>OW203724.1:22297900-22833327 GCA_934045075.1 Yponomeuta sedellus
TATTCATAGTAGTTTCAGATTGGCAAAAAGAAAAACTTAATGCTTATTTGGTGACGTCACCTATCCTATGTCACTCTCATTGTCAAGACGAATCTAAAGACATCTCAAACCAACAAAGCCGTTTGGCCTCTACGTCGTCGTCATAAAGAAACATAGCCACATACATACATACGCGCGAAAAGCATAACCCTCCTTTGTTTCACAGTCGGGTAAAAACCTTGCCGTATAGGGGATTTGGGTAAAACTGCACTTTGATGAAATGGCATTAGTATGTAACGAAAATTTGCTGAATCGGAATTTGGTTAAAACTGCACTTTGATGAAATGGGAAAAGAATGAAACGGCCTTAGGATGTAAATAAAATTGTATGTAATGACCCAGACCCATTGATATTACGGGCGGTTTCTGCCGCGTTAGTTCCGCGTCGGAACTCGTATTCAAAAATCACTCGAATTTTCGCAGTATCCATCTTTCTTGTCTAAATTGAATAACAATCACAATTGAAAGTCGATATTCAAATGTTTCACATTTTTTAAAAAAAGAACATCATAGAAACCATTTGAAAAAAGTTTCATTCGAAAACCTCAAACCATGAAGATTCTATGTCAATTCAAAGAACCTATTGCAATAAAACGGCAATTTCATATTTTAACCCGTATTACTTACATCAGCAAGGTGTGAAAAAATTACGGAATAGGAAATACAGATATTTGAATTCGTGATATTTTATAGAAATGTAGAGTAAGCCAAATGACAGCCGATAGGTCTTAAGATCTATTCCGTTCGATAGGTTCTTAGTTAGTTAGACCTGAGGTTTCTGCACAGCCTCATAGTTGGGCCATTGGTACATTAATGTTACCCGTTTCGATTCTACCAAACAAATGAACGAAAAAAATAATGGCAATATTTTTATAATTTATGCCATTATTAGTAATTTATGATTGCATAGTAAGGGTTCTTATAACACGAGTGTGTTTTAAAAAAACGAGCCTTAGACGAGTTTTTTATGGTATCACACGAGTGTTTTAAGACCAAGTTATGCACAGTGTCATACACTACTTTATCTACTCTCATACTGTAATACATAAAATAATATTAAACAGAACCAAACTTTGTTTAAATGTTGAAAAGTTTTTTTAAATGTAAAATGTTGGCGCCGAGGCGCAAACATCGATTGCGCACGCGTGTTGCGTCGCCGCGGACTCGTTCATTGAAGCCTTTTTTTTAAGTAGATGTTCAACCTTCTTGGCCCAGCTGGAGGTTGTATAGGTGTATTGTTATGATTAAAAAGTTACATGGTAACTTATACACTTATACAAGTGTCATACAAGACCTGTATCGTAATAAAACTTTTTTTATTTTATTTTTGGCCTTTGCGTAATGTTTGTCATAAGAGTTTTGTTTTCAGTTTTATTCATACATACATAACCTCACGCCTGTATCCCAGAGGGGTAGGCAAAGACCAGGGACTGCCACCTGCTATGATCCTGACAGATCATCTTCGCTTCATCAATGTTCAAAGTCGTTGCATGCACGCACGCCGGTTTCGGATACTTTTATCTTTCCCTTTGCAAATACATCCCCTATTTGGTCGATATATATCCGCCTGGGAAGTCCCTTACCAGCTCTTTCACTCACATATGCAATATATATTTGTTACGTCAATTTTTCTTCCTTCATCCTCTCCACATGTCCAAACCAATGCAACATTCCTTTCTCGATTCTAGTCCGTTTTATAATCTTTGTAGATAAAATATTTTAATTCTCTAATAAGTTACATACAGTAGCTAAAATACAGGTATTCCTAGTTTTTGCTTCGGTTTTACTCTTGCTTATGTTAAAAATTCAAATGTTGAAACTTAACTATATTACATCTATGGTTAAACGAGTAAATTGTATCTTATCTAATTCTATTATATTAATTCATTCGTTCATTCATTTATTCATTCATTCGTTCACCTTTTTCAAGTTGTTAGCTTAGAGCGATCTCTGTATGTCCGGAAAGGAGCACTAAGCGTTAAGACCGCCAAATGTACTTTGATTTAAAAAAACATGATTGTATTCTGATTGTGCAATAAAGTTTTCTCTATTTAACTTAAGTTCAATCTAGTAGAGGAATCTTTTTCTATATAACACTAATTCATAGTATCTATTGTTTTAGCGTCACTTTTTTATTATAACATCCTTTGTTTTTAAATTTTATCTGTACTTGTATCTGTTTCTTCAGCTTACACAAAAATAAAAAATAAATAATAATAATAATATATATCCAACTATAATATTTCAACGCTTATCCATAGGGTACATATTCCCAGCATTTCTTTATATTTGTCGGTTTCTATACACTATGGTTTTCTGTTATATTAATTCATTCGTTCGTTAGTTTGTTCGTTCGTTCGTTCGTTCGTTCGTTCGTTCGTTTATTAATTCATTCACATTTTTCAAGATGTTTTGTTGCAATTTAATCGAACTATAATCCTTGAACGCTTACCCGTAAGGTACATATTCCCCGAATAATATCTCTTTCTGTTTGTCGGTTTCTATACACCAGTCGGCCGCAAGGGAGAGCCAAGTCAAACACGGTAATGCATAGAAGCCAACTTTCGTGATGATGGACTCGGCGTAGTATGCTGGAGCGCGCGCGTGGTCACAGCCAGGTCTGACTAGAATTGGAAAAATTGTATTTAGTAAATTGAGCACATAAAAGAAATAACTTGAGCATTTTATCATACTTGTTTAGACAGAGATCTTTCAAAAATGTCATAAACTATATTTTTTTTTAATCAATAGTTAATCAGTAGTAAGAGTATACTTACAAAACTAAAGATTAAAGAAAAGATAACGAATGTTACTTACCCGTTTCAAGTTTGTTATCTAAGAATGAGAGGAAACTTGATAATCATATAAGAATCAATTTTTCTATGCATTACATACAATAGTTGGTGGAAAATTCACGATTGTATCATGGAGAAGGAATTATTGTAAAAATACCGACTAACCATTATGACCATGACTATGACGCATGAATGTATTGCGGGTCTCATTTTTCGACTTTAGCTTTTTAGGGTTCCGTACCTCAAAAGGAAAAAACGGAACCCTTATAGGATCACTTTGTTGTCCGTCTGTCCGTCCGTCCGTCCGTCTGTCAAGACCCTTTTTCTCAGGAACGCGTGGAGGTATGAAGCTGAAATTTATATGAATCACTCAGGTCTACTGTCCCTTGAAGCTGTGAAAAAATCAAACTTCTAAGCCAACGCAATCAAAAGATACAGCCGTTTATGCCGCAAATTTTCGACACTTGCAAGGGAATCAAAACCTACAGGGTGCTTCCCGTGAACTCAGAATCTTGAAATTTGGTACGAAGCAACGTCTTATAGCATAGATAAAGGAAAAATTACGAAAACCATAAATTTTTAGTTACATCACATAATATATATTTTTTTAATAATTTTAAACTTACTACCCATTTCCTCATAAACGCGTAGAGGTATTAAATTGAAATTCATACCAAATACTCAGGTCTATAATACCTTTAAGCTGTAACATGTCGTAATGAACGAACTTTGTAAACCTTGCAGGTTTGTACGGAACCCTCGGTGCGCGAGTCTGACTCGCACTTGGCCGGTTTTTTTTCATATAGCCCATAAACGTCTCACTGCAGGGCACATGCTTCTATCAAAGAGAGAGTATGGGCTTAGTAACAACTCGTGCCCACCGCGTTACCGGACTTTAGTTTATGTTAAATTAAAGATAATAAAAATCTAGCACTTACAAATTACATGTCCATTGTAACTCGTAACTATTTTTATTATCTTTACGCAATTTTATTCCGACTGCGGACTTGCGGATTTTTGTTCAAGTCAATTGCCGGGTATTCAATCTGTGCCTATTTAAATGGGCGTGGTGATAAATTTCTCGTTTTTTTTGCACATGTGCTAACACAGTTTGTTAGACATAGATTGCATTTCCGCACTTATTGTAGTCTCATATTTCAGCCATTGTACGTAACAAGCGCTGAGGTATATTAACACTAATGATGTTGTACTTCTTTTTTTCTCAATTCTCAAATTTTTGAGTGACATCTTTTCATGGTTTCGGTATACATAAGTTAATTGAAATTAAATAAAGTAACTTGGTTATTAGCTTACCCAAGATGTGACCTGTTAAACCACAAAAAAAATTAAGATTTTATAGATTTTTTAATTCCCTTCGATATCAACCCTTGTAAACCCCAGTGCTGGGGCATGGGTCTCGTCCTGGATTACAGGAAGGTTAGGCCATACTCCACCACGGGGGCTAAGTCCGTGTTGGTGGTGGATTGTAAGACAGCGGCGGGCCTTACTGTCAGATTCAGTCAATTCCCTTAATGCTATTAAAATACAATGTTACTTCAATCTAATTTTAAGGAATATTCTCCATCGGTGAAATTTCTATAGTACGGAGCTGCAATTTGTTTTTGTTACTACTAAGAGTAAGCCAACCCATACGTTTTGATAACACTTCTTCAAATTTATCGTAGCAATAACATACGCTGTGACGGAAAACATTGTGAGGAGATCCGCGGCTTGTTTGGCTTTGCACGGATAAGTAAACTTGTCTGCCCTATGAGCTAGGCCGACTAAGCTGTCAGGGTGGTACTAGGTGCTGGGAAAGTCTACTGCATCAAACGCCATTGCATTGCCCAGGCACTGCAGCTTTTGAACGCTCCCTTGACCCATATATATGTAGTATATTTGACGGCCTCGGTGCCGCAACGGTTTGGCACGCTGACTGTAAAACCGAAGGTCTCGGGTTAGATCCCCGGCCGGGTCAAACTAACAAACGAACTTTTCTAGTTTGTCTCGGGCCTTGGATGTTATCTAAATGCTTATTGTATTAAATTTATCGTCGAGTTAGCACCTGTAACACAAGTCATTTAGTTGTACTTAGTATGGGGCTAGCGAGATATGCGTAATACGTCCATGAATATTTATTATTATTTATTACTAGCTGACCCAGCGAACTTCGTGCCGCCTAACAGTCAATTCTTTATTATTTTTAATTTTTCTCTCCGTAAGAACCATCCTCGTACTTCAAGGAATATTCTAAAACAATAATTAGCGAAATCGGTTCAGCTGCTCTCCAGATTTGCGCTTACCAACACATTCAGCGATTCATTTTTATATTATAGAAGATTAGTGAAGGTGGCACAGGACGCTGTATCAATCATCTCATGACGTAGATGCAAAGGCCAAATATTTTTGTAACTCACTTTCATTCTTGGTGTCCAGACATCCGCGCTGGAATAGCCATGTATTTCCGTAGAAGTCTACGTGACCAGACGGCTCTGACCTGCCCTTCTGCAAGCTGTGAGTATGCAACACGTCGACGAATTTTCCGTCGCCCCGATCGAGCCTCCGCGTCTTGTTCACGTCGTCAAAGAGGGGTATAGCCGGGTCGAGGCCTACAAATAGTAAACTAATCATAATTATTATATTCTTTTTAATGTACTAACCCGTGCTAAGGACAATTTTAAAAACCTATTTAGAGGCTAAATTTCCACCCACAACCAAATTGTACGTCATACAGAGAATATGGTAAAGAGGTTCGAAATTTCACTGATGCCGGTGAGTCGCCCATTAGCTCCGTTGGAAAGAGCGATGGCACGAATAGCCAGAGGTCGCGGGTTCGAATCCCGGCATGGGTGGAATTTTTAGCATCTAAAGTAAATTTATTATTGTAAACCTATTTAGGTTTACAATAATAAATTTACTCCTGTATCCCGGAGGGGTAGGCAGAGACCATGGTATGCCCACTGCCATGATCCTGACACAATTTTTGAATTAAAACTTTCGTAAGCACAGCAAACTCCTTTTATACTAACTTGTTTTTAGCACATGTTTTTTACTTAGTTACCATATGCGGAAACTAATTTTTAGCTTCTAGTTAGTCAATAAGAGCTGTCCATTTCTATGTAAGCTGAAAGTTTCCCAAAAAGAAATAAATAAATAAATAGATAAAATAATATAACCATGAGTGTTGAAGAAATTTCAGTGCCGAGTTTTATAAAACAATTCATAGTTTATAACGACATTTCGATTTACTTTGCTTAGCCAATTACCTCCTATGAAATACCTTCCACTTGTCAATCTCTGGATCACTCGAGTATGCAATGTACTTACGCCAAATTTTCACAGTGAACCATATCATAGTTTTTCATGCACTCTCATAATCTATGGTGTAAAATAACGAATATTAATTTAATCTAATCTAAACCACTAATAGTAGCTTTATAAAATGACATTAAGATGGTTATTTAAAGAGCCATCCATCACAAAGCAAACTCGTAATTTGCAGAATGGAGACGGTCGGTTGAGTGGTGCACTTGTCCACAAGCTAATGTGAAACTAGTATGCCATTGGCAAACTAGTCACTGGTTGGTTAGTATGCCATTACGTGGCAATTGTGCCATGTAATGGCATACTAACAAAAATCTACGAGCTATTGTGTAGCTATTAACTCGGAGATTTTTTTGTAAGCTTCTTCTTCAGGCTATATTATGTAGTCCACTGCTGGACATAGCCCTCCCTTAATGAGCACCATAGCGCCCTGTCTTCAGCTTGCCGCATCCAGCATCTGCCGGCAGTTTTTCGCCGATCGTCATCCCACCTGGTCGGAGGGCGTCCTACACTACGTTTGCCGAGAAGCTTAACTGAAAAAAAACTAACCGGTGACTCGATCCAGCTTCCCGGAAGTGAGATAGTTCCCGATGAATCCAGCCGCATGTCCACCCAGACTGAACCCAATCACGTGGAATCGTGACAGAGGGAAGCTGTGGTTTACAAGCGAGTCTATCAGTTGTGCAGTGCATTTGCCCACGAGCTCGGTGTTCGCAGCCGCTTGCACGTAGCACGGCTCGCGGGCTATCGGGTTGTAGTCGACCGAGATGATGTTGTAGTTGCAGCATTGCATGTAAGCTGCGGGAGAAACGCAAGACTTTAGGTTGGATAACTATTTATTTCACATCAAACATCTCCTTCTTCTTCAGGCTATATTAGTCCACTGCTGGACATAGCCCTCCACTAATGAGTACCATAGCGCAAGGTTATGCCATCATTGGGGGTAATGCTCATAATCCGCACGCAGGGCATGCGGGTTGGGGATTGCAGTTTGGTGGAATTGTACTGCCGGGGGAACATCAAACATAAGATTGTTAATAAAATTGTAAAAGAGTTTGAAATAATTTTCTTGAGAAATAACTCTCTTGAGGTGGTATTTATAAAACTATTTTTATAAGTTTAACTTGTATCGTTTCTGTGCTCCTTTAAACAAAACCTTTTTGTTTTGATTTGATTTCTGAACTGGTCCCAAGTTCATACTTAGGACCAGTGGGATAGGATGTAGGTACGTACTTTATGTATGAGGGTTGTACAGTTTTGGTAGGTTTGGCCCTATGGATGGTCTGCAATATAATACACTATATTGCAGACCATCCATAGGTAACCTAATCTAATCTCATATTTAATTCGAAATGTACGATAAGTATCCTATCATTTGCAAAGATAAACCAGTTATTGACCTTACTTAATACACATTACTATAGGGAAGAGCGGGTGATCGCGCTCTTCCACTATAAAGGGAAATTTTTCGCCAGGCAGATCGTATGCCTGGGGACGGCCAGTCCAACTGTTATTAGTCGGAAGTTATATTTATTGTATTTCATTCAAACACTTTGATTGCGCGTTGCAGGTATGTTGGAATTTCGCGCGCAGAGTTGACATGTGCTCGCCACATTAATTTATGATATGAAACTCTTTTAGACTGTTGTTTTATTGAAAAAACAATGGAAACAAACATAAATTTATGTAAGTACGGTTTTATGGAAGATACTTACTAGGGCGAATCTCGGTGTTAGGTGAGAAGTCTTTGTGTCCAGTGTAGCCATGGATGAGGATCTTGATTGGTGCGTCCGCCACCCAGGGTGCAGATTTGATGGAGTTGGCATCCAAAGCGCGGATTTGGTGCGGGTTGTATTGGTTTTGCCTGGAGTAGAATGTACTCGTAATACACTAGCAGTGCCCTTAAGTTTGGATATTAATGAATGCGTGCATATCCAGGTCCATTCTAAATAATAGTGAGAGAATTTTTGAAATCGGAGAAATAAGTGTTTTGCAGTAACTGATTACAAAAATCTTTGTGCTAACACTTATTATAGATACAAATTTATGAGTATTATTAATTGGGAAAATGTACCTGATATAGTATCGATATCAACCCTTGTATGTCCCTACTGCTGGGACACGGGTCTCTTCCTGCATCGCAGGAAGATTTGGTCATACTCCACCACGGGGGCCAAGTCCGGTTTGGTGGAGGATTGTAAGACAGGGCCTTACTATTAGAAGTTATCAAGCCGCCCAAAAGGCCTCTGACATGACTTAAAGTTAACGGCTGTCTTCTATTACAAGACAGCCGGCACCAACGGCTTAATGTGCCTCGTAAGGCACGTTAAGCCTTTGGTGCAAGCGCTCGGAAAAATGCCACTAGCGGTAATCACGGGACGGTCACACATCCTGCACCTGACCACGCCTGTTGTTGCTTAACTCAAGTGATTGATTCCAATCACTCGGTTCGATTCGGAAACGAGCCCTTTCTATTAGTATAGATGAGTTGAATGAAGATGAAACTTTTGGTACGCAAAGTAAATTGTCAATGATAATTAATTCATCTAATGATGAATCCTGATTATATTATCGGACAATGTTAGGATACGTTTATGATTCTGTTTGATCGTCCTAATTTGATTTATATCATTAAGTCAAGAAATAAAAACCCATCTTGTCAGTTGTTTTCGTTTTTGAACTTTGATTGACTTAATAATTTTATTTTCGTTAACAAAGGAAGTTAACGAAAATAAAATTATTAAGTTTTCTGTTCTCTGTTCTCTCCTAATTTTCATGTTGAAGATTTCTGTTCTCTCCTAATTTTCATGTTGAAGAAGCGAAAGTGATCTGTGAGGATCGTGGCAAGTGGAATTGTCTGGTGTCTTCCTAACCCTCTGGGATACAAGCATGAGTTTATGTTATTGACTTACAATCATATAAAGATACAAAGTACAATTTGCGGCACTATTACTAAAACCAATTTATTCCAGACCACCTTATGATGGAACGCGACGGAAATAGCTTCATGATAACTTGATAGCCAATTGAGTTAGAAACTTCATCTTACGTAATAATGATCTTTGGTAACGAGAATTTGTGATTCAATTCTATTGTCTCCAAAGTGGAGACTAATGGTTGGAAAATAGAAAGCCAAAAATGGTTGACTGAAGACAGCTTTTTTTGGTCACGCTATATTGAGATATCAAATTATCTTTTGGTTGAACTTTCTTAATGTGGGTGGAATGGCCCGCAAAGGACGTCTCAGGCAGACATACTTCATCAAATTGGGGATTGATTAGCAAAGGGCAAGATAAGAGTACCCGAAGCCGTGCGAGCGTTCATGCATCGACTAATGAACGTTGATGAAGCGAAGGTAATCTGTCAGAATCGTGACAAGTGGAAGTCTCTGGGCTCTGTACCCCTCTGTTTTGAATCGATATCAGCCCTTGTAAGTCCCCATTGCTGAGGCACGGGTCTCTTCCTGCATCGCAAGCTGGTTAGGCTATACTCCACCACGGTGGCCAAGTCCGGGTTAGTGGAGGGTTGTAAGACAGTGGCGGGCGCTGCCGTCAGAAGTTATCAAGCCGCCCATAAGGCCTCTGACATGGCTTAACGACTGTCATTATATGACAGCCGGCACTAACGGCTTAGCGTGCCTTGCGAAGTACGGAAGCGCTCGAAAAAATGCCACTAGCGGTAGTCGCGTGATGGTCACCCATCCTGTACCTGACCACGCCTGTTGTTGCTTATCACTCGGTTAGACTATCACTCACTCACTCACTCACTCACTCACTCACTCACTCACTCACTCACTCATTCATTTTTGTGTGTTTTTGTGAGTTTGTGATACGTTATGTTTTTTTAGTTACTTAATTTTGTAATTGCGCGTCTTGTGCACTTATACTCTCTACCGAACGACTTTTTTATTTAAGTAGTACAAGTTACACTTGACCGGGAGTCACACCTGATGGTATGCGAAGACGGGGTCTACGATGTTACGTGCTTACCTGGTAAACGCCGATTAACTCTACTTTTAAAGACACTCAGGATATGTGTCTCCGGAAAGATACACGACGGCAGCGTGTTCGACAACATTGCTGTTCTTATTAAAAACTAGCTGTCCTAGGGAACTCCGTACCGCCTGACAGTGGATCGATTTTTTTTTTCTCTGCGTAATAACCATCCTCGTGCTTCAAGGAATATTCTAAAAAAAGAATTATCGAAATCGGGTCAGCTGCTCCCGAGATTTGCGCTTACCAACACATTCAGCGATTCATTTTTATATTATAGAAGATTATATTATATTACTTGCGATGTAAGTACCGTATATTGTAACCGCAAAGCTTGCGACGCAAAGTTTGGTTGGGATGTTGATTCCGCTTCTATTCATCGTAGCAGTAGTTTTTGGCACGATGAGCGAAACCGCTTACAATAGAACGTTTATAAATTTAAGCTAAAATCGGAATTCCCTAAGAAATATGTACAGTCACGTGCACTAACATGCATCACAGAGGAAAGAGGATATGTATGCACTTCAGTACCTTGTCGTAGTCAAACAAAATAGACAAATTCTCATACATCAGACTAGAAGAGGTTAGTGTGACAAGGTTCTAAAGTTTGTTTGTTTATTTTTTTTTTTTGTGTTTACAATGTCATGTTAATTCAGGCGACTGTACACCATTATAGGAGTAGCCTAGTTTTTTTTAGTTACTAAGATGATTCATTCTGTTCGAGCCTAGTAATATCGAGAAAATGCGGCTTAATAAATAACCATACATAACCTCACGCCTGTATCCCAAAGGGTTAGGCAGAGACCAGGGACTGCCACTTGCCACGATCCTGACAGATCACCTTCGCTTCATCAACATTCATAAGTCGTTGCATACACGCTTGCCAGTTCCGGGTACTTTTTATCTTCCCTTTTGCTAAAACATCCCCTATTTTGGAAATGTATGTCCGCCTGGAACGTCCCTTACGAGCCCTTCAACTCACATTCGTAATATATATTTGTTTCGTAAATCTTTCTTCCTTCATCCCCTTCACATGACCAAGCCAACGCAATATTACTTTCTCAATTCTAGTCACTACATCCTCTTTCAGTAAACAACGTGCTCTAATCAGACTATTGCGTATCCTGTCATTGAAAGTACTTAACACTACACAAACTTCTCAAGGACTTCATTTCTAATTCTACTTTTTTGCTTCTTTTGCCAGACCCAAGTCTCTCGTCTAATAAATACAAGTGAACCAATTAATGTTTACCTTCAGGTTTTTTTCTAATTCTACTATATTGGAGCCTAGGACCCGGTAAATTTAAGCTGAATGAATTTGATTGACTTTCATTGAAAAGTTCAATACTAACCTTGTGTACAGCCAAAAAGTGATATTTTCATTTGGACATTCTAAAGGTGGCTGCACGCAGTCTTGCGAATCAACGGGCTGACTCAAAGCTGAGAAAAATAACAATTATTGATTTCAAATTAGGAAATCGTATGAATGTAACCGATTTATCTTCTATCAAGTAACAATTGAAAGTAGTAATACATTGTAAACTAGTCTTTGTTGTCGAAGAATAGGTGCGATGGGAGTGGTCTAACGTCGAGGAAGAGACGCGTTGCTTTGTGAAAAGTTACTTACAGTAAATTAGTTACAATACAATGTAACGTGAAAGTGAAAGCCGCTGCCTTCGGGCCGTTGTGTAGTTAAGAAAAAGGCAGCGGAAAAAAAACTCCACTCTGACCATCTTTTCTCAAGTCCTCTTAAATCTAATAGATCAGTTACCACCTAAGTAGTATAGTATTGGGAACTCTAGGACACTTTTCCGTCGTGAGGGGCTCACTGCGTTCGCCGTCACTCCTTCAAAGTGTCCTAGAGTTCCCAATACTATTGTGGGAAATATGCAATCTAACCATTTCATTACTTGATTAACTTACTAAAACGGAAACTCTTTTTTACTTCAGTTCATTCATAGGAATTATTTATATAAGCGTCAAATACAACAATCACTTCATTGCACGCCTGCAGTTCTAGGTGTTAGTATCGTTTTTATTTTATTTACTCAAGAATGAAATTTATACAACAAGCGCAAACATTACGTTTGGAAAACATTTGTAGCGAATCTAACAACAAAATAAAACTACATGGAAATCTTTTACCAAATACAATTCGATGCATAATTTGTGGTCCTTCGAACTGCGGTAAAACAAACGTAATGATAGGTCTTCTATTGCACAAAAATGGATTGCGCTACCGAAACGTTTACCTTTATTCTAAAACGCTCTTCCAGCCAAAATACGTTTTTTTAGATAAAGTGTTAAGCATGGTTCCTGAGATAAATTTCAGTAAATTTCGTGACAACGAAGAAGTGATAAGTCATCAAAATGCCAAACCTTACTCCGTAATGATATTTGATGACGTTGCTTGTGAAAAACAAAATAACATACGTGATTATTTTGCGATGGGTAGACATAAAAAGATTGATTCTTTCTATTTGAATCAAACATACAGTAAGATACCAAAGCAATTGATCAGGGATAATGCTAATTTGATTATAATTTTTAAACAGGATGACATCAATCTACGACATATTTATAACGAACATGTTAACGCAGATATGAGCTGGACACAGTTTCGAGAGATGTGCAAAAAAATATGGAGTGTGCCTTATAATTATTTGGTAATTAATAAAGATTGTGAAAAAGGTAAAGGATGTTACAGAATGAACTTTGACAAATTCGTTGTCTTTGACTAAGCATATTTGTGCTATTTATAATGAGTTACGGATCGAAGTGTCGTTACTAATCGGTTTGCGTTGCGAGAGAAAGTACATATTTTATCTCGCTATGGAAAAGATACTAAAAACACAGATTGTAGAATCTGCTGAAGCTGTAAAAAGAAAGTTTAAACAATTGAAAGATATTGACCACGATAATGATCTAGTATTGGAAAAGGTTTTCAAACCATTAACAGGTCCACTAAAAAGCATCGCCGCAAAAAATGAAAAGATTAATAAAGAGTATTGGGATGATAGACACTGGGACACTAAAACAAACATTGATACTAACAAAGACCTTAATGAAATCGATGATGGTGCATCTACCAGCTACAACTTTATGCAAAATAGTGATCGTGACTCCCAAAAACCTGAACAGAAAGCATTTAGTGAAACTGATGAAGGCGATTTAAACATGGGTGATTCAAGTGACACATCGTTTAAAACTCTTGAATCTGTTCAGAGTCCTCGCCAAGATTCTTCTTCTTGGTCATTGTCATCGGAAATATTTAGTAATGTACCTTATGGAGTAAGGCTGGAGCGAGGAAAAACTATGTTGGGATCACTGCGAGTGTCAGTTACAGAAAATAAGATTTCAGTTGGCGGGAAAAGTTATTTAAATACACCTGGATTAGCTTAATTATTGTTGAAACCAAAACCAAATTTAAGTTTAGTTAAGCCTGATGATTTAAAAAACTATAAACAATTACTGTTAGAAACAAATGCTCACCGTCGTGATTTCAGTCCTAAACAGCCAATAAAAAGTAATAGAGGTATGAAGTATTTGCAAATAATAAAACCTCTCTTTAAACTAACCAAAAATACTTCTAGCAGTATTGAAAGTCTGCCGCAAGGAGAAGGGTTACCAGTCTTGAAAAAAATGAATAAAAATGTGGATTATGTGTACTGGGATGATCCAAATGAATTGGTGGAACGTTTAAAATTACTTATTGCGTCTCGCGAAGCTGGTAATACAGGGCTTAATAACGAAATTATTTCTATCATTGAAGAACTGCGTGAATGTGGTCTAATAAAGTAATATAATTACAAACTCAAATGTATTTTCCATCAGTTCTTGTTCAACCTTCTTAAAAAAATGATGAATATTGATAAATTTGGCCACCATGTGCATAAAAGACTTCGTCCATCAGAAATATTTTATAGCACCAATAATAAAAATCTTACTCAAAACCTTAACGGAGAATATGACTTGAAATCAGAAAAACTGGTAGGATTGAGACTTCCTGTACTACCAGATGAGGCTGTCAACAAAGAGTATGTTGATCAAAACTTAAAGTTATTTTGCAAAGAGCATGATATTCTTGTCGAGCTAAAAAGTATAAAGAGTCAGATACAACTGATTCAGAAACAGTTAGATGAAAAGTGTACAAGGGTAGAAGTTAGTTCTATTATCAAAGATCAGTTGGTAGCAATCAGAGACATTGCCAGTAGAAATTATGAGTAAAGAAAAAGTGGTGAACGAGATTCATAGAGCTGCTAGAAGAAATTTCAATCGACGGCAAGTTATTCTTAAAGGAATCGATGATTTATGGCAAGCGGATTTAATTGATATCCAACATATTCGAAAACACAATAGAGGATTTAATTTTATTTTAGTCATTATAGATTGTTTTTCAAAATATGTTTGGACTGTTCCATTAAAAACTAAATCAATGAATGAAGTGTGTAATGCATTTGAAAAAATTTTAAAAAGTAATCGTGTTCCAACTAACGTACAGACCGATTTAGGAACAGAATTTTATAACAAATCTTTTCAAAGGCTTATGCAATCATACCACATTAACCATTATTCAACTTTTTCTACAAAGAAAGCATCTATTGTTGAAAGAGTTATAAGGACATTGAAGAATAAGCTATATAAATATTTTAGTTTAGTTGGCAATTACAAATGGATTGGAAAACCATTAGTTGATATTGTGATTTCATATAATAGTACGAAACACCGTACAACAAAGTATCGACCAGTGGAGGTAAACAAAGTCAATGAACCCAAAGTTTTAGAAAATATTGTATCTCACGCAGAGTCATCCTCAGTGAAACCAAAGTGTAAAGTAGGGGATTGCGTTCGTATTAGCAAGTACAAAGGGTGTTTTTACAAAGGGTATACTCCCAATTGGTCGACCGAGTTATTTACCATTAGCAAAGTTAACAAAACTACTCCCATTACATATCGTATTAAAGACCAGCATAATCAATTAATAAAAGGTAGTTTCTACGAGCAGGAATTAAATAAAACACGTAATCCCGGTGTTTATTTAATTGAAAAGGTATTGAAAAAGAGAGGAAATATGTTATTTGTCAAATGGCTTGGATTAAAAGACGCTGAAAACAGTTGGATCGGTAAAAATGATGTCGTGAAATAATGTTATTATATTACACTCATGAATGCAAAATTTTATTCATTCGTTCGTAAGTGATGACTGGAAGAGGACTTATTAATAAATTAATAAATAATTTACCACTCGAGTTACATTTACCAGGATATAATTATTGCGGCCCTGGCACAAAACTAGAAAAACGCTTACTAAGAGGTGATCGAGGTATTAATCAGTTAGACGATGCTTGTATGCGTCACGACATTGCCTATACTAAATACACCGATACGCGCAATCGACACCAAGCTGATAAAGAATTGATGGAAATGGCAAAACTTAGATCAAAAGCAAAAGACGTGAGTAGAGGGGAAAGACTTGCTTCGTGGTTAGTAAACAAAATCATGAAAGTTAAGGTTAAGACAGGTGCTGGTTTTAAATCAGGTATTAGAAAAATAAGTACACAATTAAAGAAAGCTAAACTAAAAAACAAACAATCTGCAATTAAATATGCACATTTAGCTGCAAAAAAATTGTTTCCTAAAAATATGAAAGTTCAGCTACCTCGAATAATACCAATCCCAAAAATTGGGGGGATACTACCACTTCTTCCTATATTTGCTTGCCTTTCGGCAGTAGGTGCATTAGCTGGAGGTGCAGCTGGAATAGCAAAAGCAGTGAACGACTCCAAATCTGCTCAAGAAAATCTAAAAGAATCAATACGTCATAATAAGATGATGGAGACAATTGCTATTGGAAAAGGGCTGTACATCAAACCGTACAAAAAAGGTAGTGGGCTCTGTTTACATACAAAAAACTGCTAAATAGGCTACCCCGACGCGCACTCACAAATGAAGATATAATGAAATATGTTAATAACAGTAATATACCATATTTCAGAGGTGTATACATGAGGGATAATTTGCCTCAAAAACCTAAACAAATTGAGTGTGCGATTATTAATTTAGATAGTTCTGACAACCCTGGAACGCATTGGGTAGCCTTCGTAAAAATTTATAATTATTGTGAATATTTTAACAGTTTCGGAGATTTAAAACCTCCTACAGAATTGGTTAAATACCTAAGTGGCGCAGATTTGTATTACAATTATACTAAATATCAAGCATACAACACGTTTAACTGTGGACATTTATGTCTTAAATTTTTGAAAGGTTTCTGGAAACGAGTCAGTTAACTATGTCTTTCACAATGTCTATAACGGGCACAGACTCTGCTCTTGTAACAAATTATTCACCGGCTTTGGAAACTGATGGTGATTATGAGTGTGGCCTGTTGTACTTCACTACTTTTAATTCAATTCCTAATGTTGATCACAGAAATAATAAATTCTATTACGGTAAAGATGGGGTTGTGATAATACCAGAGGGTTCATATGAACTTGAAGATATTATTGACTTCCTAACGAAACATGTTCATGATTGTGTTTTGGAATTAACTTGCAATAATAATACTTTAAGCACCAGTATTTTTAGTAGCAAAGACATTCATTTTGATAAGGAGAACTCAATAGGAGTTACATTAGGATTTGGAAAAGTATTATTAAAAGCTAATATATTACACACATCTTCCTATCCGATCAACATTTTACCATCAGCCATAGTCCGAATCGAATGTGATATTGTAAGTGGATCATTTGTTAATGGAAAACCTAGCCATATAATTTATGAGTTTTCTCCGAATGTGCCGCCGGGTTATCGAATAATTGAAATTCCTAAAAACGTTATCTATTTCCCAGTTATCCAAAACAGTGTGAGTGCAATTAATATTAGAATTTTGGATTTAAATAATAACCCACTAAATTTAAGAAGGGAAGAAGTACAGCTTTGCTTACATCTGAAGAAAAAATGATTGATTTCAATAAAAACCTGTGTACTACCAGCAGAAAGCGCAGTTTGCTTTCAAATATTACGAAGGTACCACCAAAAAGAAATAAGTTAACCAAAGCCAATAAACAATTTCTCAAATTAATAAATTTGTCGAAGTAACTAAAATGCTTAATGTAGCAGAACCTTTTGTACAAGACAACAGCATTGAAAGTATTCAGATTCATTCCTACAAGCCTTATGTAAGCAGCTACAATAGGAACGATGAGATACGGATTCCAATTAACCAGCAAGACCTTTACATTCTACCGTCGGAGAGTACTTTATACGTAGAAGGAAGGATCAGCGTAATCAACAGTGAAACTAAAGCCAAAGTGACCGAGTTTCAATTAATAAATAACCCAATACTATTTTTATTTCAAGATATTCGGTACGAATTAAATGGGGTTGAAATCGATAAGATTAAGAATGCAGGCATAACAACCACAATGAAATGTTTATTATCAATGAATGAAAGCGAATCAAAAATGTCTTATGCATGGGGTTGGAGCATTGACGGTATTAAAAACACAATGGGAGGAAGTTTTTCAGGCTGTCTCCCACTCAATAGAATCCTTGGGTTTGCGGAGGATTACAAAAAAATTATAATAAATTGCAAGCACGAACTTATACTTTTGCGAAGCAATACCAACATGAATGCAATTAAATTAAATAATAATGAGGTTGTAGAAGATATCGTAATCGATAAAATTATGTGGCGGGTGCCCCACGTTAAGGTGTCTGACCGAGAGAGAATCAACTTGCTTAGGTATTTAGAAAGAGACAGAGCTATTAACGTAGCGTTTAGAAACTGGGATCTTTATGAATATCCACTTTTACCTCAAACAACGAAGCATACATGGGCAATCAAAACTTCATCACAGATAGAAAAGCCAAGGTACGTTATCATTGGATTACAGAAAGACCGCAAAAATAATGGATTTCAGGATATGTCCCGATTCGATCATTGTAACTTGCGTGACATAAAAGTGTTTTTAAACTCAACCTACTTCCCGTATGAAAACCTAAACGTTAAATTTAGCAATGACAATTATGCTTTATTATACGAGTTGTATGCTAAATTTCAACAGTCTTACTACAGCCGTCTTCCGGAACCCCTGTTAAATTACATCGACTTCAAAGAAAAAACTCCATTATTTGTAATTGATTGCTGTCGTCAGAACGATACGCTGAAGACTGGACCTGTCGACGTTCGTGTTGAAATTGAGAGCGAGATAGCAATACCAGACAAAACAACTGCGTACTGTTTAATATTGAACGATTGTGTTATAGAATATAAACCTCTTACCAGTGTAGTGAAGAAAATATCATGAATCCGGAATACATTTTTGTAGATTTACAAGGCTTTAAAGACTACAAAAATAATTTTATTGTCAAAGAATTTGCTACGGCAGCAAGTGAAAGTACAGAAGTTTTTTTAATAAAACCTCCATTTCCTTTCAAACATTTGACTGACGAAGAAAAGAAACAAGTTGTTTGGCTCGGGAAAAATCGAGGAATCTACTGGAGTGAAGGATTAATAAGCTATAAAGAATTTAAGAGTATGATTAAGTCATCCCTATCTGGTAAAACTTTAGTTGCAAAGGGGGTTGAAAAATGTAAATGGGTTCAGGATCTATGTCCGAATAGCATTGTAAAGGATGTTGGCGAAATGGATATACCTAATCTTAAGACCTTAATTTCTTATTATTGTACGAATAAATGTAGTAAATATAACTGTCTGATTCATAACGATTACTGTGCATTAAAAAATGTTATATGTATAAGAAGATGGTGTGTTGACAATACAGTGTCAATATAATTTTTAATTAACTTCTTACCATTGAATTTGTATTTAATTATTATTTTATGAAAAATAAATGTGTTACTACGTAATTTTATATTTTCTTGTTTTATTGACTGAGAAAAAGAAAACAAAAGTCAGTTTAGTTTAAGATATTATATTTAAATGATTCGCATTTTAACATCGGTAACACTTATTCTACTTATAACTAAGATTAATAATATTTGACACAGTTAAATTTATTTATAGTATTACATAATTATTGCATAATGCTAGTTACCTAGCGAAATACAAAGAAAAAATAATTCTTCACATTTTAGTAATCATTACTATTATTAGTTAACTTCCTACTCATTCTGTCAAGTAAATTTTCGGTCATGTCCATTATCTCGTCGGTATGTTCCATCACCATATACTGCGCATTCGACGTTTCCACTTCACTGTCACTGGATAAGTCAATCACTTTGATTTTTATCATTCGCAAACCTTTACGCCGCGATTTCTTCACAATGTAGGAAGTTGTATTTTGCGTCTTTTTCTTGGAAGGCCGCACTCGCTTGTTCGGATTTCGCGGGGGAGGTTCTGGAGCCCCAACTTCTTCCACATCCTCGCTCTCGAATCCGGTCAGTAAATGCTGGCCGTAGAAGAAAGGGTCCGTTATCGTCGGGCTGTAGGTCATCTTGGTGATCTGAAAATAAATAATAGATTTTAGTATCGACAAAATTAAAAAGAAGTTAGATATTTATTCAAAGTAGACAGGTTTCAACTTACCAAAATAAAAATATTTTATCAGCACAGTAACTCGTCTCGATGCTATCGATGTTAACTTGCGAATGAATTACGGACTCAGTCAAGCTGCGTCATCAATAGTCATCATTATTCGAAAGAGTTGTCCGACCAATATAACCAGAGCTACCTCTCCCCGCTGTATGCAATGTTATACGACGATGCATAACATCGTCGCGGGTGGCCCCCCTCCCCGCGCGCTTCATGCGCGCGAGCTCGCAAAGTTAGTTTAAACAAAGGACGTCTTGATGACACAATTGCGACAGGTTCGGTCTTGCTTGAGGTGGAAGTGAAATGAAGAATTTGATGACACAGCCAGAGCAGGTCAGGTCTTGATCAAACCTATCAAGGATATGGAATAAGTATGAACACAGGTATTTGTTTCAGATAAAAACGTTTATTTTAGTGTAGGTAGGTATTTAAATGTCTATCTACAATATTATCTTAAAATGTACACAAATTTAAAATTCAGAAAAACTAGACTTAATGTTTTTTTTCTTAATGTGCTTATACTAAAATTACTTACATAGGTATAACTTAATACAAGAGTCATCTTTAAACCATTTCAATAAGTGTTATATTTAAAATAATGAGTTATGCCCCCAGGCTACAGTGGACACTTTGTCCGGCATTATACATCTTTTATCGTCTGTATTAGACAAAGCAATTTTATTTACAGACTGGGTAAATATTTCGTGTTTTATAGACTTGAAAAGATTTTGCTTTCGTCTGACTAGTTTATTGTTCAGCAACACTTCACGATAATCGCTTGCAGCTAAATCTCGGACTACGCACTTTTTCACCCCTTTGGCTTTCTTTATTACCAGCTCAGTGGTTTTTATGCAATATAATTTTGAGCGCAAACCAATGAATTCGGTCAAAATTTTCCCCCCCAATTCATCTTTAAATAAACCAGGCACTTTTTTGTTTACCAATGGTAGGCCGAACTGGTTTCGAGGTTTGTAATTGCTTGTATCAAAAAAATCCATCAAGGATTCTTTCATATCTCTATAAAAATCTTCGGTTTGAATTTCATAAACAAAGCTGTCAGTGTCGGTGTAACAAAGCTGTACTTGATTTCCATACTTAGGCTTAATTACCGAATAGTGAAAGTCATACATGTGACTCTTAGACAGCTCCAGCACTGCAAAACCCACATAAATTGGTTTGTTCAAAATTACTCTTTCCGGTTTCATTTGAATAGCGACTAAGTTTTCGGAAAATACGCTTGCGCTATGGAAGTTTAACCGAGCAATCAATTTGTCAGCGGTATCATGTTTTTTTGTTTTGTTTATTTTATCATGCCATTGTGTAACAAGTTTAACATTAACGCGTTTTTCACTATCCTCTAGCGTTTTTCCGAAAATAGAGTTATTATTTAACTTGAACAGGTCTTGCTGGAACTGAGTGACCGCTTTTTTTCTTAGTTCCGTGTTTAAATCGATGTATTCTTTCAAAAAAGCTCTCTGGCGAAATGTTATAACTCTATGAACTTTAGCGAGGATCAATCCGTTTGCCAGACATGTTTTGAGGTGAACGTAATGTATCACGTAGTAAAATTTATCGTACAAGTTCGGAGTCAATTTAGGTGTCTTACCTCCAGGAGGAATGAATTTCTCAGCACAAAATGGGTAATCGCTATGCGCATCGTGTAACTCATCAGGGTACAATAAGTCTACTTCTAATATGTAACCTTGTGGAGCATCATTGGGGATGTCTTCAACATTCAAGTTTTCGATTTCAGATTCACTTAAAAATCTAAAATCCGAAATTGGCAAGGACTGGCACATGCTGTATCCGTATAAATTGTTACAGTCAATGTATACCAAAAATGAGTCTCGTTTAGTTGGATCGTACGTCTCCATATATGAATTGTTTGCTTGCGAGTGTCTTTTGGAACACATGCAAATGCCACCTCTGATACCCTTTTGAATCATGCGAATAATTTCCAAGTTATCTATAAGTTCTAATTGGATCCCCGTTTTTAGAAGCATTGCATCAAATGACAAACTTGGAGAAGTTAGGTAGAAGGCTGGATCTAAGTTGTAATGCGTCTTACATGTCTTCCTGAAGTTTTCGAAGACGTCTGTTAATAACAGCACATCAGTCTTCACATAAAGGTCTGTATATTTGCCCATGTTTTCAATTTCGAAAGTTTGCCACACATTTTGAGCGTGTGCATACTCTTCGTCCGATATGTGTTCGTCAGCCATAGAATTGTAGAACAACGACTTATCAGGTAGTTGTTTATCTGTAAACATTTTCCAACAAGTCATATAATCGTAGGGGTACACCCCTTTGCGTGTAAGTAACTCAAACTGATTTTCATCTGGGAAATAACGCGAAAGATAAGTAAAGTCATTTTTGTGCAAGCCTTTTGCCAACTTTTGTAAACTCGTGCCCAAAAATTTATACGAGTCAACGAATCGTATTTGAGCAAATTCGTCTTCAGAAATTTGAAAAAACTTCGTGAACGAAATGTAGTTCTCTTTGTTTTTTGGAATAATTTTTATCGGTCCGCAAATGTCACTCAGTTCTTTAATGAACAAATGACAGTCATATCCTGCGAGGTTATGAAAAAATATCGGAACTAGTTTGGGAACTCGAAATTTCAAGTTACAATATGCATGTGCCGCACCGCGATAACGACCTGTCAGATGACAGTGATCTCTAACTTTGTCTGTAAATATTAGACGATCACAGATGTGACAACAATCTGCTTCCGCATAATCTTTTACATTTTCGCTTGTAAATGTCATAGGGATGTTTTTATTAACAATACTGTATATTCTTTTCACTTCTCGAACGAGTAGTTTAACAAATTTTTGAGCACAGTCAGAGCCACGGTACTGAACAAATCGATTTAAATTAGTATCAAATGAGCAAACAACATGGTATGCGAATGCAATTGGTACGTGTTTCTTTGCGTTATATGTGTAACTCAAATCAGGATTTTGCTGACATCCTTGATAAGGAACGAGAAGCGTTTCAAAGTCTGCATAAATAGCAAAAGGCATATCTTGCTTATGAGCAAAGTGTTTGAATTCAAGAAAAGTTCCTTTCCCAGGAAGCACTGTAGCAACACCACTACATAAATGGTTTTGTAGGGTTTGCTCGGATGATAGAAATTGGAGACAGTCTTCACAGAAATACAATTTACCATGATGTTTAGTCATCTGACTGCGAACAAGCCGAGGTAGATTTTTAATTAAAACGTAATGAGTGCGGTTTCCTTTCTCTAATAACAGCAAATTAACGCGTGTCGTCCTATACTTGTGTTCCGATCTGTAAATGGGTCCAACAATACCCTTGGTATTTTTCAACGCATATATGTTAACGCTTATGTTTGGATTGTTGGTCTCGAACGATTTAACGTCCGCTAGAGTAACTGGAAGGCTCAAATCAGCAGTATTCAGCACTTTGGTAAAATGGGGGTACGAAGACGTACGATCGGCCCTACCTTTAGGAGTATGAAGTGCAGCGACAATACTCCACAAGAAACAAGCGTCATCTTTATTTTGCATGTTGAGACACGCTTTCTTGTTTTTAATAACCGGTGGCAAGTCGATACGAGCAGCTCCATAAATAGGTTCGTACTTGTTGATGTTTATTTCCAAGAAAAGATTATTGAGAAATGTCCACCCACTGTCACGCTCTTCAAACTCTTCTATTTTCTTTTTTAAACAGGCTACCGTTTTACCTATTAGCTTTGCAAAGTCAAAGTTACGATGTAATGCAACATTCTTTGTCGAGAAGGATTTTACCTCTTGACCTTCGTTTTTAAAGAGAACGAAGTTACTGAAAAACTCGAAGTTTACCTTTACGTTTACATGTTTTGCAAGCGAATCCCGTAAAAGTTTCTCAATTTTGGGGGAGATTTCCGTGATAAACGTCTCTGGCAAACAGTTCTCTAAATCAGTCGCAAGAATCTTATAAGTAGCTATACGACCTCGAAAAGCAGACGCAATCAGAACTACACCATCGCTTAGAGGTACACTGCTTTTCTCTTTGTGAGCAGTACTGCGTACATGACCCACCCAGTTTTTTTTCTCTACTTGGACTACACATGCAGTACAGTACGGCATTATCACGCAAATTTGAAACGTACACTCAAACGCAGCACTCAAACGTAAAACACCTAACAGGCGTTTTACAGCGACGATTTACTTATATTTAACTACGTCACCGTAAAGTGTGGGTTCGGAGTCTTTAAACAGCGGTTTCACGCGTCCGATGAAGCCCTAGAGCTGGTCCCACGCAGGTGTCCCACTGTCGAGCTGCGCTTTCAGCAGGAACTGCGCCTTCTTCCAGTGGTCCTGCTGCTTGGCGTCCCGCGTGAGATACACCTTTACTTCCACAAAGTACTCCCCCTCCAGAGGTGCAGTCCGTCGCAGAGAGCCGTCAGCGACCTTTGTGGCGAGCGAGGATGTGACGGAGTGATGAGATGCAGTTGCCAACACGTCGTCGTCGTCGTCCGAGAGCACCCCGAATAGGTCGAACTCGCTGGTCTTACGCTCCTTCACAAGACGGACACCACCCGCCTTTAATTAAAACCTAATCTAACCTATGACCCATAATAATACAATAGTAAAACACCTAACAGGCATTTTACAGCGACGATTTACTTATATTTAACTGCGTCACCATAAAATGTGGGTTCGGAGTCTTTAAACAGCGGTTTCACGCGTCGGATGAAGCCCTGGAGCTGGTCCCACGCAGGTGTCCCACGGTCGAGCTGCGCTTTCAGCAGGAACTGGGCCTTCTTCCAGTGGTCCTGCTGCTTAGCGTCCCGCGTGAGATACACCTTTACTTCCACAAAGTACTCCCCCTCTAGAGGTGCAGTCCGTCGCAGAGAGCCGTCAGCGACCTTTGTGGTGAGCGAGGATGTGACGGAGTGATGAGATGCAGTTGCCAACACGTCATCGTCGTCATCCGAGAGCACCCCGAATAGGTCGAACTCGCTGGTCTTACGCCCCTTCACCACCTTCTTTTTAGACCTGCATGCAAGAAAAAAACAAAAAATGACTTCAATGCTACATGAACTGTAGTTAGATGTAACATATTATAGCCCTTAGTTTTAATGTCAACATTAAATAAGACAGTGTGTTGGTTATCGTGTCACGCTCTCGCTGAATAATATACCACTACTTACAATACTAAATACCATACCTTAAACCATACCTTTATAATTGGTACAATTGGAGAAAATATGAACTCATTCAATAGTAACGCAATTATTCAATATTGACAATGAAAGTAGGACTAGAAGAAGCAGTCTGACTAATAGGTCGACTGGATGAATAATTGAATCATTATTCAGTTGCTGCCATGTCTACCTTGATCCCGATTCACACTTAAATAAGTACAGTAGTGAGTTAACTTGCATCGTCGGCGAGTTAAGTCGCGTTTGCAGTTTGAACGGCGTTTGAACGACAAAAGCAACTTAACTCGACGACGATGCAAGTTAACTCACCACTGTACTTATTGAAGTGTAAATCGGGGTTTAGATTGGTAGGAAAACACGTTTAAAAAAAATAAACTACCATAAAAACAACACGGAAGTGAGCACGCTTGCCAAGAAAGCCACGCAGTCTCTCATAAAAATGACCCAAAAAAAAAAAACGACTCACGTACTTTGAATTTTCCGCTGCAGCGGTTGTTCGGCGCTTAGGCACAGGTGCAGGTGCAGTACGTTGCTTCTTTTCACGCGGCTGCTCAGTGTATATCGATTCAACCTCCGAGTCCGACCTGAGGAAAAACCGCAATAAGAAAACAAAGTCAGCTTGAATACGCATAGTCGGTGAAGTGTAATGAAATGGGAGAGGAAACTTTAATTACTGGATTAACTCTGAGAAATGACAAGTACATAATTAACAGTGTATAATAGCTACAATACAAGGGGCAAAATTGTAAGATTGACACGAGATACACCAAGTCACCACCGGACCACCCCACAGTGGAACATCACGTCGGACGAGGACTTGGTGTTCCAAGTCATTAGAAGCCAAGATAATGAAGTCCTCATTGTCACCAGCCGGCGGGCCAAAGGCCAGGTCCGTAGCGAGGTCCCAATTTGGAAACAAAATATAAAAAAAAGAAGGTTACTTACTCACATTTTTGTATGTAGATCTGGATTACTTCTGGAGTGTTGATCTCTTGATGTTACTGAAGCTGAATATAATTGATCAAACAAATGCACCACGTTTTATAGGCGAGAAAATGCTTTCGTTTCAATATTTTACCTACACATATTCAACTTTACACATGGAAACAAGTCGGAACATGATATCAGTCAGGGCTGTCAAACTCACATGGTAAAAAATATTATTTAATAAAACCAAGCGCACAAATGTGTTCAATAGACTTTTACAGTTGCCTTAAAAAATACAATGCTTACTCAAGCATCATAAATATTTGTAGGTGATAGTTACAATTTTAAATATTATCCTTACGTTGCTGTTCTTTAAATTGGGAAATCGGAACAAAGTATGAATCGTAATCTATACTTAACATAAAGCAATCTCAGTACTAAGTTGCTGTTAAGCTAAGTTTTAGAAAAAACAACGTTTCACTAAATCATGTCTAACACTGTTTAAAAGAAGAAGCATTTGAAGCATTGATATGACTGAGTGAAAAGAGACTTTGTACACAACGGGAATTGGAAAATAAATATGTACACAAATGTGACAGCCCTAGACAACTTTCACAGATTCTACCCACACACAAGAACTACGCAAAAATTCTGATTCAGCAGGCCCTTATCAGAATCTGAAGACCACCAGAGAACACTTATAAACAGACCGGTGGACATCTGCCTAACATATATGTGGAAGTTAAGCACACATATTAGTCTTTTAGTAGTATGACTATAGTATTTTAGTAGTATAACTAAACGACTAACGCCTGTTTTATAGAACTATAATAATCATGGTTTACTATGAAAATTCGATTCGAAAATACATTGCATAGCGATTATCTCACAGATTAACCAGTATGAAGATTCGACTACGCAATGTACCTACATCGAATTGTAGGTACATAAACTATAAATTCTAGTATTATGTATGAAACGCGGCCCTGTAAGATAGCCATGAAGTACTAAAAACATGAAATCGGAATCAGGTTATGACAAGTTCGTTCTTGACCCTTTGTCACGTCTGGTTGTGGAAATCGATTTTAATATTTTCATTCCAACCCATTTCTATCCTATAATTACATATTTGAGTAAACGTATAATATTAGCCTGTAGTAGAATAGATAGACAATATACGTAGTCATACTAATAAATAGCTTATTAAAACTGGTAGGTATCTTTAATAATAAATAACGTGATGATAGAAAATAAACTTTGCTTATACTGAAAGTTATTATGTAACTGTGACAGCCCTAGGTATACTTTAATTCTGGACCACCTGGCCCTCCGGACTAGACATTTTCATCAGCAATTAATCAGCGCTTCGCACATCTACAGGTCCTAACATGATATACGAGACGATTTATACCGTATTTATCGAGAACTGCCCATATGTGCGAGTCAGCGAAAAGTCACATCACCACACCACAGTACCATAGAGCACTACAATCACTAACAAGTAATAATGAACTATTGCGTCATAAACCCTAATGCTTCAAATGTTAAGGAATAATAATAATAACTTTCACACATCACAATCACTTGATCTGGTCCCAAACTAGGATACCCTGTGCTATGGTAACCAGACAAGGATAAACATGGAAAAACACCCAGACTGAAATGAAATGAAATGAAATGAAATGAAATGAAATGAAATGAAAAGGTTTTATTCAAAGTAGCGCAGATACTGCGGCTTAATGAACGTTACAAGTTAAACTAGGTGTCCATTTCAAAATCTGGATCATTTTGGAGAAAAAATGGACAAAAAAACTCCAAACTTAGTCTTTTCAAATTCCTTAATTAACAGAATTTACACAGATACTACAAAACTCGTGAATTTTACATGCTTGAATTCCAGACATCATTGTCATCTAAATAATCCTTAATATTATAGTAGCTCTTTTGGCACAAAGTGTACTTTACACATTTTTTGAACCGCGCTTCAGTCAAACTTAATATATCTTCAGGGATTTTATTGTAGAAGCGTATACAATGCCCCATGAAGGATGTATTAACTTTTGCCAGCCTAAATCTTGGGATCAAAAGTTTATGTTTATTTCTAGTATTTACATTATGTTGGCTACCTGCAGTTTTAAAGTTGTTAATATTTTTCCTGACATACATAATATTTTCATAGATATACTGACTGGCAACTGTCAGGATGTTTGTTTCTTTAAAGAATTCTCTTAACGAGTCTCTACTGCCTAGCTTATAGATGAATCTGATCGCTCTTTTCTGCAAGACGAAGATGGTCTCAATGTCCGCTGCCCGTCCCCACAGTAGTATGCCGTAGGACATGATACTATGGAAGTAACTAAAATAAACGAGCCTGGCAGTTGCGACGTCAGTTAGTTCCCTAATTCTTTTAACAGCATATGCTGCAGAGCTAAGCCTATTTGCCAATTTTTCTATATGAGGACCCCATTGAAGCTTTGCATCAATTGTGATACCTAAAAATACAGTTTCTTCGACAAGGTCTAGTTTGTCCCTTCCCAATATAACTTTGCTGTCAACTACTTTGACATTTGGTAGAGTGAACTTTATACATTTTGTCTTTTTTGAATTTAACAATAAGTTATTAGACGTAAACCAGTTTAGTACCTGAGAGAGAGCAGCATTAGTATTGTCAAGGTCATCTTCTTGTCTCTTAATTTTGAAAATAAGTGACGTGTCATCTGCAAATAGTACTATCTCTGACATATTTTGAACCATGAACGGCAAATCATTTACATATACGAGGAAGAGGAACGGCCCCAAAATCGATCCCTGTGGTACTCCTATCCTGACCTCTGACCCTGAAGATTTAGTTCTATTTATATCAGCTCTTTGAATTCTTCCTTCTAAATATGATGTCATAAGTTTTAGGCTATTCCCGTTTATACCATAGTGCTTTAATTTTAAAAGAAGTGTTTTATGGTCAACGCAATCAAATGCTTTTGACAAGTCACAGAATAC
Organism: Yponomeuta sedellus; assembly: GCA_934045075.1. Classification (NCBI taxonomy): domain Eukaryota; kingdom Metazoa; phylum Arthropoda; class Insecta; order Lepidoptera; family Yponomeutidae; genus Yponomeuta; species Yponomeuta sedellus. The sequence continues at coordinate 22,326,706 of OW203724.1, forward strand.
GCCTATAGCATCCTTGCGATCTTCCCATGCACTAAATATATGTTTAACTAACATGACGCCGGCGTCCGTTGTAGAGCGCCCTTGCGTAAAGCCGAATTGCTGACCATGGAGAAGTTGATAGTCATTGAAGTGTGTAAGCAGTTGACCTAGAACTATCTTCTCGAATATTTTACTCAAAACGGGTAGAACCGAGACTGGTCTGAAATTTGAAGGATCTTGCTTATCACCACTTTTAAATAAAGGAACGAGCCTACTATATTTCATTAGATCTGGGAATATACCCTCATCTAGACATTTGTTAAAGATTCTGGCTAAATAGGGTGCTAGGGTGTCGATTACTGAGCTAACTACTGTTACTGACATACCCCACAAATCTTCAGTTTTTTTAAGCTTTAGCTTTTTAAACGATTTAATCACGGTATGAGCTTCAATATAATCAAACGAAAAATCGTGATCGCATAGGGGGACATTGTCTTTCAAAATAGTTTCTGCAAGAGCTGGAGAAGAGTCTAAAGGAGCTGTCGTTATAATTGGAACATTTGTAAAGAACTGTTCAAAAGCCGCAGCAATGTCTTCATTTGAGGTTATTAATTTATTATTTATTTTAAGTGCAAATTCGCGATCTCCCAATTTGGATTTACCAGTTTCCTTATTTATAATAGCCCAAATTGTTTTAGATTTATTAGAAGATTGAAGGATTTTTGATTTTATATACTCGCATTTTGCTTTGTGGCAGACGGCCTTAAATAATTTTGAATATAGTTTTACATACTGTATAAAACTGGGGTTGTATGTATATGTTTTTTTCTCATACAGTGAATAAAGTGTGTCCCTACTTTTTCGGATGCCGGCAGTGGCCCATTCACTAAATTGTAATTTATTTTGTTTGCAGGATATCTGTTTTAATTTAAAAACTTTTTCAAAACTATCTGAAACAGCCTTGAAGAAATCTCGATAGAGAACATTAGCATCTTGAGTTTTATTTTTTTGAATAGGTAATCTTTTTTTTAAGTCAAGTTTAAACAATTCTAGTTTTTTATTTGTTATCACCCTGCAGAGTACATCTTGCTCTATTTTTTTTAAATCTGCTTTAAAATGTACAATTTGACCACTGTGGTCTGATTTAAGACAATTCACTGTAGAATAATGGGAAAATTCACAGTCACAGTATACGTTGTCAAGGCAGGTGGCGGTGGTTTCGGTAATCCTGGTGGGCTCTAAGAAAATATTCATCAAATTAAAAGACTTAAAAATAAGTTTTAATTTAGCACTCGAAGGGGAATCTACAAGCAGGTTTACATTAAAATCACCACAGACTATAACCTTCTTATTATTACTGCAGGCTACTTTTAATACATCCATCTGAGATCATTTGTACAAATGAAAGTATGACGGCCTCCGATAGGAATCTAACCTACGACCTCTGGTTTGGTAGTCTAACTTGATACCGCTAGACCATCCAGGCAGTCAACGGTATTTGTGTTGTTCTCAGTCGCACAAGAAGATTAATGTGTTTTGATTAGTTTGCATTTTATCGCGAAACCGTGCAATGCGATAGCCGGCTAACAAACAATCCTCACCTGTGCTCGTGCTGCGCTTGCAAATTCTCATCACTACTACACATTACCAATGTTTGAATGTTGACGTATGTAAGGTCTGTGTGGTGAGTGACGTTTGCTTTGGTAGTTGTCGTAATCGTTGTATGAACTCTCTTTGTGCGGAAATGCAGACTTTCAACTTAGATTCACTCTTCATTTGAGCCCAGTATAAGCGGTCGATTCTGTGAGGAGCTCGGATTAATTTTGGTGGAAACCTTAGCGGTGATAACTAAATCAAAATTACTCCAGATATTATGTCTTAAACTAAGTTTTTGAGGAAATTTTAGTGGATACCTACGGTGACAACGAAACTATAAATTTCCATTCGTAAATTAAGTACCTTCTAAACACAATATATTGAACGCTTATAATGTATACTCGAGAGTTAATAATTTACCATAATGCTTTGTGTAAAGTGCCAACCGAGTATGTTATTAGTGTTGCGAGAAAACCCAGTATCCAGTTTCAGTAAGTTGTTTTTTAGTCTAAAATTCCTTAAAGTTTAATCAGGTCTTAGATAAAAAGTAATGAAATGGTTAGATTGCATATTTCCCACAATAGTATTGGGAACTCTAGGACACTTTGAAGGAGTGACGGCGAACGCAGTGAGCCCCTCACGACGGAAAAGTGTCCTAGAGTTCCCAATACTATACTACTCACCTATACGCATGATATGATTCCAGGATTTCCATCAATAACTTTAAATGCTAAATCTTATTGTTAATTATTTTACATAGGTCGAGGAAACATAACAAGTGCTGCGGCCAGACACACGAACGGCATTCATTCACGAGCATAACGCAGAGGGCAGCGATCATCAGTCTCAACCATTTTGGAGGGAGGTAGATGACCAAGCCACCATTCGAATTATACTAAGTTGAATGGGATTTTCTCCTCGACGAGCGGGCTTACGACCCATTTCGGTTTACTTCTCACAAAACATACTCACCTATTAAGAACAGGCAGCCAAACAAGATCCAAAGCATCATTTTGACAGTTTTTCAACTATGCATCGCTAAATTAAAAGAAAAAATAACGTTAAAAATCAGCTACTTTGGCTAATGCGTTGAAATTAGAACAGATTTTATGCATATTTTTATTGTAATCATACCTTTGCGTCCGTTACGGACGATTTAAGCAGGGCATAAGATATTGAAACTTTTGTTTGACTAAAAGTTCTATTACTGTAATTTCTGTGTACAATAAAGAATATTCTATCTATCTATCTATCTATCTATCTATCTATCTATTTATTTGAGCATCTCAAACACTCACGTTTCCTCACAATGTTTTTCAATGTTCTTTAGGTACTGTTAGCGAGTTGTGGCGCTATGATAACTACAAAAATATTCATTATATTAATTCAACTTTTTAATTTCCTAATGTAGCGTACAGGCCTAATAGAGAGAGTGTGAGCTTAATCACCCTAAATGTAAAAAAAAATATAGGTGTTACTTACACGCTTACAATGGCTTCACTATTTTTGTTTGAACGAAACGAACGAACACGATACGCGTCAAAGTTTAGCGAATCGATCATAATCTTAATTTTCTTACTAAACAACGGCATATGGCTTACAAAAACTGCCAAGGGCGAGATGGTTACGCCTAGTACTGAGAGTGATTACAAAGCGACAAAGGACACTGTGCCATAGTGGAACATCATCGTAGGCCTTTGCGTACGTTACGGACGATTTAAACAGTGCCTAAGAGTTTGACACTTTCTTTTTTGAGTGATTATAAAGTCTGATTCGAGAGCGGCAAGCCCGTAGGACTGATAAAAGAAGAGCCCGGAGTCGGGTCGGTATGAATTCGGTGCCTTCTCGCTCTCTTGTCCGCCAGTCCCAAGCACACGCAGGTCTTGCGGCCCTCCCGAACTTCCTTCCTCCAGGCGTCACGATCCACAGCAAGATTTTTCCAGGTCTTGTGATCGATTCCAAAAGCCGCCATGTCGCTCTTGTTCTACCCGCGCGGTACTTTTATAATGGTTTCCATAGCTCTTGTCTCTTGGTATTCAAGAAATTGCCAATCCCCGGTGGGCACGCGTTGTAATGAAGCCCTTAGTTTCTCTCAGAGAGAAGGTGAGACATTTATAGCTACATAAAAAAATTGCTCTAGACCCAAATACTGGTGATAAATTTCAAGAGACAAATAGAGCAACTTTACAACATAAATTCTTAATTCACCTGTAGAAATTGTTACTGCACTTCCTTCTACTCAAATACTTAAATAATCAGATACTAAGAACAACTTTCCTAGCGAATATTATATTTTTTTTTATGTGCTGTCAAAAAGTGTTGATTGCGAAGTCTTCTTCACATTTTGACATCGAAATCACAGCAAAATTATAAAACTCTACAATAATTCCATAACGCATATCCTGAACTGGTCAGTCTAAAAACATGATTTTTTCACAGTAGTTCCTTACAAAAGTTTGATTCGTACTAAAGATGCGTTGGTATGTCTTTTGTAAAAAACCTGCCACTGCTATCGCTACATATTGCTGCAAACGGCAGGAAATATGCTAACTAAACAAACTTCATATACCTTAGATTATTAGGTCTCAATTTTCTGTGTCAAATTGGTTTATTAGTTATAATCTGCGACTAAAGTTGAAAATAAATTAAAATAAGGTAATTAAATTAAACATAGTGTTTAATCGTGTGTAACCCATTCAATGTGTAACCAAATTCAATATATTGTTTATTGTGACTTCATTATTTCTGCAAACTGTCATATTTTTTAAGTGTTATTGTTTTAATTGAATTTGATAAAATTTTGTCTTGTCTTGGAATCTAAGCGCCTTAACGGCTAGATCGACAAGGTAGTCCTAAACGTTTGGAGTTTTTTTATCCTTTTTTTCTAGTGGTCAAAATTATTTAGATTTTAAAATGGACACCTAGTTTGAATTGTAACGTTCACTAAGCCGCAGTTTCTGCGCTACTTTGAATAAAGTAGCGCAGAAACCTTTTAATTTTTTTTTATTTCTTACGACGTATAATATGCGAGAAAGGAAAGTCTAAAATCAAAACAATAGCTTTTATTCACTCAATTGCCCGCTGATACTTTCCAAGAAGTCTTCAAAGTCCTTTTCTTCTTCATAGAGTTCTACGGTCTCAGGGCTCTGGTACGTGACGTCACGCTTGGTTTTTGTAGCGGGCGTACTAGAAATGGTACTGTTATTGTTTTTGTTGTGGCCTTTTGCGTACGGAGACTCAGAGTTGGTGTTGAAAAAATAGAGACCCGTCGCCCTGGAAATAAGGAACAGAAAACAGGTTTTTAAAATTGTCCTTAGCACGGGTTAGTGCATTAAAAATAATATAATCATGTGGGTACAGCGATATCATTTCAATGTAAAACCGAACTACAAAGTAGGTACTCGGGGCTGCAAGTGATGCAAATTACTTCAGTCAGATGTCGCTGCCTGGACTTAATACAGAGAATATTGTAAATAGGTTTGAAATTTCACTGATGCCGGTGAGCCGCCCATTAGCTCAGTTGGAAGAGCGATGGCACGGATAGCCAGAGGTCGCGGGTTCAAATCCCGGCATGGGTAGAATTTTTAGCTTCTATAATTTGGTTTTTAAAATTGTCCTTAGCACGGGTTAGTGCATTAAAAATAATATCAAAGAAAACATATAAGAAAATAAAGGATTTAAAGAAAGTGACGTTTTTCGTAGATTTAATGAGCCGTTTTCAGCACAAATTCACTAAACACTTCACAGATGGCGCTTACAGGCGTGCACCTTATCTGCATATTATGCCTATGCATATGCTTGGCCATGTCGTTAAGCCATGTCCGAGGCCTTACGGGCGGCTTGATAACTTCTGACAGTAAGGCCCGCCACTGTCTTACAATCCTCCACCAACCCGGACTTGGCCCCCGTGGTGGAGTATGGCCTAACCTTCCTGCGATGCAGGAAGAGACCCGTGCCCAGCAGTGGGTACATACAAGGGTTGATAACGATATGCTTGGCTGAGGCACGCAATAACTTTGTGGGGCCACAGTACTGACTCTCAGGATCTATTTATAGCACAAAAGAAATGTCTACGCATTATCGTCAACATAGCACAACGACAGAACTATAAACCCTACTCGATAAAACAAAATATTCTAACTTTACTGTCAATATATATCCTAGAAGCCGTTTGTTTGTGTACAGAAAATATGAATCTCTTCGAGAAAAATAAAAATCCACGTCCCAAGAATAAACTTCTCCATCCCGCACGTAAATTAGAAATTTTCTTGCATTTCTTGCACCACCTTTGGTTGACTGGTAGAAAATGCTTATAGAATTAAGTACGCCACATTGCCATTGTATTTTTTTACTTATGTGCAATAAACCTATTAATAATAATAATAATAATAAATTTACAAGAATGGCCCACAATATAGATGCATACTTATTTACAATAGTCTACCAGACAATCTTAAACTATTACAAAAAACACAACATTTAACACACAACTTAAAGCTCTATTAGTCAAAAGTCCTAAAACTCCATAGAGGTGTGATAAAGATTTATAATTATTTATATATACATATTTATAATAGTAATAATTAATGATAAAAATGGAACTAAACCTAAAACATTCTAATTTAAATAAAATATTTGAGCCAGATCGCTGTCGGGCGGCAGAGTACCAAGAAGGCTGGCGGCATTGACTCGCTGTATGGCTAAAATATACATACTTATATATACACAAATACTATGTTAATCTACTTTAAGTTAATTTTATTTTAGAGTATTTAAGTACATGCATGTTTTACAATTGTATACGCCACGTAACATGTAAAACTGCCATACCCTTACATGGTCCATGTTTAATTAGTTAAGTTACTGTATCTTTTTTTATTGTTCATGACTGCATTGAATAAATGAAATGAAATAAAAGTAGGAAAACATCTACCATCTGCAAGATTTTCTGGCGTGCGCTGTCAAAACCGCTACAGTTAAACCGTTAAATATAGAATAGAGGAGCATACTGCAGTAGCCATCTATAGGATTATTATCAGGGCTCCGCAGTGCTTAGTTACCGTATTTCTTATGTTGACAATATTATGTAATTATAGTGCGACTGTAATATCTCAATATTGGCAGGCTGTTATATATTTTTTTATTTTTTTTTTTGTTAGACACACAAAACAGTTATTAGCCAGTACATCATCAAGATAACATTAATACAATAATATGAAACTTAGACGAGTTACTAACATAACATGCATTTTATGTATTCTTTTACGTTCAGTGAACGTTTGATCAAGCTGAGAACTAGGAAAAAATGTTACAAAGAAATTATAAGAATAAGAAATGTGACCCAAAAGTTATTTATGAGATAATTTCAATGTCGTAATGCTAGTTCTTTTCTACGCCACGCTAATATAAGCTACTCGAAATACTAAACCTGCGCAGACGAAGTCGCGGGGACCAGCTAGTGTAATATGATATTTTAATTTATTACATATTTTAAACTTTCGCGACTTGTACACATAGAATATTTTCGGGGCTTTATCGCGTAGTAATTGTGTCGCAACCCTAATAGTGCTTAGTGATGGCTGATTAAGGGTAATCTGAAACCTCATCAGCCGAAGATGCGAACGGGTGCCAGCCATCAGTCTTCTCGTGACCACGATGACTGTAACGTCATCGAAACGTCGAGGTAAAATAGCAATAAATTACTGCGCGATTAATCTCCGAAAATATTCTAAGTATGATATTTAAATTCTTACCCGTATGGTACATATTCCCCGAACAGTACCTCTTCCTGGCTGTTGGTTAGCTCGCACCAGCCGATCATGTAGGATATCCAAGAGTAGCACGGAATTGCATAGAAGCCGACTTCTGTGATGATAGACTCAGCGAAGTAGGCCGGGGCACGGGCGTGGTCGCAGCCGGATTTGGCTAGAATTGGAAAGGATGTATTTAGTATGTAGCAAGTTTAGTGTGTACCACTGGATGCGAAGCGCTCGTGGCCTAATGGAAACGAGTGATTGGAATCAATCACTATGGTTAAGCAACAAACACGCACTTGGTGCAGTCAGGTGCTGGATGGGTAACCATCCCGCCGCCAGTGGCATTTTTCCGGGCGCTTCCGTGCTTCGCGGGGCACGTTAAGCCGTTGGTGCCAGCTGTTATGTAATAGCTGTCTATGTTATGCCATGTCAGAAGCCTTACGGGTGGCTTGATATGAAGATAAGATAAGAATATTCTTTATTGTACACCAGAGCACATATTATAAAACATGTAAAGATACAAAGTACAATTGGCGGCCTCATTGCTAAAAGCAGTTTCTTCCAGACAACCTTACGCCGGAAAGTTGCTGAGGGAAATAAGAGACGGGTAGTCGGTGCAATTATGAATATATGAATACACTACTTATATAAATAACAATATACCTACATAAACAGTTACACACATAGTTATGATAAACTTACATAAATACGTTATAATAACAATCTACGTGATGAGGAAATAAATACAATATTGTGTACCTATATGGAGACATACGGAAAAGACAAAATGAAAAGGACAATGCACGAATACTAAACTTGCAGGGACAGATAAAACTCCTTAACCTTGCTATGATGATATTAAATGAAATAGATAACTGTGTACTTGATAATGACAGTAAGGCACTGTCTTACAATCCTCTACCAACCCGGACTTGACCCCATTGGTGGAGTATAGCCTAACCTTCCTGCGATGCAGGAAGAGACCCAGCAGTGGTGACATACAAGGGTTGAAATTGACTAAAGTTTCACTTCCGGTTTATTTTTATTGTTAAGCTGCATAATATTTTTTTACTGGTACGGCTAATAAATAAAACTAATCTTGTGACTTACTTTGATTCTCGCTGTCCTGACATCCGGGCTGCATTAGCCCCCCATTGGCGTAGAAGTCTATGTGTCCAGACGCCTCTAACTTGCCCTTTTGCAAGCTGTTAGTGTGCAGAACGTCGACGAACTTGCCATCGCTGGAGTCAAGCTTGCGCGTGTTGTTCGTTGTGGCAAAAAGAGGAAGGGCTGGGTCGAGGCCTGAAAGTAATAAAAACTTATATATTATCTATCTTAGGTGTGTCTTCCTCGCCGCCCGATTCTTCCCAAAACTTTCTAAGCAGAAAAGCAACTCAGGAGTAAAAGTTCCCGGCGTAACCAACCCATGTGATAGGGTTCAGGCCACTCACACTGAATCTGCTCACATGAACCAGGTACAGGGCTAAGCCGTGATTGTCAAGAGAGTCTATTAGTTCAGCAGTAGTGTCATCATCATCAGAATTAGCCGGTGTCAGCCCCCACTGGAAATAGGCCTCCCCAAAGACATACGTTTTTCCTAATGAATTGAAAATTGACTTAATTATCGTATAACTAAACAAAGACCTAACCTACAGGTAACTTGACGACCTCTGCGGCGCAGCGGTTACGCGTCTGCCTACTATGCAAGGGGTCCCAGGTTCAAACCCCGGCTGAGGACAACAAAAAAAACCCAGGTCTTGGATGTTTATATGTTCGTGATGTCGCTGTTTCTGATTCCCGTGACACAAGGTATCCTAGTATAGGCCAGAAGCAGTGTATATGCCAGTATGTAAATATTATTATTATTAACTTGGTAGCAATCCCAGCATGACGAAAGTGAATAAATTCTCAAAGGTAAATATCACAGAGGACACCCATAGCTCAGAGAAGTCTTTAAGTTGACCTAACGAGTCATTGACACTGTAGTGTGATGACAGTAAAAGGGTTCAGGCGTGCGACCACGTAAGTCCTCCACTCTACGGAGTTGTCTGATTTAGCCTACTTTGAACTGTAAAATACATAGGTACATACTTTGACACTTTGGAGTTCTCTAAATGCTTAACCAGATAGAGTGTAAAGTAACGTCATACAATGGCTGGACGTCCTAGTTAAAAAAATAACCAACCGGTGACTCGTTCCAGCTTCCCGGAAGTGATATAGTTCCCGATATACCCAGCCGTCTGTCCACCCAGACTGAACCCAATCACGTGGAATCGTGGCAGAGCGAAGCCTTGATTGACAAGAGTGTCTATCAGTTGTGCGGTGCATTTTCCCACGAGCTCGGTGTTCGCAGCCGCTTGCACGTAGCACGGCTCACGGGCTATCGGGTTGTAGTCGACGGAGATGATGTTGTAGTTGCAGCATTGCATGTAAGCTGCGGGAGAAACGCAAGACTGTACATAATCCGCTACTTGACTCTATATTCAAGTAAGTCTTAAATGATAAATATCTCTTCCATTAGACCAAAAAATATTTTAGTACATTTTTTGAGGACCTAAAAGCAACATAAAAATATATACCGTAAAAAGGGGTGAATAGAAATCGCGGGGTGAAAAGAAATAAAATACAGAATATCTTTAGCTCGTTATAACTCATTCGTTCTCTATGCCTGGCTGTTAGTAAGTGTTTTTTTACTAATGGCAATATTAGGATATTACGTAGCAATACCACTCAAACGCCAAAACATTACAGGTTTAGAAATAATCAATCGCAAACAGCACCATAACGGTCCCGCGAAATTTTAGCTCCAAAAACTTTAAATTTTTAGATCGAAAGGAGGTGATTTGTCTAGGTGGCATAAATTACTTTACTTGCAGGTACGTTACATTTCCTAAATGTATGTGAGTTTAATCAGTATTTGTGATAATTATATTATATTTGCCCAAAAACCAGTTGCTAGTAAATTATCTTAAAATTCGGGGTGAATGGAAGCGGTAGAGGGGGCAATGGAACTGTAGAAAGGGGGCAATAGGAACACATATGGGGTGAATAAAAACGAATGAGGGTTGGAAAGAAACACATCAGGGGTCATTAGAATTTTTAAATGAGGGCTGTCACATTGAATTTTATAATATGTATAGGTACCTACCTACATTTTATTTTAACGCAAAAGATTGTAGATATTTGTTTTATCCTGCATTAAAAATAGATCTTTGTTCTCTTGTTTTAGTGCACATTACTCGTATTTTTTACAGGTATCATAAGATTAGTATCATCATGTAACGTGACTACAAACTGGACCCCACGAAGAACCGTTACAAGAAATATGATAAAGACGTCTTAAAAATTGCAGTGGAAAATCTTTTGTCTAACCCAAATGCTAAGTTAAATGAAGTCTTAAAAGAATTTAACATCCATAAATCAGTGCTTTACAGACATAAGACGAAAGACATGAAACCTAAGGTAGTCAAACTGCATTGACCGAAGAGACTGAGCTTCATTTGATGGCAAACAAAGAGACTGAGCTTCAGTTGATTTGTTTTTAATGGAATAATTTATATAAATTATTTGTGTTCACTTCCCAAAAAATACAATGTTTTATAGAAGTAAAAGTATGTTTATGTTTTATTTAATTATGTTTAACAAATCAGAGAACAAAAACAACAATCAGGTAGGAACACATAATTTGAACGATTGACTGCGAGCGAAGTCGCGGGTTTACTAGGCAGTTACCTACCTAGTAAAACAATAAATAATTTTGTGGCAGCCCTAGCATTTTTGTCTTTTCCCCCCACACTCGTTTCTATTGACCCCAACTGCCGGGTGAATAGAAATTCGCTACATTTTTGCATTTTTACTGAAAACAGTCCTATGTTTCAATTAATAACTGTGTTAAACTGGGTTATGAAGTGTCCGGACATAATAATATTCCATAAAGTGATATAAAAGCATAGAAAAAACATCCATAAATGTATCCTAAAGATCAAAAAACTTTCTATTCACCCCATTTTAGGTATTTTAAAACTTTGCGATGCTAAGCAGCCACAAACGTGGTCAGCTATTTTTGTCTATGGTTTGAAGGCTTGTAAACAAAGTTTGACAATCAACATCTGTGAGTGATCTACGAGATGAGCATAGTGAAATAAAAACAACGCAACCATAATTTCATTGAGTATACATGCAAAATATATCAATTATCACATGGCTCAAACTTGCCAAAAGAGACCCCGATACTTTATCGATCGAAAATCGGGTGTATTTATGTGAAGATCACTTTGATGTAAGTCCTATATTAATAAATGTCCACTGGCTCTGGCTGACAGATGTTTGTTTACAAACCAAAGATGCTTTCAAGATGGCAAGAATAGCATTTTCAGCGTTCTTACGTTAAACACTGCAGGAAATATTCATTTATCGCGTCAAATTTGATACGAGTCTAGTAGCGAATTACGTATTTCACATTAATTGTTAGTTGTTAATTGTTATTGTCTATAATAGGCCCCACTGCAGGGCAAAGGCCCTCTCTTAGAATGAGAGAGTAAAAAAAACCGATTAAACATTAGAATATTTGTCCTAAACTAGTTAAGTATAAACACGTAGTATCGTTAACGGATAGGATAAGAATATTGTTTATTGTACACCAGGAAAAAACCGGGATAAAATAATTATAATAAGCGGAGTTATTTATAAAAACACAATGCCTCTGATGCAATGCGATGCAGGAAGAGACTCGTGCCCCAGCAGTGGGGACATACAATGGTTGATAACGAATGCCTCTGAAACACCTCAAAGGGAAAACCTGTACCATAGATTATTTACCATGGATTTGAGAAGTGTTTTAGGAAATCGTATGTTATAAAGATAATACTGATAATGAGTAAAAATACTACTTAAAGTCAGTTTCTGATTTGAGCTTTTCGCTACCTAGATAGTTAATTGTCATGCTTCGAACCTAGAATTTCCCAGAAAAGACCTTGACGGAACGTTACTGGTAAATAGATGGATATATAGATAGAGAACACAGATATCTTAACCTAAGAGTAGAGACGACGGCCTTATCACTAAAAGTGATCAAGTATTTTCTTAGTGAAACTCTCAATTCAGAAATCGGCTCTTCGCTAATTAAAGCTGTTATGTGACTAGTAATTTTAAAGATGATTTTGGATTGTGCCGCTTTTAAACATTGCTCACATGGTTGTTGCAGGCGAAACCATGCCGGCTCCTATTGTTTAACATGAAATAACGGAAATAAATATAAAAGACTTTATAAACTCCCAAGATCTACATTAATTAATAAGTGCATAAGTGTAAGTTTATGATTGGCTGTGATGCAATGTTTCTTTTCAACTCGAACTAGACTTTAGAAAACACTAATGCTGTGTTTGCTTGGGACAAAAAAATCTAGCAATGCTATTAAAATATATCTTCATCTAAGACTAAGACCATTATATTATTGTAAGCAACGAAAGATGACATAACTTTACAATTACATTTGCACTTTATAAACAGATTATCTAGCTATCGGTTTATTCAGATTGCAACTGTGTCTGTAAATGATATCAGACTGTTGTAGGAAAAAAATTGTTTAAAAACTTATTTAGAGGCTAAAAATTTCACCCATGCCGGGATTCGAACCCGCAACCTCTGGCTATCCGTACCAGCGCTCTACCAATTGAGCCAATGGGCGACTCACGGCATCAGTGAAATTTCGAACCTCTTTACAATATTCTCTGTATTACGTACAGGCAGCGACATCTGACTTAAGCAAATTGCATTACTTACAGCCCCGACTACCTACTTTGCAGTTAGGTTTAACATCGGAACGATATCACTGTACCCACATGATTACACTATTTTTATTTTTAATGCACTAAATCGTGCTAAGGAACAAATTTAAAAACCTATTTAGAGGCTAAAAATTAAGTAAGTAATGCAATTTGCTTAAGTCAGATGTCGCTGCCTGTACGTAATACAGAGAATATTGTAAAGAGGTTCGAAATTTCACTGATGCCGTGAGTCGCCCATTGGCTCAATTGGTAGAGCGCTGGTACGGATAGCCAGAGGTTGCGGGTTCGAATCCCGGCATGGGTGAAATTTTTAGCCTCTAAATAGGTTTTTAAATTTGTTCCTTAGCACGGGTTAGTGCATTAAAAATAAAAATAGTGTAAAAAATTTGTTGTTTTATTAGATTTCCGTAACCATTTTTAGGTCAGCTTCAGGGAAATAGTTGTGGGAAACTTAGAGTATATACTAATATATACTCTAAGGTGGGAAATACGCCTGGGGGTAGAAACAGATATCCGCCAATCGCGTGCCTGGACAACTGTCCTGACAACTGGCGGGACAGTTTATAAGTAGCTGCATACACGCTCGCTGGTTTAAAGTACTTTATCGTATGTATGTATGTATGTATGTATGTATGTATGTATGTATGTATGTATGTATGTATGTATGTATGTATGTATGTATGTATGTATGTATGTATGTATGTATGTATGTATGTATGTATGTATGTATGTATGTATGTATGTATGTATGTATGTATGTATGTATGTATGTATGTATGTATGTATGTATGTATGTATGTATGTATGTATGTATGTATGTAAGTACAGACGTATGTATGTGCGCATATATGGAAAATACTTACCAGGGCGTATCTCGGTGTTAGGTGAGAAATCTTTGTATCCAGTGTAGCCGTGGATGAGGATCTTGATTGGTGCGTCCGCCACCCAGGGTGCAGATTTGATGGAGTTGGCATCCATAGCGTAGATTTGGTGCGGGTTGTATTGATTTTGCCTGGAGTAGAATATAGATCATAGAGATAGAGAACGTTCATAAAAGGTGAAGGTGATCTGTCAGGATCGTGGTAAGTGGCAGTCCCTGGTATCCCAGAGTGAGGGTAGGCAGAGGCCTACCCTTACTACTCCAAGGTGCATTTAAATTAATTTATTGTTAAAAAAATTAAAAAACGTTATGTTACTAACATAGACTAAGCTCGTACTAGCGTTATCAACCCTTGTATGTCCCCACTGCTGGGGCACGGGTCTCTTCCTGCATCGCAGAAAGGTTAGGCCATACTCCACCATGGGGGCCAAGTCCGGGTTGGTGGAGGATTGTAAGACAGTGGCTGGCCTTACTATCAGAAGTTATTAAGCCGCCCATAAGGCCTCTGACATGGCTTAACGACTGCCATTATATAAAAGCCGGCACCAGCGGCTTAACGTGCCTTGCAAAGCATGGAAGCGTTCACGTCACGGGACGGTCACCCATCCCGTACCTGACCGCGCCTGTTGTTGCTTAACCAAGTGACTGATTCCAATCACTCGGTTCGCCTAGGCCACGAGCGCTTCGTACTAGCAACTCTATGGATTTAATTATCTGAATTAAACGTATAATAATAATAAACCTAAAATCCATTTACTAATTTAAATAAAATATTTGACAGCGATCTGCTGTCGGGCGGCAGCGAGATCGAGTACCACGAAGGCTGGCGGCATTGCCTCGCTGTAAGGCGAGATTAACCTTTGGCCAAAGTAAGCACCAGCACTTGAAGCGCCGACCAGGCGCGACGAGATCTTCTTAAAAAGAAGTCTCGCCTCCGGACCCCATGGCCCCAGAGTCTCTACCCCAAAAGGCACAAATATATAGCCCAGTTTTATATAATTATCTATCTGCACATTTATTACTTTAAATCGCTTATGAGGGTTCATCGTACTTTAGCTAATGAAATGGTTTCATCCAATTCATATTATCGGATATTATCCGACAAAATTAAAAATATATTAATATGACATGAGTGGCAATTTAATAAAAACATAAACTGAAATAAATAATATGAACTAATACAAAATTAAAGATTAAATTAATAAGTAAACTAAAATTTAAAGTTTAATCACGAAAGTATCAAAACGTATTGGCATTTACTTACTCATGAATTAAATAGTGCCACATGTCAGAAACAGACTTATAAATACATTCAGTCGACACAAATATTACACAGCATACTCACACACACCTACTTGTATTGTTTGATAATTTTGGGTTACAGTTATATACTGAGGATTAGAGAGTGTATTTTTTTAGGTCTATCGAAAAAAATTGTAAACTCTGTTACTTAAAGTTTTTGAAAAAACCGAGTTTGGAGTTTTTTTTTGACCATTTTTGATCATTAATGATCTAGATTTTGAAATGTACACATAGTTTGACTTGTTATGTTCATTAAGCCGCAGTTTCTGCGCTACTTTGAACATTACAAGTAAATAAAACATCTAATCTATAGCATCATTAATTGATAGCTGCAAATTAGCGCCTTTTGGAGACCGTTCAAGATGGCATTCAGCTGAGCTTTGTTTATTTTCGGGGCTGGAAAAAATGTTACATACATACATATATAAAGGCCCAGAGGGCCCAGACGGGTAGGCAGAGACCAGGTACTGCAACTTGCCACGATCCTGACTGATCACCTTCGCTTCATCAACGTTCATAAGTCGTTGCAAGCGTCACGCCGATTCCGGGTACTTTTTATCTTCTCTTTTGCTAATACTACCTCCCCTATTTGGTCGATGTATGCCCGCCTGGGACGTCCCTTACCAGCCCTTCCACTTACATTCGCAATATAATTATACTTGTTTCGGCAATCTTTCTTCCTTCATCCTCTCCACATGTCTAAACGAACAAAAAAAAATGTTTTCTTCTGTAATTGAAAAAAACATATTTGATGTTTTTTTTGGTGTAGGTAATTTTGATTGTGCACCCGAAATAATTATTTTCTTTATCTTATCATAAAACTTTTCAAACCTTTATTTCAATGATTGGGTGGATGTTAAATTGAATACTAACCGTGTGTACAGCCAAAAGGTAATATTTTCATTTGGACATTCTAAAGGTGGCTGCACGCAGTCTTGCATATCGAGTGATTGACACAAAACTGAAAAAAAAATTAAGTTGATTTTAAGTCAAAAAACTAGTGAAACCTAAATAAAATATCAACGACCCGCAATCAACACAGTGTACTCGTAAACTAGTCTATAGGCCAGTTTCTGAATTTATAATTTCGTTTAGTAAATAGGTAACTGAGCTCTTCGAATTTCTCAGAAAAGAGCGTGACATAACGCTAATTAAGTATTGGCTTTGTGAAATTCTCAATTGAGAAACCAGCCCTAGGTATCAAAGACATCTCTAACAGAGATAAGCTTGCTTTTGTACATGTTATTTCTTATCTAACGTCCTAATTAATGTTTCGTGTGCAATAAACTAAAGATTTTTTTTTTAATCTCTAAGAAATGTTGTAGTGCCATTACAGGATGTACCTACTCTCAAAATGAACTGTAATGAGGCATGGCAATGCAATAAATACTATGAATACCGGATCTAAATCCGCCGACATGCGTAGCACGTGTCAATTCAATTCAATTTATTTTAACGTAAAGAATTTACATTCTATTTGCTGAATGTACGTAGTACAATGTACAATATACTCGTAATATAAAAGTGAAATGCGTTGGCGATTAAAAGTTTTATATACCTTTTTGTACATATAGTCTATTTATTCTTACTTGTCCAATTTAGTAAACAAGATTCTACCCTTAAACTGTGACTTTTTAGTCCAAAACTGCCATATTTTCATAAATGAAGTAACTTGGAACACTCTTTTAAATAACACGCTGCCAATTTTATAAACATAGTTCATGATAGTTCATGAATTTGCGAGAAAATGTCTAGTTTAGGCATCTAATCTCAATTTAAGGTTAGAATCTTGTTTACTAAATTGGACAAGTAAGAATAAATAGACTGAAGATATTTTTTCTTGTTATGCTGGTTTTGAAAATATAATTTAGTTGTCACAAAAACCATCTTTAAATAACAGTAGGAATGCATTAGTGACGTTTTGTGGCGCTTAATTGTCATAATTTGACATTAAATTCGGAAAGTTACAATTTTTGTAATTTAAACCAGCGTTGTCGTACTACCACGGCTGGGCAAGGTTTGAATGAATTTTGTGACGAGGCTAAAAATAAGTGAATTCAGTATGAGCGAAACAGCCGCGGGTATCCTAAGAAAACATGCCCCAAACGAATACAAATTGCGTCCTCGCTCTACCAATACTTTTTGTTATCTTAATTGATTCCTTAGGCAGTTAACATGACGGATAAGTGCGCCGGCGTTGAATTAAGCGGCGTTTTGCTAGACAACTCTTTCAAATCCAACTACTTGGCTTCGATAAAGAATCGGGTAATTTATGAACTGAATTAAAGTCGCTTTCGGTCGTTTAATTTGCTGTTTTCTTATTTATAGAACAGTTAGAGGTAGACAATTAGTGTAGTTACAGTGATAAGCGTCAATTGAGACGGTAATTTTTACGATTTTAATTAGTATTGTAATTTTACTTTGTACGTTATCACAGTCCTCATTTAGTTCGATTTAATTCAAATGTGCTTATGTATATATCCGCGATAGGCGCGCTTGGTGATTGAGCGCGTACTTTCTGTCTCTCTTACACTGATAAGCCTCTGTTTCCCTGATAAATGTATGTGCCATGGCGTGGGCTCATTTCCAGGTTACCACAGGTTATCCAGGTGTGGTGTGCAGTTTTTGCCGTTATTATAATGTATAATAGAGAATTCCTGACATTAATTTTTAATCTTGCCCTTTACTAATACATTATTCGGTCGAGGTATGTCCAGCGAAGGAAGGTCGAAGTGTAGCAGCCCCTGGGTTCTGTCTACCCCTTCGGAATACACGTTTGAGTTTATGTATGTATGTACATGCATACATATGCTATGACAGTCAGGCAAGGAACATTGGGAAACCACCCAAATTTAGGCTATTTCTACAAAAGAAGTACCACATTTTAATGGAACCCAAGACCTCTGTTTTTTACTACCTATGCACGTTAACCACTCAGCCAACGAGGCGCATTACTCGTATCAAAGATTTCGAAAATATATAGCATAGAATTTCAATTTAACTGCATTGATTTGCCGCAATGCACCTAATATCGCATTCCGGACATTTTTAGAAAAGAGCGTGCGTTCGATTCCAACTAGAGGCCGCCGAACATTTGTACTAATCTGGATGTATTTCTACTATCATTGCCTGGTTATCATAGCACCGGGTTTCGAACCTGCATGTAACCTGTAGAACGACGGCACTAGTCATGCTTTTTGTGACTCTAAAATGTCAGATTTCTACAATTAATATAACTCAAAAGTCGCGACTTTTGACATTTGAAACGCGTGACTAATGTGGTCGTGCTACCCATACAGCTAAGTCATGGGGTCATGTGGAAGTTATTATTTTTATTATACTACTGAAGTTTTCATGAAGGTAGCGTAGATAGGCAGTATGACGGCGTGAACACGCGGCTATAGTGTCAAAGTTGGAGCCTATTGAGAACATTTAAGCGCTAAAAATTACGCGCGACTCGCGTTGTCATGCTACGAGTACAATAAGCATGGGTTGCTGCAGCGAGTATGTCTGAGAGAAAAAGAGAGAATGTCAGGGTATTTTCCATGTTTGTGATGTCTTTTTCTGGGTATCCCAGTTTGGGACCAACGTCGTGTATGCGTTGGGTGGATGTTATTATTTACTGTCGGTGCCAGGAACATTGTCTACGCGGAATAAGAGCAGGACGCATTACCGAGATATCTAGTATCCTCTGTCTCAATTAAGAACTTTGTCTATCTTGAGGCCAATGGGAGTGTTCATTGTGGGATGAGAGGCGTTACACTATGCTTTCACATATTTACTGCAACCTGAATGGCAGAGCTGGTCCTGTTTAATATGAGGACTTTGTGGCGAAAAAAATAATTTATGGCATTTAAAAAATTCTGCCACCATTGGTACTAAGTACTACGATAAAATAACTTAACCGTAAATATTACCGTATTTTAAAGTTTTCAAGTGCTTTTAGCATATTATATTTCTCTTCCTTTTTTCATACTTTTAGACTGTTCTTTTATTAATTTGTTATGTACCTATAAAACGGTTGTTAGTCATATTATTGCAAATTGGTATTTATTTCATGTTTTTTAATGGTACGAGTATGTATTAGGTGTTAAAACATGGAAAATAAATAAATAATAATAATATTTGTAGGCCAAGTTTCATGTGAATCCGTCCAGCCGTTATTCCGTGATTGAGTAACAAACGTCTAAACATCTTCACAAACTTGCAAATTTACAATTCTACTAGGATCATCGTGAAAATATCCATTTAGACCAACTTCTGGCACAAAAGTAAAAGAAAATTAAAACGACACTTACCAACTAAACAAAGGCAGCCAAACAAATTCCACAGCATCATTTTGACAATTTTTCAATTATCCAGTCACTGCATGAAAAATAAAACAATTGAAAATTTGCCGATGCACTTAAAAAGAAGAGTTTGTGAATGGTTTAATTTGTGCTAACTATTTTCAAAAACATAATATTTGTTTCACGCAGAATAGAACAATTGTACATAATTTTAATTCCGCCTCGTAAATGACACCTTCATTTTTTTATGTATCCTATAAACGTCCCACTGCAGGGCTCAGGCCTTCTCTCAGCGAGAGAAGATGGGCTTAATTTCTACGCGTGCCCACCATTTGCGATTTCAAGCGTTGAGGTATTTGAACTAATCAGATACATAGGTTTGTTCAGGATGTTTTCCTTCACAGTTATCGAGGGTATTGCATCTATAATTTCATTTATAACAGTTTCTCGAACACTAACAATTTGTTGTTAATATACTTTTAACAGCTGTCAAATTTTTTTTTTCGTCATATACACTTTGGCCAACTGACAGCTGTCAGCAGTAGATTAACAGCTTGTTAATATATCAGAAACCGGGCCTCAGCACTTATGTTTTTCACGATGTTTTCCTTCACAATTAACGAGTGGTATTGCAATTGTAACTTCGCAAATAATTTAAAAAAAAAACATTAGGTATTAACGGTTACGTTTATGGCTATTTTTTGGTTGTTCTTAAAAAGATATTGCAGTAAGTAACATTTATAGAAAGAACACGATACGCACCAACGGTTTGCGAGTCGAGCCTAATCTTAATTTCCTTACTGAACATCGACTATATGGCTTACAAAAACTGCCAAGGGCGAGATGGGTACTCGCATTTTAGGGTTCTTTGGTTACTCAACAAACTTGGGATTGAGCGAGCGAGACAGCATTCTCGCTGCTTAATTTAACATGTCTCGCTTGCACAATATTACATTGTTAGTAGTTGTAAAGTTGTGTACTCCTGTACGTAATACAGAGAGTATTGTAAAGAGGTTCGAAATTTCACTGATGCTGTGAGTCGCCCATTAGCTCAGGTGGAAGAGTGCTGTCGCAGGTTTAAATTCCGGCATGGGTAGAATTTTTAACCTCTTAATAGGTTTTTAAAATTGCCTTAGCACGGGTTAGTGCATTAAAAAGAATATAATCCTGTAAAGGTGTTTTACACGCCACATTGTACATTAGAATAAGTAGTTTTAAATGAAATGGAAAAATACTGTTGGAGGAGCTAATAATAATTAACATAAACATTTACATACAGGCACATATATTACGCCCTCCAGCCAGATGGACCGACGACCTCAAAAGGTGGCTGGTGGTGACTGGATGGCGAAAATGGGAGATCGGGTCTTGTGGCGCACCCTGGGGGAGGCTTATGTCCAGCAGTGGACTGCAATAGACTGAAATGATGATGATGAATGATGACATATATTACTTCTGGCCCCACATTAGGACAGCCTGTGTTTTGGGAACCAGAAACAGCGACATCACTAACATGTAAACATCCAAGACCTGGGATTTTTTTTCGTAATAATAATGTTAATAATAATAATGATATTACCTTTCCACCTCCTTTTTGCAACAGCTCTTGTATCTGACGCAGATTATTTGCCTATATAGTACCTATTTATTGAGAGATAGCATCCGGCAGATCCACCCATCCCAGTATGGTATAAAAGCGCCATTCAGTGATATACTTTATAATTCTTCTTCTTTCCGTATCAGCGATTCGACCAGTAATTATATAACTTTATACTAAGTTGTATAGAATCAGGCGTTACTTTGCGGAAATCCATAATAGCATTAAAAAGTTAAAATTACTTTGCTGAATTCCGCCAAAAATACTTGTGTGAGAAAAAACGTGTTTTCTCACACAAGTATTGGTGTTGGTGGTGGTGTGTTCGTGTCTTGCTTCTGCTTGAAAAAGTGGGAGGGAGGGCGGTGCATTAGCTAACCGCATGGTGCTTGTGGGATTTTTGGCGGAATTCAGCAAAGTAATTTTAACTTTTTAATGCTATTTATACTAAGTTATAATATTAAACGGGTCAAATCGCGATTATTTATTAGGTAAAACGTAATTACCTTATTTCCCGACGTTTCGGCAGCGTTGCAGTTGCCGTGGTCTCGATTCGACCCGTTTTAATATATAACTATTTTGAGTATCGCGAATCATTAAGAAATACTATACTTAATACTTTATTGCACACATAAAACCATAAATCATTATAAAAATATAATGGCAAGCATATTTCATTAGAAATCTCTTCCAGCCAACCCTTGGTGTGGTAATACAGACAAGACATGGAGATAGCTGAAAGTTAGCGCCCTTTGGACACAGCTCCAGATGGCTTTAGCTGTGCTACGTTCAATTTCGGGTTTATTAAATCAAGTTAGGTAGATACGCATAAATGTTTTCTTCTGCGATTATAAAACACATATTTTATGTGTTTGGCCGCGCCTTTGTTGCTTAATTTAAGTGATTGATACCAATCACGGTCCGACTAGGCCAGGAGCGCTTCGCTGTACATACTCTTACTTAATAATAATATACTTACACATACCCGATGTGGTTACTGCTTTGCCTCACTGCAAATGTCGGGAAATTGTCTTACTAGAACCCTACATAGCAAACATTACTTATGAGGTCTAAAATTTTAGAGTCAATTCATTTATCTTATTAAGTATTGTTAAAAGAAAACTAAAAACACCAGGACCCGTCAAATGTATAACTTTTGTATGGAACTGTAGTAAAAACAACAATAGACTGACGCAGACGACATGACGCCTGCAAGTTTGAAGCAAGCGATGACTGCATTGTTGGTCTAGCAGTTAACATGCTTTGCTACGAAAGCAGAGGTCGTGGGATCGATTACCATTTGGCGGCAGCTGCACATGATTTGTTCAAATAATGCCCTTAGACTGTGAGTACTTCAATGTGTATGATGTCTTTGCCTGGTTAACATAGAACATGATATCCTAGCTGCGGACCAGAAACTAGAGTCTAATACTTACATAGTTTTACAATAGAATGAAATAAGCATGACAATGGTTGACATTTGCCTCAATTTTATAGTCTACGAAGCAATAGCAGTACAATGTCATTCCAGGGGTATGACCCGCGCAAATCACATAGGCATCTCTCGCAATTAAAGAAGACCGAATCGCGAGAGGCGTGAGCTAAGTAGCACGGGTTATACCTACCATTGCAATGCGATTGGTTACTAGACTACCGATACTGTGAATGAAACGATCATCGTGACTCTATCGAACAACTATGCTTTTTAGAGACTCACCCCCCCAGGACATGTGATTTTGGAAGTTATCATAGTTGTTAAATCAGCTGTGAAAAACCACGAATGCTTGGTTTCTTACACTATTGCATTGGCAGCGCCTGTTTTTAGCCGTCATTGTTTTTTTAAAGCACAGGGCACAATCGGTAAGTCAACAGTCCTTACGAGATCGCGCTTTAAGTAACTGATTAGGGTGGATGACGTAAAGGTTTATATACTTTCAACTATACCTACTTCTAGTTAACTAGCCGTTCACTAAAGCATTACATACGTTTGTATCACTACAGAACCTACATTCTAAAGTTAGCTGGAAGAAATCTCTTAAAGAGATAAGCTCGCCTTTGTACATGTTACCTCTTATGTAATCTCATGTGAAATGTTTCTGTGCAATAAAGTAGTCTGTTTATAAAATTCCTTTAGCGTGATTTCTTGAAGTGGCAAATCCGTTGTCTTTATTTTCTATGGGTTTTTTATTGTTTGTCTTATATTCCAAGGAATAAAATTGTTACCTACCCGTCTTATTGTCCTTATTGCACATCTGCATTTTATTGTGCTAAAAATGGCGGAGGACGCTGGTGGATATGATACAGTGTAATTCAACACTAGAATAGGTACCAACGGACCATCCTTATATTCAAAGCAACTAGATTTATATATTGTACCCACAAAGTTAATAAGTAAGGAAAAATTATACTTCACTTTTTATGAACAATAAATAATTTGTATCTTTATCTTATCTTAGAAATAAAAATAATAACCCCTAAATATATTTTAAAGGGTCGAGATTTCAGGTTAGTAACGCTTTACCTAAAAAAATAAATGCGGTTAGACCCGTTTGATATCGAATAATGGATGAGCAACACTAGTCATTAAGAAATACTTAGGGCCAGCTCCTTATTACAACGAGAAACCCTTTAATATATTAAGGGCCTGTTTCACAATCTGCCAATAAAGTTCCGGATAAGCTATCCGCAACCAGGGCTGCCGATTGTTCTAAATTTGAAGCCATAAACAAACACACGCAATATAGGAATATTTATTTAAATTTAGAACAAACGGCAGCCCTGGTTGCGGATAGCTTATCTGGAACTTTATTTGCAGATTGTGAAACAGGCCCTTAATATTTTAAAGGGTTTCTCGTTGTATTAGGGAGCTCTAAAAAGTCAACTAAATGCAGTACTTACCCTTTTATCATGGCTTCACCATTTCTGCAAATTATCATATTTGTCAACAGTGTCGTTGTATTTCGGATGGTACCAGTGTGCCTGCAACGATCTTGGATTAACTGCGTCATTCTACAATTTTTCTCCATTGACAGATCGTTTTCATCAAATTGAATACATAGAAGACGCCAAATAGAATTATTTGATAATATTTATATTAATTCTCCATTGCGCAAAAGATATAATGTAGAAAGAGGGTGGTGGTGGAGGAAGGTGGACTGAAGATTGTTTTTGATTAAAATTTTAGACTACCTATCAAATACCTACCTACGTAAAATCGAGAGGGCAGGTAAATATCTACTTTTGTAAATATTGATACAAAAATATTAGGAATAAGAGCTAAACCTGATCGGCCTCTTACAATAAAAAATCAAGTAAGTGATTCCGAAAAGGTCAAAACCCAACAGGGTTTTATACTTTTTGTTGCACTAACTAAGGACAATTTAAAAAAAGTATTTAGAGGCAAAAAATTCCACCGATGCTGGGACTCGAACCCGTGACCTCTGGCTAACCGTGCCAGCGCTCTCCCAACTGAGCGGCAAGTACCGGCATCAGCGGAATTTACAATATTCTCTGTATTATTTACAGGCAGAGACATCTGGCTGAAGTAATTTGCATCACTTGCAGCCCCGAGTACCTACTTTGCAGTTAGGTTTTTACATCGGAATGATATCGCTGTACCCACATGATTATCAACCCAACAGGGTTGTTAATAATTGTTGGGAGATGTGAGTGGAGTGTGGTGGTTTTGATTACTCAAAATATGAACACCATTGGTCGATTATACGTTGTATAATATCAGTCACTTGTGATTACATTGGATTTAAAGTTAAGTATATTATTATACTAATATCACACAGCCGGTCATGATGGCGGGCGGAAAGGGAAGAGAGGCGGAAAATAAAATGGTAACACTAACCAGTGTTGTCAGTATTAAAGTAAAGAATATTCAAGGAATACACACAGTCAATCTGTCAATCCAACACTTCCCCTTATTCCTTGCAATATTGCAAATATTATGACATCAGAATAAAATGAACATCATGTATAAATAACAGATAAAGTCATAACTATAAGTCCTACAAAATAATTTATGTACAGACAGACGTCACAATATTCATGTCATCAATGAAGCTACAATGTTTCTGTTTACACAAAGGCTTAGTCAAAACGTCAGCAATCATATTATCTGTTGAAAGGTACTTTACAGAAATAGAGTCATTCTTAATTAAATCTTTAACAAAGTGATATCGAATATCAATATGTTTCGTCCTTTTGTGACAAAATTCCTTACATTCCAAAAGCTTTTGAGCACTTTGATTTTCATTAAAAACAGTACAAGGAATTTTTCTAGTTACTATTTCTGAAAGCAAATTCTTAACAAAGCAAATGTCTTTGCATACATCACCTATAGCTAGGTATTCTGCTTCCGTACTTGAAAGTGCAACACATTGCTGTTTACGTGATTCCCAGTTTATGGTATTGTCACCCAGCTTTATTACAAAACCAGTAAATGATTTACGGTCAGATTTGTCATTACCCCAGTCGGCATCAGTATATGCACTCAAACCCCAATTAACACTTTTTATAAAACATAAACAGTAATTAATTGTACCAGCCAAATACCTAAGAATTCGTTTCACCGCTAACCAGTGGGATTTGTCAAAGCTGTTATTAAACTGGCTCAACTGACTACATGCAAATGTTATGTCAGGTCTTGTACATACAGATAAGTACATAAGACTACCAATGAGTTGTCTGTAGTTATAGGTCTCATCTTGAATGTGAACACTCTCACTGTTAGGTACAGATAATTTAAAGTTCAAAGCCATAGGCGTAGCTACTGGTTTACAATTCGACATATTGAATCGCATCAACAGTTTCTTGATATATTCAGTCTGATCCAAACACAGAGTACCCTTTGACCTGTTTCTCCTTACTCTTATGCCTAAACAACTACTCAATGGACCCAAGTTTTTTACATCAAATTCTTTCTCCAGAAGACTTAACAACTCGGTCTTAATAACGCTGTTCTTAGAATAAAAGACATAAAAATCATCTACATACAAAGCTATGATAACAAAGTCTTTGTCAGATCTTTTTGTATAAATACATGGTTCACATAGAGACTGCTTGAAACCGCTATCAATAAGTACAGTGTTTACTTTTTCATTCCACATCTTACTAGCTTGTTTCAAACCATAAATACTCTTTTGCAATAAACAAACCTTGTCAGTAGTTTTGCCACAAAAACCCATAGGTTGTTCCATGTATATTACCTCATTTAAATTTCCATTTAGGAATGCAGTGGCAACATCAAGATGATCTACTTCTAAGTCCATGTCATTAGCCAATGAAAATAAAATTCGCATAGACGAATGGCGAACCACAGGGGAAAAAGTTTCATTATAATCCACTCCCTGTTTCTGAGTAAAACCTCTAGAAGAAAAAGATAAAAGAATTAAAGAAGAAAAAACATAATCGCCATACCTTTGAGGTGGGCGTCTCATGCGTGTAGTACGACCGGACATACCAACTGTAGCTTCATTGCTAGGAACTACTTCCCCTCCATCTGACGCCTGACCAGACGATGTCAGACGCTCCACACGTCCATCACCAGCAGATTCGTCATCGGAGACGGGTTCACCCTCACTCAGGCTCTGGTACTCATCCCCGTCCACTCCGCCTGAAATTTGAGATAAATCCTCATTAATTTCATTATTATTAATATGTTTTTCATTCGACTCTATTATTTGTTTATTATTATTCATTGAAATGTCATCATTCAAAATAAAATAATAATTATCATCATCCAATTTATTAGATTCATTTTCTTGGTAATATTTATTCTCTATAAAAGCCACACTACGAGACAATATCACAGTATCAGGACGAGAAGGCTCGCTTAACCTGTAGCCCTTGGTTGTCTCACTATAGCCAACAAAAATAGCCATTTTTGCTTTAGAGTCCAACTTGCGGCGTTTCTGTGATGGATTCAGATAATATGCAACGCAGCCAAAGACCCGAAGGTGACTGAGGTCAACAGAGGACCCAGACCAAATCTCTTCTGGCATACGTCCTGCTAAAGCAGCAGTGGGGGACCTATTTTTTAAATAAATTGCAGTCATTACTGCCTCTCCCCAATAGCGCCTGCAGAGACCTGACTCCGTGAGCATACATCTAACTTTGTCCATTAAAGTGCGATTGAGGCGTTCACTCACCCCATTCTGCTGTGGGCAATAGGGGACTGTACACTGATGTACAATGCCTTCCCTTTCTAAATATTTAGAGAAATTTTTACCAAAATATTCACCACCCATGTCAGATCTTAACATTTTAATAGAGAACCCCATTTGCTTTTCTACTTGTGCTTTAAAAGTGATAAAGTGGGACATTACCTTAGATTTTTGCTTCATGAGATAACCATAAGTCTTTCTAGTATGGTCATCGGTAAATGTCACTAGATATCTTGCTCCTCCCCAGCTTGGCTCTTGCATCGGCCCGCAGACGTCGGTGTGGATAAGTTGCAATGGCTTTTCAGCCCGCATCGCCTGTCCCTTGGGATAAGACTCGGCCGACATCTTCCCCTCAAGGCAAACAACACAATTCTTGATGTTTTCATCCTGAAACATTATACCACATGCACCTTCCCGTAGACATTTCATACCTTTTAAATTCAGGTGACCTAGACGTCTGTGCCATAGTTCTGCAGAGAAACCAGCTGCTTCCGCGGGTCTCGGTGATTCCTGGCTACCTTCCAGGAACAAAGAGTGCTCCGTCGGCGAGGGCTTGTTAGTCTCCACATTCACGCACAGTTTTAGTTTATATAAACCATTAAAACATGCAGCACATGCAATTGGGTCGCTATTACCAGTGGTCTTACTCTTAGAATCATAAATTTTACAGCCTCTTCCATCAAAAATTACTGAATATCCACTCTGAATCAATTTAGACACAGAAATTAAGTTGCTAGATAGTTGGGGAACAAACATGACATTGGACAATGACAACGGACTCACCTGTTCATTTGAATATAAAACAATTGTTCCTAATGCGTTACATGTTAATTTTTCTTTATTTGCGACTGTTATTGTCGATTTACATGGTGTAATCTCCTTAAGAACATGTTTATCATTAACCATGTGGTTGCTAGCTCCACTGTCCAAATAAAAGTCATGCGACTGTAGACACGCCGCAAACGCTGAAACTAAATTGCTCTGACCGGCATCAGAAGGCTTCGAGTTTTTCTTCACTCTCTTGAGCTTAAAACATTTCGACTTAATGTGGCCTGACCTCTTGCAGAAATCACACACCAAGTTAGCGGTTTTTCTACTCATGTAAATAGTAGTATTGTCGACTGAAGACTTCCTAGAGTACTCTTGTAGTAAGCGCGCTTTTACATATTCACTAGAAGTGTTCGTTGTTGCCGTGGATATGCTGGACACAAAAGAATCATACTCAGATGACAGTCCACTGAGAAGTATCTCAGCAACCTCAGCGTCGTCAATTGTACGTCCTATATCCTGCAGCTGTTGCACCAGCGTTATAACATTTTCTATGTACGTACTCATAGTAGGGTAGTCAGAGAACTGTATCCGATGTAACTGCCTCAAAAGAAGAACTCGGTGATACAATCCTTTGTCTTCGAATACCTCCGCTAGCTTTTTCCAAGCCTCTGCTGCGGTCGTGGCGTTTCTAACGTATTGATAAAGGTCTTTTCGCACTGAAAGGCAAACACGTGCCAAAGCGCGACTCGTCCGTACGGCATCTGTGTCGCGTCCCTCGATAACTTCCCATAAACCTTCTAGGATGAGAATATTCTTCATAGCAAACTTCCATGTATGATAATTTGAAGATCCTTCAAGTTTCTCCATATGTTGACCGACAGTAAAGGAATGCATACCCGCGGTCACGGCCTGAGATTCAGACATGTTCAGTTTCTTTTACCACCAAAATAGACGAAGCTTGCGACAAATAAGTAATCGACCAAACTCACTCACAACGTTCCGTAATCCTTGCTTCTTGGCAGCTTCTAGGTTAGATAGAAGAATTGCCGGGCACTGGGCACCATAACCTGTTGGGAGATGTGAGTGGAGTGTGGTGGTTTTGATTACTCAAAATATGAACACCATTGGTCGATTATACGTTGTATAATATCAGTCACTTGTGATTACATTGGATTTAAAGTTAAGTATATTATTATACTAATATCACACAGCCGGTCATGATGGCGGGCGGAAAGGGAAGAGAGGCGGAAAATAAAATGGTAACACTAACCAGTGTTGTCAGTATTAAAGTAAAGAATATTCAAGGAATACACACAGTCAATCTGTCAATCTAACAATAATATGTAGTGCTTATACTATTTTTAATGCACTAATCCGTGCTAAGGACAAATTTAAAAACCTATTTAGAGGCTAAAAATTTCACCCATGCCGGGATTGGAACCCGCAACCTCTGGCTATCCGTGCCAGCGCTCTACCAATTGAGCCAATGGGCGACTCACCGGCATTAGTGAAATTTCGAACCTCTTTACACTATTCTCTGTATTACGTACAGGCAGCGACATCTGGCTTAAGCAAAATGCATCACTTACAGCCCCGACTACCTACTTTGCAGTTAGGTTTTACATCGGAATGATATCACTGTACCCACATGATAATACTATTTTTATTTTTAATGCACTAACCCGTGCTAAGGACAAATTTAAAAACCTATTTAGAGGCTAAAAATTTCACCCAGGGTTCGAATCCCGGCATGGGTGCAATTTGCAATTGCAATTTGCTTAAGCCAGATGTCGCTGCCTGTACGTAATACAGAGAATAGTGTAAAGAGGTACGAAATTTCACTAATGCCGGTGAGTCGCCCATTGGCTCAATTGGTAAAGCGCTGGCACGGATAGCCAGAGGTTGCAGGTTCGAATCCCGGCATGGGTGAATTTTTTAGCCTCTAAATAGGTTTTTAAATATGTAGTGCTTGCAAAAGTTTTAGTTCAAAAATATCACAGCTAATATTCATATTTGTCATTAATATAACCAAAACAATTTATCGAAAATACTATACATTTTAACGTCAGATCTTGGTAAAACAGAGACCCTGGTAGGTGTCTGCCTATCCCTTTGGGATCATCATCATCATAGTTCTTTGCTACGGTGCCTAAGAATTTGACCCTTTTTTTGAATAACTCAAGATTTTCGATTGAAAAGCGACAGGCCCTTCTGCATGTTGGAATCATAAAGGAAGATTCCAGAGTCGGGTCAGTACAGATTTGGTGCCTCCTGGTTCTTTTGCCCGCCAGTGCCGAGCATCATACTTCGTCGCGGGTCTCGCCGCCCTTAGGAACTTCTTCTCTCCAGGCGTCTTTTGGCCCATGCAAGCTTATTCTATTTTGCTGCGCCTTAAATATTGTGTAAAGCGTGACGTGACAGTTTTTGTGATCGAACCTCTAGAATACAAACGTGACTTTATAAAATATTATACAAAAATACTTATTCGTTCATTGTACACATGACATCAATTAATCATCTAAAAACCTGCATTGTAATCAGTTTAAAGATGTGAAGGTTGATCAGATGTGGATTGTACAAATTTATTTAATTTTTTTTTATTATTTAGCTTAGACAATGGCCTAAAACTTATTTACTCAGATCCTAAATACTGACCACCAGATTTTACTTACATACTTTATGTTTCTTTTGACTTTGACTAATAATTGTAATAAAATAGGCAAGGACCTAATGCAATTAGTATTTTAAGTTTTTGGATACGTTTCCAAGAACTTAAAATACGATGTTCGATATTTATATGGGTTTTACTAAGTTATGCTATAGTCTCTTTGGTAAAAACCAGTAACAATAATGCTAACGACAAAGCCCTCCTAAATAAGTGTCGAAGTAATTTATGTATCTTTGAAATGTTATTGCTTTAAAAACTCGTTACGTCTTACTATGTATTCAGATAATTTTAATGTGATGTAATTTTATGCACCCGACTTCGAGAGGCAATTAAACAACATGTTTTATTAAATTTATTTTATTTCATCATTACATGTATAGACATAAAAAATATCAGTCAGTTCTTTTTGAACAAGTTTTAAAGGCATTTGGCACTATGTTCACAATGTTTTTATTTATGTTATCAAGTAGGTATGGCGCTATAAAAATACACCTAATAGTAATAGTGTAAGCTAATTTTTTTCAATCCCTAAAAATATTTTTGTAAGAGTCTAAAAATACGAAATTCTTTCTAACATTCCAAAATCTCAATAATTGACATATTATAATGCTACATAACACGTTCCCTAAGTGAAGTTAAAAGACAATTAATATCATATTATCTACAAAGGCACTATTTACACAATGAGGTTTGAATGTTCCTTAAAAATAAAGACAATATACTAAAAGACATGGAAAATCGATCATACAAAAACAACAAGATATGGCAAGAGGTTGAAAAGCAGACCTTGATACAAGATCGCAACAACATTTTGTACAAAAACACATTACAAAACTAGAATAATATTTACAAATTATTTTACTACAGTCAAACATATTCCTCCGAAGGCTTTGGCGTGCCATTCGGAAGTCTCAAAGAGGAAGACATTCTACCATTTACAGAGTCTGGCAACTCCGCAATGTCTTTGAATACACCTATCATGGATTCAAAATTTGGACCCCAATTTAGCAAATAATCCCAGCCCAAGGTAGCTGGACCTGGAGACCCGTTAGCTTGCCTGTAAAGGGCCGAACCCACGTGAGGCGCTAGGTCGTCATCTGATGCGACTAGTGTACTCAAAGACCCGCGGAAGGAAGAGTCGAAACTCTCATACGGAGGCGGAAGAATAGGGGTTTTAGCATTACTACCGACACTGACATTATTTCTTCTTATTTCCTCCGGCTTGTCAGCACTTAGACTATTATTATCATATTCTATTTCTGAGCAAGTGAAACTATCGTTTCCGCTTTCATCATCCGAACCTGTGGAACTCCTGTTATCGGCTTGTGGCGAATGATGCCTATGAGACATGTGATGGCCGACCCCGCCACCTCTCGGCGCTTCACTGGAACTCGAAACTGCATCCAAGGTTGACACTAGACTAGACGTTCTCTGCCTCGCATTCATTCTCTCTATTTCCTCAGCTGTCAAACCACCTGATCCAACAGATACTGGCGGCACTTGTGGAGGTGCTCCGGGCGTTTTTCTTCCCGCTGAAGAACTCTGACCACTTAGTTGTGACATTACTGGACTATTCAAACTTCTCTCACTGTTACTATGCAACGGATCCTTGCCAACTCCACCAGAACTTGATGTTGTTGCTAACAAAGCACTTTGTAACGGCTTCCCCGATATATCATGCAGTGTGAGTATTCTAGGTTGTTGGCTGAGCTCACTACTTGGTGATAGCCTGGCTAGAGGTGTTGACTGATGTTGCCTCGTCTGTGACGGAGCTTGAGATTGTTGAGGCATGACTCTAGGAGGATATCCCGTGGCATGGTGTGGGGAATGCCTATGTGGTGGTGTCTGGTGTTTATGGTGGTAGCCAGCTATAGGTGGAGGAGTTGCTTTGTACTTTCTCACACCACCGTCTCGGAAGCCTTTATAGTGGTATACGATATCGATGTCTGAAGGAGCGATTGAGCTGGCATTTTCTAAGTCGTAGTGCTCTGGTAATTCAGAATTCAGGTCCATACCACTTGGATGGTCATGAGTGTGGTGTGAGGTGTTGGTTGATGGAGGTGGCGGAGGGTGATGATCTTCTCTTAATGCCGGACTTTTGCCGATTACTTCCCGTTCAATAATATCAGGGCGTTGATGAGGTCGAGGGTGGTCTATGCCCATAATTTCGCGGTCTTTGTATTTCTTTGACAGGAGTTCTGGTCCGACGATATGGCCCACGTTGCGCATTATATCGGCGTTATCTGACATGTAGCTGTTTAGATTTGTTTCATTCCCATGCATGTTTCGGTTCATCAAGCTGTCATTAGTACCGGCAATAAGATTCGGTGCATTTAGAAGGGCTGGTCCCCCATTTTGCTTTGAATGTATGACGTTTGTTTTTCCGCCAGGCAAATCTCCTTTTTCTTTTTTCTGTTTTCGTAGACGGAACACGATAAATGACACTAGAATGGCAACAATAAGGATTATGAAAAATACTATGACCAGTGTTATTCCAATGCTCAATGGATCTGGATTTTGAGCTATGCCAACTCCAAAGGCATTACTACAACCATTCATAATCTTCCCTCTGTGTATAGTCTCTTTGAAAATAGTTCCATTTCCACTGAAAGGTTGAAGTTCATTATTGATTGTTAAATTTAAAATGCAGCCTTCAAAGTTCTGGTAGCTACTGGAAGGGATCCATTCATTCTTCACTCCACCCAGAGATAAAATAGTCAAATATGGGTCTAAGAAATCGTGAACGCCAGCTGAATCAAGTTCTTCACCGAGATGTTTTCCGTCTACTAAAAGTCGTATGCTCCTCCCGAGAGAAAAAAGTGTAATGTTATGCCAGTTACCATCAGCTACATCTTCTTGATCTGCTGTCATGTTCACAATCGTATTTTGTTTTGACATGTAGCTCACTCTTCCACCTATGAGCTCAATAAGAGTGTAATATTTGTCGGTTGCTGCAAAGAATATGACGCCATCCTTTCTGTGTGTTCTGAAGAAGAAAGATAGACTTTTTGGTGGATTGCTGATTTTACCAACCGTTTTG
This sequence comes from Yponomeuta sedellus, assembly GCA_934045075.1. Classification (NCBI taxonomy): domain Eukaryota; kingdom Metazoa; phylum Arthropoda; class Insecta; order Lepidoptera; family Yponomeutidae; genus Yponomeuta; species Yponomeuta sedellus. The sequence goes on from OW203724.1 coordinate 22,360,540, forward strand.
GATTTGTTCCACTTTTTCTCCCATACTGTAGTTCCTCCATAAAAGTTCTCAAGCAGTTGCATTCGTCTGTGCTTTTCCGAAATCACGAACTGGATGAAGCCAGTTTTTGTTACAGATATGGCTTGTAAAGACTGAGAGCAGTCTGGTGATATGACATTGCCATCGCATTTGCAATAATTCTTCCTCCATCTATCTTGACATTGCCCAATTCCACAAACGTCTTTCTTGTAACATGCTCCGTTTTCGGATCTTCCGCAAGTGTTATAGACTCCTCTAGAATCCATCGGGTTTGTGAGATTCAACAGCCGCCCATTGATGGAGATGCTATGAATGCAGCCAACGAAAGAATCAGAGTGGATCTGACCAGGTCGCTCAAGCACTGGATCGGCTTTGTGGAGTCCACCGATTAGAAGAGGCTCGTTGTTGAAGTTGAGAGTCCTGAAAATAAAAATAATAGTTTTATTGTCATAAAGTTGGCGACTTATTGCTCAGAGTTATCTTTTCCATATTTGCCCTAAAGTTGAAAGTTGATTTTACTAATAATAATTGTAAATAAGAACAATAATTGTAAATAACAATTAATAACTAAACAAATAATCATAGCTAGCAAATATACATACCCAGCCTGTCCAGTATCGTCTGCATAGCATGAATCATCGCCGGGTTTGCACTCCATGCAGACATCTCCATGATCCGTGCAAGACGTAGCACTTAAGGATATCACTCGTCCATTTCTAGTTGCGGAGAGTTTGTACCAGCTACCATCAGCCAAGTTTTTATCCGTGTGTGAGATGGATACTGATGTAATTGACGTTCTTGCGCCACCAAATGAGAATACTGGCTTTCCTCCGAGTAATTCTATTGCGATAAAATCTGATCTTCCGCCAGTTTGAGAACCGTAGTTATAAAGTAATAACGAGTCTGGTTTAGTCGTAGCAAATATCAGAGTGATATCGTTGGTTGATGCATCTAAAGCTGCGAATTTCATGTAAGATAGTTCATTGAAGCCGTATGTAGAACTTTCACAGTGTTTACCATATCTTCCATCAATACAACTGCATTTATATCCAGGCTTCAAACTGATACAGACACCACCGTGCATGCAGGGGTTAGGTCGGCAGGAGTCAACAAGGGCCTCGCATTGGTTGCCGCGATAACCAGGACGGCAAAGACAAAAGAATGAGTTTCGGTCAGAGCTCTCTTTACACGACCCTCCGTTTTTACATGGATTGCTACTACAAACATCACCTCTTTCTAACTCACAAGTTTTTCCTTCTCTCCGAGCAGGACAAGTGCAAATGAAATCATGTCCTTGCTTTTTGCATTGACCACCAAATCTGCAAGGATTAGGCGAGCAGGGGTCTTGACTTTTCTCACAGTTTTTACCCATAAATCCATCTGTGCAGTGGCAGGTATAATCATGACTGACTAGGGGCGAAGATAGGATTAGAGTTGGGCTTTCAGTGATTTTAGTTTCTTTCATTACTTTCATGGAATCTGTACACAGACCTCCATTTTCACACTCATGATTATTGCATGGTAAATATGAAACTACGATTTGTCTTTTGAGTAGTCTTTTGATATCTGATTCTTTGCTTTTTATATAGATTTCTGTGTCACTTTTCTTCCAAATTGTGTCACCTTGCTTTGTAGCTATAGTTAAGTCCAGACCTTCGGCAAATTCTTTTATGCTATATAAGTAAATGTTTTCTTTATTGTTCAAGCCATGTTTCAAAGATTCTAACAAACTTCTGTAGTGTTGTGTCAGAAAATCCGATGAGGTCATATTCATTACTCTTACAGTAATTGATTGTTCAACAGTAGTATTATCAAATGAAAAGAATTCAACACTGATCATTGAAGTAACATCTCTGTGAATACCATCATTTCCTAATACTGAAAATGAGTAGCCTTGTCCTGGTTTTATGGCATTTGTAAATAGATCACAGCCCTTTTTGATATTGAGTAGTGAAAGAGTATTTTCAGCCGTGGATTCTTTTAATATCTTACATTTGTACTCTCCTACAATATCTGGATCGTTCGGTCTTACATCAGCTATTTTACCAGATGGCACGATATTGTTAAAAGCATAAACCATTACATGTACAGATCTAGGAGTAGGTGGGTTGTCGTTTCTGTCCAATACTTTGATTTGAACTGAGTAGTTAGACTTCATGACTGGCGTTCCACTGTCTTCAATTTGTATCTTTACCTCCAAGTTAGGAGTCAGTTCTCTATCGATCGTTTTGGTTGTCATGAGAATACCAGTATGTTTTTGTACTTTTACGTAACTCTGATGTCTTCCGCCAACTATAGCGTAGGAAAACGGAGCTCCGTTTGGTGGTAGGTCAGGATCATTAGCTGTCAAAGTCACAATACTTGTATTTGGAGCTTCGTTTTCATAAACAGATCCGTGGAAGTTATTTATGTCAAAGAATGGACCATTGTCATTTATATCTGTGAGTGTAATTTTCACGGTGGCTGTGCCAGTTTGTGGTGGCGTTCCTGTATCTATAGCACCAACTATCAAAGAGTAAGTTGGGGAAGTTTCTCGGTCAAGATTACGTGCTACTTCTATTTCTCCAGTTTGAGGGTCTATCTTGAAGTCTTGGTTCTTATTTCCAGCTATGATCGAGTAACTAAACTGATTATTCTGTGGCCTGACATCTTTATCTACCGCTTGTACTTGAACAGCTACATGACCGGTGGCTGCACCTTCCGATATAGTGGCTTCATAGAAGTTACGCAAAAATTCGGGGGGATCATTGCCATCTTGAATAGAGATTATAACTTGAGCTTCATCAGTATCATTTCCTCTAATACCTCCAGAGTTTTTAGCTAGTACGGTCAAGACCACTCTGTTTTGTGTTTCTCTGTCTAAGTACCTGGCCACTCTTATTACTCCAGTTTGTGAGTTTATGCTGAAACCTTTGTCGTTGCTTGATCCAACAAATAAGTAATATACTATTCCATCTTCACCACTGTCTTGGTCGGTGGCTTGTATGACACCAACGATTGTTCCTACTTCTGTTGACTCCGACACATCAAAGTGGAATACGGGCTGTGTAAACTTTGGATAGTATTCGTTCACGCCTGTAATGTATACGACGACACTTGTTGTATTCTGCATGGGAGAATCTGGATTTTTTGCTAATATTTTTAGTCTGTACTCTGTCTTTTCTTCGTAGTCAAACACTTCATTTGAGTATATTTCCCCAGTATTTGTATCGATACGAAATAATGTGGTCGGATCTAAGAGTGAGTATTTTATGATGGAGTTTTTAGGCGAATCAATGTCAATAGCATCTACCTTGAAAATGAAACTATTTACTTGTGAATTTTCTGGCAAATAAGCTGTGTACAAAGACTGATTGAATTTCGGAGCATTGTCATTTATATCAGTCAACAAAATTGTAAGCGTAGCCGTAGTCTCTTTAGGTTTGAATCCAAGGTCTCTCGCAGAAATGTTTAAGCGGTATTCTTGTATAGTATCAAAGTCGAGTGGTAGAATTATGCTGATAACACCCGAGACTGGGTTGATAGTGAACTCTTTCCCTTGGTTTCCAGCAGATATCGTATATCTGACCATACCGTTAGGACCTTCATCGTCATCTGTAGCCCTTATTGTTAAGATTGAGGACCCGACAGGTTCATTTTCAGGTACAATCACTTGGTAGCTCAAAGCTGTAAATTTAGGGCTACGAACATTTTCTCCAGTTACGACAAAGGTGATCATAGTTTCGTCTCGCTGTGGTGGTACTCCTTTATCAATGGCTTTGACTTTTAGTTCATAGAACTTGCCAAGAGAGTAGAAAGTTTTCTTCACAACAACCCATCCATTAGTTTTGTCTACTGTGAAATATGCTGTACCGTTTCCGCCAGAAACAAAATACTCTATCTCAGCGTTAATTCCATAGTCTAAGTCATCTTCTGCAACAACTTTTATTACCCTTTCACCAACTCTCGCATCTTCAGGTACTGGTACGAAACGCTCGTGATCTTTGAATTTAGGAGCATTGTTATTAGCGTCAACGACGTTGATTGTTACTAAACACTCTGATGACATAGGAGGTTTGCCGTTATCTGTTGCAAGAACTATGACTGAGTACATATTTTCTGGAGAAGAATCAACGGAAGTTCTTTTATAGTTCATTAAAGATTTGCTCGATATTTCACCAGTGGCAGGGTCTATTGCAAATAAATCTGAAGGTTGTTGAAAAGAGTATGAAATTATGGAATTTGGTCCTTGCTTATCTCGGTCCGTGGCTATAACTTGACCTACATAGCTATTTTTCTTTTGTAACTCAGGAAAGTTGAAACTGTAGTAAGAATATTCAAATTCTGGTGCGTTGTCATTTTGATCTTGAATTGTTATGGTCAGTGGTGTTTCGGATCTCCAAGAGCCATCAATGGCTGCTACTTTCAAAATATACTCATCTTGTTGTTCTCTATCTAGCGTTCCTGCTACTGTTACATTTCCACTGATAGAGTCTATGACAAACTTTTGTTCAGGATTTTGTACAAAACTGTAAGTAGCATTTGCATTTGGTCCGGTATCTAAGTCTGAGCTTGTCACTTTGATAACAAAAGAGCCAACTTCAGCATTTTCTGTCACATTAACACTGAATAGTCTGGTAAACCTTGGAGGGTGATCATTTTTATCAAGTACAGTGACAAGAACAGTAGATGTGCCAACAAGTTGTGGCACGCCATGATCAAACGCTTCAACCATAAGTTCATACGAAGATTTTGTTTCTCTATCCAGCTCAATATTTGTAGAAATTTCTCCAGTCTCAGAATCAATGGCAAACGTTTCATCGTAATCATCAACAAGCCGAAACGATACTCTGCCATTTTCATTTGAATCATAGTCATGTGCTTCAATCTTGATAACTGCCAAAGGTGGGTTAGCTTCTTCCATTACTGTAGCATTATAAAGAGGACTTTCAATTACTGGTGCATTATCATTAGCATCAGTAACTTTAATCTCAATTTCTATGAAAGACTTCAGTGGAGGATTATCAGAGTCTTTTACTTCGAACCAAACTTCGTACAAAGGCATAGTTTCAAAATCAAGTCCTTTACCAGTAATAAACACTTCTCCATTCATCGGATCCACTCTCAACGCGTCGCCTACATTGCCACCTGCAACGGCATATTGTAACAACCCTGTCGGTCCCTTTTTAGGGGAATTTGCTGATAATTTTGTCACTAACACACCTTCTGGAGTATTTTCAGAAAATGTAAATGTCATTTTATTTGAAACTGTTAATTTTGGAAAGTTCGTCGACTTTTTCGGTATTAAAGTAAGTTCAGATTGGTTTTGTCGTGGATTGACGCCAGAATCTGTGGCAGTGATAATGAGGTTGAAAGTAGATCCACTTTGTCTATGCATCATGAGATTATCTTTGGCCTTGATGACTCCAGAATCACTGTTGATGTCAAATAAATGTCGATGTTCACCTTTCAAGTCGTAAATTATCTTTTTGTTTAGCCCAATATCGTTGTCTGTAGCCTTAGCACCAAAAACAAAATCATCTTTCATAGTTCTTTCAGAAATGTACGTCTCATAGCGTGGATATGTGAATGTGGGGGTATTGTCGTTTTCATCTTCCACGACTATTGTGAGGTTAGCTGTCACAGTTCTGGGGTCAGTTGTTGATGAATCTTGAGCCATAAGTATTAAATAATAGATGTCACATTCCTCTCTGTCTAGAGTAGCATTTGTAGATATAACTCCAGAAGCAGAATCGATGTGGAATCTTTCCGATTTATCTCCTAATAAGCTGTATCTTATTTTTGCGTTATTTCCAATGTCTTTGTCGGTTGCTTTAGGATGTAATATCACGGTTCCAGAAGATAGGTTTTCCCTCACAGTTGTTTTGTAGCTCTGCCTTTCGAATTCAGGGCTGTTATCATTGACGTCTTGAACTATGATCTTCACTGTGCCAGATCCAGTAAGTGGCGGCGAACCTGCAATTGCAAAACAAGGAACAAGTTATATAAAATTGTATTAGGCGAAGCGAAATGAATGCTCATCGCAGGGTAGTAAAGCTTTAGTTATCTACTTTCTCGGAACTAGGAAATGGGTATTGTAATAACTTTAGATTGCATAATAGTTGTTACAACTCGTATAATTTGTTCCACCTTCTCCTCCAGGATATAGGCGGTAGTTTATGTATAAATGTATAATAGTAAAAATAGAATTTACCCAAATAATAAATCATTGACAGTACTCATTATTTGGGTACATTCTGTATTCACTTTAGGGGACTGATTAATTTTCTTAATGTCGATAAAGCTTAAAGAGGCTCCACACAGTAGAACTATATGAAAAAAAACCTTTTTACTGATAGTTATTGTAAAAAAGTAAAAAATTGTAAAAAAGTGTAAGTACAATCTATCATCCATCTATCTTATGGTTGTTTGGATTAAATTCCTTTTAATAATAAGGCCGACAGTTGTTCTATATTTTTATATGCTTTCTGTAACTGAAATTTTTGTGTACAATAAAGAATATTTTATCTATCTTCCAACCATAGTAATAGTGATTTTTCGACCCTTTGCAAAACGATGTGTACAATAATAAAAAAAATCCTGTTTTTGGGTTATTCCTGTATGGAGCCCCATTAAATTTGTATAACCCGATGTAAGAAACTAATCAGCATCGAGTGGTTTAAAGAAAGATCTGCAAGTTATCTAGCTCCAAGTAGAATATGTGGGTTACGCCTTGTATTCTCATAGATAATATACGATAGAAGAACAAAAATGTCAGTATCTGTATAGTTACCTGTATCCATGGCAACCAGGGCCAGTGTATACTCCTCCTGCGCTTCTCTGTCCAGTGTCCTCAATAACGAAATCTGTCCAGTCGAAGCGTTTATCTTGAACAAATCCGCGTTGCCTTCCTTTATAAAATAGCGAACTTGATTGTTGAATGGTGGTGAATCAGCGTCGTACGCCTGTATTGTTATTACGAAGCCGCCGTTAGGTGGGATAACATTCTCCATCACGTAGGCTAAGTACGGGGAGTCTAGGAACGTGGGTGGGTTATCGTTTATATCTTGAATTGAGATGGATAGCTCGGCTGTGTCGAATCTCACATCGTTTTCTGCACAGTCTTCTGCTCGTACGATAAGAATATAACGGGATTTGCGCTCGAAGTTAAGATTTTTTGCAACACGCACTACGCCTGTGTCTTCGCTTATACTAAAGTCTCTGTTGTCGTCTCCTAATGCGATCGAGTAGCGGACTCGCCCGTTTGCTATCTCGTCTATGTCGGTTGCTGAAACCTGGAACGTATAATATTGTTTTCTAGAAAACACGCTTTATGACGATAATAATTGTATTACAGTTTCTATTACTGTAACAGTTCTGTGTACAGTAAAGAATATTTTATCTATCTATAGTAACGTCTTAGTGACAGAAACATTATTATACGTGATCTTTCAATTGACTAGTCAATTAATACACCATTTTATCATAAGAACAACGGTGTTAGATGTCTCCTAATATCTAATTTGGTTTGGGTCCCCGTATTTGGTTGTAACGTCACTTTTGACTTTTGACTTACCTGTCATAAATAAAAATATTTCTGGACTACTAAGAAATGTCAAAAGTATTTCGATCTCATGGCGAAGTCTATTTTTCTTACGCTTTCGTTGAAGATGAATACAGTTTTAGGTCAGGGCATGGTTTTCATAAAGGAACTGAGAGGTCGTATGAGGAGTAATTTATTTTGTGATAAGTTACTCATACGACTGTGGTAGCGGTGCTGTTAAACACCGGCTTCTCAATCAGGACGTTGTTCGAATCCTAGCATATGCCAATGACTTTGTCTTCTAAGTAATGTACATTTGTGAAGTGATAGTAGCAATACCACTTGCTTATGGTGACAGAAAATGTCGTGAGGAAACCTGGGAGTCTGAGATGTTTAACTACCTCGGCGCTTGAAATTTCTAAACTGTGGCCAAGCGTGGTTACTAAGTTTACGAGTATTTGCTCATTCTAAGCTGCTTCGTAGTGAGACGTATTTAGGTTACAAAATTATACCACTATCTGTTCCTTAGCACGGGTTAGTGCATTAAAAATAAAAAATAGTATACCTCTATGGGTTAAAGTACATTTCCTTACCTGCAACACACTCGCGCCAATACTAGCATTCTCTGGCACAGAAGCACTATATTGCTTCGGGTCAAACACCGGGCTATTGTCGTTCTCATCCAGAATATCTATAGTGATCCTCGTCTCTGTGACCTTAGGCGGATCACCCCTGTCTCGTGCCGAAATACTAATAGTGTAACTCGACTTCAATTCTCTGTCCAGCTTCCCAGTTGCTCTTAGAATGCCATCGACGTTTCCCAACGAGAATAGTCCATTGACTTCAGGGTCTGGTAGCATGAAGAACTCGACGTAGCCGTTTCGGCCCTCATCCTTGTCTACAGCCTTAACTGTCATTATGGCAGTGTTTAGAGGGATGTTCTCGGAGATTGAAGTGACGTTTGGCGTAATGAACTCCGGTGCCATGTCGTTGACGTCTTTGAGCTGGATTGTGACCTGGAAAGTGGAGATATTGAACAACAGTTAGTAAAGTTTATTACACTAGAAGCGCTCGTGGCCTAGGCGAACCGAGTGATTGGAATCAATCGCGTGGTTAAGCAACAACAGGCGCGGTCAGGTACGGGATGGGTGAGCGTCCCGTGACTACCACTAGTGGCATTTTTCCGAGCACTTCCGTGCTTCGCAAGGCACGTTAAGCCGTTGTTTGCCGGCTGTCATATAATGGCAGTCGTTAAGCCATGTCAGAGGCCTTATGGGCGGCTTGATAACTTCTGACAGTAAGGCCCGCCACTGTCTTACAATCCTCCACCAACCCGGACTTGGCCCCCGTGGTGGTGTATGGCCTAACCTTCGTGCGATGTAGGAAGAGACCCGTGCCCCAGCAGTGGGGACATACAAGGGTTGATAACGATATTACACTATAGGTCATCATCGTCATCATCATCATAATCAGCTGGTGTTAGTCCACTGCTGGACATAGGCCTCTCCCAAGACACGCCACTGAGCACGATCTTTGGTGCTCCTCTTCCAGTAACTGCCCACCGCTTAGAGAATGTCGTCAATATATCTCAACTACAAAAATATTTGATTTGTGAAGTTATACTAACAATACCATTAACTAACCACGAAGGAAAACATCGTGAGGAAACCTGTGTGTCTGAGGTGATCAATTCTACCTCAGCGCTTGAAATAGCCAATCTGTTATGGGCACGCGTGATAATTAAGCCCGTACTCTCACTCTGAGAGAAGGCCCGTGCCCTGCAGTGGGACGTACATAGGCTACATAAGAATAATTATATAAATTCGATATTTATGTAATTTCACGTTGACTTGTAACGAATATTCTCAATAAATGATCTTAATATCTATGTCAACCTCTGGATGATGGAGAGATTACTTAGTTTAATTGCCTAGGAAATGTCTGAGTTGAAGAGGCAAATAATAGTGTGGTTTGCGGAATTTTCATACAAAAGGCTTCTTCACAAAAAAGTCCTGAATAAAGAAATATTTTTAAGAATGTGTGATGATTTCTTTGGTTAGTCACTCATTATAATTTCGAGGTAGCTTTAGTGTAAGGCTGCGAAAGTACTTGTACGTATTGTGGAACCAAAACCGCTCTTCAGCTCTCGCATAAAGTGTGAAGACTGACATTGTATGAAAGACTCAATCAACAAGCGTATTTAAGGTTGAGTTTCCCATAAACATGTCGACATTTGGAAAAATAAATTAAAGGCGCGACTCATCAGAAGCGTATTGTACAAATGCACCTCGGTCCTAACAATGGATTTTAACGAACTGCCTCAGATGTTACTAACATCAACTTGGGATATTCTTTGAAAACGTATAGTTTTGAGTATTCGTAACAGACTAACAACTGAAGCCTTTTTTTATGTCCAGAACTCAATAATATTAACTCTATAATAAAGTTAATTCTACTAAAGACACGAAAGTATAGCGCCCAGTCAACGAAGCAAAAATACATTTAAATCGTAACAATGTTAAACTTAAAAAAAAGTCTAAGTTCATAGTTTTTGTAAATGACAATATGAATGTGTAAAATGTCTTTGTATCTATAATAGATATAAATTAACGCTAAAGACACAGAATATACAATATCAATTGCCTTCTTTCAAACTTTCAAAACAACCTATGCATGTCAGCCTACATGGATGAGTAGCGAGACCACTGCTGCTGTGGAAAATCCCTCAGAATAAGGATCATTTGCTTATTCTGGACTTGCTGGAGGCCACAGATGCTATAGTACGCGAGTTCTATACTAATAAAAACCCAAGTTTTGTCACCGACACGATAAAAAGAATTCTGAAATTTTGGAAACTGTGTCAGTTTTTTCCAACGATAATTTTACTCTATTCAAAGTGGTAACTGGTGATTTCGTTAGCGGCTAGTTTTTTTAGAGAAATGCGCTCATGATGAATACACGAACCTATTAGATTCCAATACCTTTCATAAATTATTATTTTGACTGCTGTCTTGTATAGACCGCGTATTTGAGCGGAGCTTTTTTCATCGTTACTTATAATGACTACTTACTTAAGATGTTTATTAAATTTTACATTGTGTTACTCCGTGGGAGCGTAGAGTTTTAATTGAGGCAACATTTTGACATGCATGCTTGACGTACAATCTATAGCAAACTTATTTTGTATGTTATTTTGTACGTTATTTTGTTGCTGCGTTGTTAGATTCAATGAATAAAGTCATACTATGTAGATAGATACAGATAGAGAATACTTTATTGTGCAAGAAAATGGAAATTACAGCGATATTTCTTAACCTAATAGTACAGACGGCTGGTCTTATCACTAAAAGTGATCTCTTCCAGACAATCTTTTGCAGTTTAGTAAATTTGTTGTAGACTATGTAGTTAATCTACAATCTATAACTATGTATGAGCATCGTGAGTCATTGAGAAATACTAATTCATAGCTGTATATGATAAAACAGTCTGTTAGCTTTTAGAATATTCCTCGGCTACTATCGGATGGAATCGGATATATTCGTGTAATGCCGATATTTGTATTGAACTAATATGACATACCTATAGAGGCTAAAAATTCCACCCATGCCGGGATTCGAACCCGCGACCTCATGACCATTAGCTCAGTTGGATAGAGCGCTGGCACGGATAGCCAGAGGTCGCGGGTTCGAATCCCGGCATGGGTGGAATTTTTAGCCTCTAAATAGGTTTTTAAAATTGTCCTTAGCACGGGTTAGTGCATTAAAAATAAAAATAGTATTATAATATATGACATAACTAACTAATGATATAATATTTTACATTTATACAGGGCAGGGAGTAGTTACACTCGTGTGCTTTCGGCGATAACCGAAGCCTACTCTAGAGCCCGAGGTATATTGTAAAAGCTTACAGACTGTACTTGGATATACATAGCATATCGTTGATAGAATGTTCAAAATATACAGATATTTTAATGCACATTAATGATTATTGGTTGGCATAAATCAAGTCATTAATTAATCTTACACGTTAAACGCCATATAACTTGGATGACAAAAAAATATTTAAGAACTTTTATCTGGTGTAGAGTATTTAGTTCGACATATCTGCAATGAGGAAAATATATTGCCGAACTGTTACTGATTTAAAATAATACGTTTCACTCAAGTCAGTACACACACAAGTTTCGAGAAACTTAAAAAATACAGCCAAAAATTCCCTTACTTTTGTTCGAAAGAACGCGTCGACGAAATTTGTTTAGTCACTAACTAAACTAACCGGAGCTTTTCTAAGTTCAATCTCCGAAATAGCTCTGCTCGTCCTTTTCATAAAACATTGGTCAGACAGAGAAGCAGAGCGTACTGTGTACTTAGTATATGCATACGAAGCCCTCATAATCGTTCAACGGGCTCGTACTAAAAGTAACACCTCACGGACAGAGTAAATATCTCACGGTTCCGTTTAAAGAGGTCGAAATATTGAAGGCCTTTGAAGAACATAGCATGTGAGTTGTACAGGTAAAATATTGTGCGATCTTGTCCAATCGATCAGTTTCAATTGTACCTAAGTTCCCGAGAACGCAGACCATAATAAAGATGTTGACCATAAAGAAGAGATTTAATTTTCTAAGGCATACGCTGCGATGCGTCACTATTGTTACCGATTACTTCATACCGACTGTGATGAGGGCCAAAATTCAGGGAAAGATGTATCTTGGGAAAAGTGAAATATCGTGACCTGATTCGTTGAGACCAAAAATTAAGAAGAAGAAAAACACTTATTATAGAAACAGTACACACGCCACAGTAACAAAACAAACTTAAAACATATTACTAAACATGACATTCACAAAAAACAAAAACAAAGAAGAAAAACGAAAGGTCACGGCGTGTCCCTGCTGCTATAAATGGCAACTGACTCAGCAATATGCTGATTGACTATCCTTCAGCGCTGATTTTCAGTCTGTGTCAGGTTCTACCCCACGAGTGTCACAGACTGCGGTGCGAAACAATCATGAATGAGCAGTACCATATTGAAGAACAATGGAGCTAACGGCAACCTCCATTAGTGAAGAGGCACAGGAAGATAGACAAGAAGTTTTAATTGTCTGTCACTACACTTTTGTAGATGCACAGAAATCTATAATACTCGTAGAGTTAATAAATAAACCATTTTTCAAACCACTGTACTATAAGAATTTAATTATTTTTTTTTCTCTTTTTTACACAAGACTTCTTCGAATAGCGTTCTAAATATGAAACTCAAATCGTTTAAGGGTGGTTCCCCTTAAGCCCTGACAGGGTTGTCAGTCATGCCTGCAATTTATTCATTCATAGTTTTTCGTATGTCATGGTGCAAGACGTATTTATTCACTGGATAGAGACGAGCCCTGGATAAACAGATAGAAAGTGCTGATCTAAGTGTAATTAAGTCTTTTATCATGAAGAGAGAGGCATTTAATTTTGCAAGTAAATAAATCTAGCTATGTTTGAGTTATTCTATAAAATTATGTTTAAAGGCATGGCCGCTCTCATAAGAAAACTATTCGGAGAAGTATTCAGTGAAAACACTTAATCTAATAAGTTTTTTATTATTAGTGCAACTTTACTTTTCATTATTTTTCTGACCCGGAGAAGAACGAAGAAGATTTTTTTTGTTTTATTTTGTAATTTTTCCTCAGTTTTTATGTCTTCTTCTATGGTTTAAAAGCGATTTCACTCTTGCAAGATTCCCATCGAAACAACTTACCTGAACAGTGGAAGACAGGACGGGCTCCGGAGCGACTGCCTTATCCCTGGCCGTCACAATCAGGTTGTACACCGGAAGCGTCTCCCGGTCCAGTCGCCTCCTGGTGTAAATGGTGCCGTTCTCGAAGATCTGGAAGTCACGCGACTCATCGCCCGACGTGATGACGTAAGACAACTTTCCGTTCAGCCCTGAAATTTTTGAAATAGTTTTGAATGTATTGTGATGGATTTACAATATAAGCGAGGTTTGATAAAGTACGTCCGTAAGACGCTTGCGTCACTAGTAGGTCGTGGGTTTGATTCCTTATATCTTCTATCTGATAAACGTGAGCATTCACCTGTAATTCTATAATGACAGCATTCTATAATGTTCGAATAAATGTTTTTTTGTTGCTTTCCGTGTATTTTGTTTGTTTACTGAGTTTCTGTGGCAGTTTCAATATCTCCTTTTTCTTTAACATGGAAGAGGGCTAAATGTTTGAATGATAACTATGAAGATGAGAAACAACAAACCTGAATCCAAATCCGTAGCGCTGATTGTGACCACGGAGGTTCCAACTGGTACATCTTCAAAGATCTCATTGGAGAAGCTCATGGGGTCGAATACTGGTGCGTTGTCATTCAAATCGATGACGTTGACGTAGACTGTCACCGTGCCAGACAAGGATGGGTGACCGTTGTCCTGAGCTTGAGCTACTAGGATGTAGTGTTGTACCTGAGAAAGAAAGAGATAGGGTTATGGTTAACAGAAAGATATTCAGAAGGATTATTTTAATAATGAATTTAAAACTTTCTAGCGGTAACACGCTACAATAGTCGTGTGGTGAATTTACACTGGAGGCCTACGTACTCGAATTCAATTTGTACAAATGAATAGAGAATGGGTGATTTTCCATGTGTGTGATGACCTCGATTGATTGCCACAGCACAATGTATAGTTTAGGATCAGAGCAACTTATTATGTTTTCTAGAAGTTGTTATAGAAAAGAATAAATATACTTAAAAAAATTCACTTCAAAGAGCTAAATAAAATAAATAAATAAATATTTACGGACATAAACTTAGTTTAGAGTTTTGATATATTCCACAGGCATTATTATTGAACTTCTATTGACCATTATTTTGTCATATTTGGCTGTTGGTCCTCTTTCACGTTTTACCACGCATTTTAAAATCATAAGGTTTAATTTATGGTAGTGCCTACCATAAATTAAACCTTATAATTTTAAAATAAAGTCCAAAACTAATCAAAAGTGTATACTAAAATGAAATACCTGATTAAATACCTCATTTCTCTCCTTCTCTCTTTTTTTGCAAAACGTTGTGGAATCTACCATAATACCTAAGTATTTATATAAAAATATTACGAAAGGGTTTGGTCTTGCTCTCCCCGTTGCTAATAAAAATCCCTTTAACCTGCGAATATACTTAAGTATATCATGGATAGCCTATGACACAGATCCCAAGTTTGTTACTGTTACATCGCAAATAAATATTTATTGGCACAAATAATTATGACAAAAATATTTTAAAAACCAAACTTCTTGGTGCAACGATCTGACTTCATGAAGGCAGGCCATAAAGCACGGAACCTATTAGTAGAAAATAGCGAACGATTTTGACGACACTAATTAGGAAAAGCTATTGCATGCAACCAGAGAGATTTTACTGTACACTTTCATAAATCCTAGTAAAGGTACAAAAGAGCCATGAATCATTAATATTATAAGTTAAGCACTAAAATCTCTCTAAGTACAGCGAACTATAATAATTCGGTGACACATAAAACACATTCAACAACAATAATACCTTATCTGAGTCCTAAAGAAGCGGAAAGAGTGTCCCTCGTACTTATCCGAAGCCTATTCATCCGATAAAGCTATAAATAACCATTTATCTTATAAAAGAGTAAAGTACAAAGCACACAGGAACAGGCTCGTTTCATTCCTCCAATGGGGATGACGAATGAAATTCCGCGCTGATTTTATGATCCTCGATTGTACTTTCCTAACTATAACTTCTAACAACTTTGACATAAATTAAATACCCATTTAGAGGCTAAGAATTCCACCCATGCCGGGACTCGAACCCGCGACCTCTGGCTATCCGTGCCAGCGCTCTATCCAACTGAGCTAATGGGCGACTCACCGGCATCGGTGGAATTTCGAACCTCTTTACACTATTCTCTGTATTACGTACAGGCAGCGACATCTGGCTGAAGTCGATTGAATCACTTACAGCCCCGACTACCTACTTTTCATTACTAATGCCGGTGAGTCGCCTATTAGCTGAGTTGGATAGAGCGCTGGCACGGATAGCCAGAGGTCGCGGGTTTGAGTCCCGGCTTGGGTGGAATTTTTAGCCGCTAAATGGCTTTTTAAAATGGTCCTTAGCACGGGTTAGTGCATTGAAAATTAAACGAAAATATAATAAGTTAAATAATTATTTTGGTTTTTTTTATGTAGCCTATAAGCGTCCCACAGCAGGGTAAACGCATTCTCTCAGAGAGAGAGAGAGAGAGAGAGTGTATGGGCTTGATTGGCTATTTCAAGCGCCGTGGTATTTAAACACCTTAGACAGTCTGGTCAACATATGCCCAACCAGGTAGTATGACGATCTGCGAAAAACTGTAGGCAGATTCTAGATGCGGCAAGCTGAAGACAGGACGCTATGGCGCTCATCAGGGGAGGGCTATGTCTAGCAGTGGAATAGTATAGCCTGATGACGACGATGACTAGACACTCAGGTTTCCTCACGTTGTGTTCCTTTACGATGAGCGAATGGAATTGCTACTACAATGCTACAAATGTAAATAACTTAGAAAACAAAGTCATTGGTTCATGCCCGCATCGGGAATCAAACCTAATCCCATGAGTTGTTACTTTATCTATTACAGTTCTTTCTGTAAGCTATTATTGGTTTAAGCGGTACCCACAACACAGGTTAAGCCTGTTATAGGAGCCAATGACTAATCTACTTTGAAATTTCCTTGCAATCTTAAATACCTTTTTAATTTACGGTGTCTGAGTTGTTCAAAATACTCTGATCTTGAAATTGCCAATCCGCAGTGGGCACGCTTCGTAATTAAGCCTATTATCTCTCTTTCTGAGAAAAGGCCTGTGACCTACAGTGGAACGTATATAGGCTACACAAAAAAGCTTTATGTGTCGTCATAGTGGTACTTCTGAATAGTTAGGTAGTCTAGCCTTAAGCTAGACTTACTCGTATACTTTGTAAAGCCCCACCCACGTACGTTTTTAGATAAATTGCGAGTGCGTGTCGGGGCCGCGAACGTGTTATTATTTTTGTTTTTAGCAACACTTTGCGAGTGGAGAGAGGAATGGTTTTGTTAATAAGCTGTTGTGTATCACTGTCAAATGGTCGAGGGCGAAAGTTTTGAATGTTTTAACGAGCGGGTTGTACTTTGAAACGATTATGCAGCGTTGCGATTTCTAACATTTAAACTGTCATCAGAATTACGTGTTCGAAACGGGTTACTGTTACTTTCAAGGATGACCGAGGAGTAAAAGTTTGGAGAAAAAATTTAGAAAAAAACTCCAAAGTTAGTCTTTTCAAAGTCTTTAATTAACAAAGTTTACATAATTATTTTAAAACATAGAACTCATGTACAGTACTGGCTTTAATTCCAGACATCATTGTCATCTTAATAATCATGCTATAGTAGCCCTTTTGGCACAAAGTGTACTTTTCACATTTACCGCGTTTCAGGCTAGCTTAATAATTATATCTTCAGGGATTTTATTATAGAAGCGTATACAATGCCCCATGACGGATGTATTAACCTTTGCCAGCCTAAATAGACATTTATATTTCAACTAAGAGAGCAACTAGACCGCTCTGTGAAACATGGCCTTTCAATATGATTTTGAGAGTAGGTACTAGTGGTCAACTGACGTGTAAGAAGTTCTGACTGGCTGAGTCAACCCGGCTCAATTCCGCTGTGAAAGAGTTCCGTTGTATTAAAACGTCTTAACTACAATAGTATCCTTCACACAACACAATTACTTTGCGCTGGGATACCCATGGGCTACCAAACTAGGATACCCTGTGTATGGTAACCAACCCTCGAATTCCGTGACTTTCAACTGTAGATAGATAAAAAAATATTTTATTGAACAACCAGAAACCAAACTACGATCCCCAACCCGCATGCCCAGCGTGGGGATTATGGGCATTACCCCAATGATGGCACAAAGTGTTGCGCTCATTAGGGGAGGACTTTGTCCAGCAATGGACTAGTACAGCCTGACGACGACAACAACCAGAAAAAAATAATGACGTATACAATTATACAATACTGTATTACAAACACTGCAGCACTTTATTGGGTTGTCTAATCACACGTTTCCGAAACGTCAAAATATTAATTTGACAGTTCAGGGAAGGGAAATTGGACCAGTCGATTCCAGTGAGGATGTCACGTGGTATCGCCCCAGCCCTTGTACCACATAACTTTTAACTGCAACTTTGTTTGTTTGTATGTATTTATGTAAGCGCTCATGGCCTTATCGAACTGAGTGATTGGAATCAATCACTTGAGTTAAGCAACAACAGGCGCGGTAAGATGCAGGATGGGTGGCCGTCCCGTGACTACCGCTAGTGGCATTTTTCCGAGCGCTTCCGTGCTACGCACTGCACGTTAAGCCGTTGGTGCCGGCTGTCATTGTAATGGCAGTCGTTAAGCAATGTCAGAGATAAAGCCTCTGGATAACATCTGACAGTAAGGCCCGCCACTGTCTTACAATCCTCCACCAACCAGGACTTGACCCCCATGGTGGAGTATGGCCTAACCTTCCTGCGATGCAGGAAGAGACCCGTGCCCCAGCAGTGGGAACATACAAGGGTTGATATCGAATGTATGTAGGTATGAATGTATGTATGTACGTATTTATGTATCTACGTATGTATGTATATTTTACAGTTCGGAGTAGGCTATGTCAAGACAACTCCATACAGTGGAGGACTCCAAGGAGTCCGAGGATTTCAGTGGAGTAGGAAGGAGCCCAATAACATGGAAATCCACAGTGACTGAAGCCATTTGTACAACGCCAACATGAGATCAGATAAAATAAGAATATTCTTTTTTGTATACCGGAAAATTGTTACAGAAACAGCTGATACAGAAGATAACATACAATTGGCGGCCATATTGCTAGTAGCAATTTCTTCTAGGCAACACCTACCTCTCATCGTACGTAGTTGTACATAACTACGTATGATGGGAAACGTAATTCTAAATCGACTTAAGAATGTGTGGTGCTCACAAAAGTGTCAGCAAAAGCCGCTCGTAATGTAACCGAGTGTAGTGCTCGCATAAAACCAGATATTTTAGCACTATATCACAGATTATCTTGACCTATCCTAACTCGCCTAGAGCAATTTTCCGGTGGCTTTACGATGGTAAAGACAAAGTCGAAATAAAATGTTCATGACCGTCACGTTTTACAAAGACGCGAATTAATCATGGGTCAATGTATGGTTGTACGATCACTCGTAAAATCCTCCAGATTGTATTACTAGTATTATATTTTCTAAGGTTAACACGAGCTGTAGACATAATTAAAACTGTTTTTATACGGATTTATGCTCGTTTATTACATTTTTACAATTTTCCAACGTTTCGGCACTTTTTCAAGTGCCGTGGTCCCAGATGACTGAGGTGACAGGTGTCTTTTAGAAATCATTAACGGTTAGTTTACTACCCTCGGCAAAAATTACAAAAGTTAATTATGAAGTTACGTTCCAAACTAGACAAACCAATTATTTTTTTATATAAAGTCAACAATATTGATTATTAGTAATTGAAGTTAAAATTAAATTTATAAACTAATTACTTTATATGAACTTAAAGATACCGATTATTAATTGAAATTAAATTGATTTTTTATTATTTATTCTACAGTCACACTTCTAGCAAGGGGGTCTCATGCACTTAAGCACTGGTTCCCATGCTACCGGTATGTTCCAACCACGATCTCTATTAAAATTTGGATGCCGGCGGATCTCTATTGCCTCACGTATCATTCTAGGGGTAAAAATGTAATAAACGAGCATAAATCCGTATAAAAACAGTTTTAATTACTAGTATTACTTAAGGCGTTAAGCGGTGCTAACTGGCGCCACCAATGGGATAAAAATCGTGACTTGTTTTTTAATACGTTTTTGGTTTTGTTTTAAAAATGAACATCAAAAATATTAACAACTATTGTCGTTCATATTGGGAAATTTCATTTGTCAGAAAAACTTGTTTATCATTTTATCATCTGAATTGAAAGAAAACTTGATTCTCGGTGTAAGTTTTGAGACATTTTGACCTAAGCCCGATTAAGTATCCATTTGCTATCTTTGTAATTTTTCATGCAAATTTTATAAAATAACGAAGATCATTTTTTTGACATGTGACATTTTGCAATGTCAACAACGCTATGAGTATGACAGATTTTTTTAACCCAGGATCAACAACCAAGGACTTTAATCGAAGTCCGCTAAAAACGGCGGTTTTTGGCAAAACTGCTTTAAAATGTGAAAATTACTTTGCTAAACTCCGCCAAAAACCATTGCCATTTTTACTCGGGTCTTTGATGTTATCTATGTATTTATTGTATTAGATTTATAGTCGATTTAGCACCAGTAACACAAGCAATTTAGTTGCATTTAGCATAGGACTAACGAGATCTGTGTATTATGTCCATGAATATTGATTATTATTATTTTCTAAGCCCTCATACTATGTATGGTTTACGTTGGCGTAAGTGTCAAATTAGATGACCTCTATGGCGCAGCGGTAGCGCATCTGCCTACCATGCCAAAGGTCCCGGGTTCGAACCCTGTCTGGGGACAAAACAACTCCCAGGCCTTGAATGTTTACATGTTTGAGATGTCGCTGTTTCCGGTTCCCACGACACAGGTTATTCTATTGTGGGGCCAGAAGCAATGTATATGCCTGTATGTATATGTTGTTATTGTTATCATGTCACACATTTCCAAATAGTTATGAAAACTGGTGATCGGCAACAATTCTTAAGTAAAGTATAGAATGTTTTATTTTACAATCTATGCAAATTACAAAATGTCTGTACACAATTGCTTTTTCCCTACCCCGCCCACGCGAAATAGGTATCTGTTTATCTTATCTTTGAAACTCTTTATGACGGCATTGCAATTTCGTACCACACAGAATAACTCGCGTGGTATTACTTCAGATAGCAACAAAGTTTGCTGTTATTAGTCCTTCGATTTATTTCATGTCGTTAATGTAGGACATCTGGACACTTACCAATTTCGTTAACGTTCATCGTTATCAACCCTTGTACGTCCCCACTGCTGGGGCACGGGGGACGTACAACGCAGGAAGGTTAGGCCATACCCCACCACGGGGGCCAAGTCCGAAGGGCAAGATAAAAAGTACTCGAAACCGGCTTGCATATGCAACGACTAATGCACCTTGATGAACCGACGGCGATTTCTCAGGATGGTGGCAAGTAGCAGTTCCTGATAGACTACCCCTCTGGGATATAGGCGTGAGTTTATGTTTATTTGCCAATTGAAGTATTTTTTCACATCCAAGCCCAAACGCGGGCAAATATGTCATTGTCTTGATCCAACCGCGAATGACATCAAAATACCATTGAAGAGTACAACAAAGCTTAAAACATCGCCACCTCCACCTAATCTTAATCAGTTAATTTTTATGCCCCAATCAATATCACCTCGAATGCCTGAAAGAAACCAATATGATGGCTACCAACACACAAAACGCAAGGTATTGCAAAGAACATAATTACATCGGAACATTATCATCAGTGCACAGAAAGGCGGCGTCATTGGCCCGACATAAGTCGGCATTCAGATTTTCCATATAATAGGACATCGGAGCATCCCAGCTATGACATGCTACCTCATTCGCGGACAAAGATGGCCTCTTTTAAAGAGGCAGAAAAACTCGGCCGGCCGCGGTTTTCGGCCAGTTCGTCCTCTGATATTGAACCTGTCTGGCGGTGCTTTTTTGTCGACCTTGAATTGTCTACAGGCGCGCTTTGGATAAGGAGAATTAACCATGAAGTAGCCAAAAACTACACCAGTCCATGCGGCAAGTGGAACAATTGTCTCACCATGATTAAGCTCTGCGAATCGGAGCGAAACCTGGTCGGACTTTTCCGATATAACAACACCCGTAAGTAGATCCGGACTAAAAGTCTACAATATGTGACATCAACAATGAAGTTATCATTTGACACTACAGAAGTTGAAGCTTCAGTATATAGTTCATATTTTGTGACTAGAGCAGATGACTTGGTTTTCTGGTCGCATATCTAGTGAATAATCGTGAAGTGGACAAAAACTACACAAGTCCATGCGGCAATTGGAACAATATGTAACATTAACAATGAATTTATCATTTGACAATACAGAAGTTGAAGTTTCAGTAGAGCTGTTTATATTTTGTGACTAGAGCAGATTTACTGGATATGCGACAAGAAAAGCAATACTTGGTTACAGATGTGGCGAGCACAATGTCAACTCTGCGCGCGCACTACAATCTCCAATATTCCTGCATCGCGCAATCAAAGTGTTTCAATGACATAGCATAAATATAACGTCCGACTAACAATAGTTGGTCCGGCCGTCCTCAGGCATACGATCTGCCTGGCGGGAAATTTCCCTTTATAGTGGAAGAGCACGATAACCCGCTCTTCCCTATAGTGGTGACCCCGACGTGATCTGTCAACCTTCCTTCGCTCTCGCAGCTCCCCACATACATTAGTCTCAAAGCAAGGCCAGCAATCTTCCTTCTCACTTCATCAGTTCCACTATAGTCAACGCACCGACTACTGGGACTGATGGTGATCTTCCTGCAACCCCTCGGCACGGCAGCCACACAGCAACAGCACACGTACACGTTGCCAGTGGTACAGCAGCCTTCACCGGTTCCTACCACATGCGCGGGCTCCATGGTACTGTCGCCGGTGAAGTGACTGTTAGCCGCCGAACACCCTCAACCGCTAGTCGACTCACTGACTCAGCGTCCTCTGGCACTTGCAGGCTTTAGAGCACAGACTTCGATTCCTATCAGACCTAGCTATGCGTAGCTACGGTCTTGAAGGGGAGTGATGTGGCGAGCACATGTCAACTCTGCGCGCGCACTACAAACTCCAATATTCCTGCATTGCGCAATCAAAGTGTTTCAATGACATAGCATAAATATAACGTCCGACTAACAATAGTTGGACCGGCCGTCCACATGCATACGATCTGCCTGGCGGGAAATTTCCCTTTATAGTGGAAGAGCACGATCACATGTTTAATATACCTATTTAATATCTGTGTAAAGTTGGTGTGACAAACTTCTTATTAAATCAAATCTTGATGCTTCTTAATTTGCTCATTAAAACAGAATTTCTTCAAAATTTTGCTGTTAAAAACTGATTTATATTTGCTTTGAATACACAAAAGATAAATGTCGTCGCTAAAGAAAAAAACAAGCAAAAATGAGGACATTGTTTTGTTTACCTTAGATTAATTTCAGCAATAAGTTCTCAGGCATCCGCTAAAAATCAACGCCGTAGTCCTGCTGCGGCATTAAGCTGAGCGGAAACCTTTTTGGTACTTTATAAACTTTAGTTTTATATTAAGCTTAACCTATTGTATTCAATCTGTTGTACCAAATAAAGATTTTCTACTTCTACTTAACCGTGAAGTAGACAAAAACTACATAAGTCCATGCGGCAAGTGGAACGATATGTGATATCAATAATCAAGTTATCATTTGACACTACAGAAGTTGAAGCTTCAGTAGAGTTGTTAATATTTTGTGACTAGAGCAGATGTCGACGAATTTTCTGCATCACTGCAATAGATCTAGCCAGGGAATCTAAACTGCGGTTTTTCCAGGGTTATGGAATCACTTCCATTTACTCCATTTGCAACAACTTGATTTTAGATACGTATGTTTATCAATACAAGATATTAATTTTGTATGTTGTACAGCCATAACATGTACGAACCAATTACAACAAAGCCTGGAAGACAGAAAATATTCTGTCTATAGAGGTACAACCTAAAACAGTGGATTGAACGCAATCATTTTTCCATGTGTCGCCAAGCAGCCTTGGAATTGCATATAGTTCTCCGGTAAGAGACGGCATATAAAGAATTAGAAAAATATTTGATCCCAACTATTCCCATTGTTGGACCACACAGAGGGGCGGCAGTCCAGAGAGTCAGACTTTTTTAAATGGGGTAAAGGTAAAGGCTTTCTCGGTCCACGTTCGGCGGAATCTCGCCCCGCGTGTTTTGTCGACGGCCCGCTTTGTTCGACATTGTTTCGGGCCTTAATTTCAGATCAGTTCAAGGGAGCAAATGCCGAATGTTCTCAGTGAAAGAAAAAACTCTCCGCGGACAAAATTAGCACGCTCTCTAGTGGTCTCTTGGAATCGACGGGCGGTAGTGAATGTTTTTACTAATTAACCAACTGGCCACGTTGATGAGCGCCTAATAGCGAACCAAATACGACCTTAAAGCACAACGCCAGAGCTCATTTCGCCCCAGTTCAACCTCCAACTGTCAGATGATAAATGTGAAAGAGAATGAAGCTCTGTAAAGCTGTGGTAAGCATCATTATTGCTTGTAGTAAATAAGGTTGGTAGTGTGCACTTAAACGAGATTTAAGGCGTGGTCAGCTGCTTGTCGATTTTTGAGAAGTGATGTTCATGGAAGTGTGTGCACTTAGTGGACAGTCATTATGCTCAAAATGGACTGTTCAACTGATATTGCTAGAGCTTAGTAAAGCTGAAATGTGTGCATACATATTTCAGCAACTTAATTATAGTTGGTAAACATCGATCTCTCTCTACTCGTCATATTAAGTTTAAGAATGTGTCCTAGACAGTAGTTATAGTCTGTTAGCTTTTAGATTATACCTCAGCTACCATCGGATAGAATCGGATATATTCGTGTAATACATATATCGGAACTAATATGACACATAACTTTACATAACTTTTCAAAGTAGTGAAGAAAATTTTATACAGAGCAGGAAGTAGTACTACACTCGTGTGCTTTCGGCGAAAACCAAAGCCTACTAGCCCGAGGTATATTCTAAAAGCTAACAGACTGGCTTTCTTTCATAACGGCTGATTGGATTGACTAATAACTGACGCTCGTTAGTTACAAAGTATATCAGTATGTCTCGAAATAAAGAAAGTTACCTTGTCAAAATCTCAGATAATTCTTGGGTCTAAACGACTTAATCTGTAATCTTACATGCCAAACTCTGTGCGTTATCGTTATCAACCCTTGTATGTCCCCACTGCTGGGGCACGGGTCTCTTCCTGCATTCCAGGAAGGTTAGGCCATACTCCACCATGGGGGCCAAGTCCGGGTTAAGAGGATTGTAAGACAGTGGCGGGCCTAACTGTCAGATGTTATCAAGCCGCCCATAAGCTCTGACATGGCTTAACGACTGCCATTACATGAAAGCCGGCACCAACGGCTTAACGTGCCCTGCAAAGCACGAAACACTCGGAAAAATCCCGACTGAAAATGCCACTAGCGGTAGTCACGGGACGGTCACCCATCCTGACCGCGCCTGTTGTTACTTAACTCAAGTGATTGTTTCCAATCACTCGGTTCGCCTAGGCCACGAGCGCTTCTCTGTGCGATGACGGTAAATAAGATTAGTATAATCGTACTTTATAAAAGTCGGTATTTTTTTATCTACATAAATTCACGCCTGCATCCCGAAGATGTAGGCAGAACTAGGGTTTGCTAGCATGCCATGATCCTGACTTTAGCAAAATTTAAAAGTCAATAAAAACACCAATTATTAAATTTTATTTAAGAACATTTGGATTCAAAATATTTTCTGATCTTTGTGATCGTCTAAGCTTCTGATTTAAAGTAAAAATACAATCATGCCACAACTTCTGTACCTCTTTTAAAAACATATTTAGAGACTAAAAATTCCACCCATGCCGGAATTCGAACCCGCGACCTCTGGCTATCCGTGCCAGCGCTCTTTCCAACTGAACCAATGGGCGACTCTCAGTTGGAAAGAGCGCTGGCACGGATAGCCAGAGGTCGCGGTTCGAATCCCGGCATGGGTGGAATTTTTAGCCTCTAAATAGGTTTTTAAAATTGTCCTCAGCACGGGTTAGTGCATTAAAAATAAAAATAGTATAATTCTGTACCTCTACAATGGCAAAACATGCAGGACAAATATAATGCTCCGTATCATCTCTTTCAAAAGTCATGTTTACGAAATAAATATATCTGTTAATCTGTATCTAACCTTCCCACACATAACGTAGTTCTTAGCTTCACATACTAACGGTCTTATTCATAAAGCACGATTCCTCTGCACACTCTTTACAGTCAGTTAATTTAATCTGTAGTTACGTGTTTTCCTTTACCACAGACTTTAAACTTCCTCTGATGAGTGTTTTAAGGTATCGTGTTCTTAATAAAATAACACTGTAAATCTGTACTCTTGATTTTATCAGCAATTTAATAAGCCGCCATTACATTATTAATAAAAAATTGCGTTACAAAAATTACCGTCGGATATGCCCGTATGTGTCTGGAGGGAATAAGAATAAGTAATCGTACACAGTACAAGGTCAGCAAGAATATTTTAAGGCTCTTTCAGACGGGTCCAGGTTACTAGCTCGTTTAAAAATATATACCGTCAATCCGTTGATTGTACATATTGTCTAAAAGTTACTTCGGTTAGCCATTATGGACTCTTAAGATATTTTGGTCGATTATTTACGCTGCCTGTACGTAATACAGAGAATCCATGCCGGGATTCGAACCCGCGACCTCTAGCTATCCGTGCCAGCGCTCTTTCCAACTGAGCTAATGGGCGACTCACCGGCATCAGTAAAATTTCGAACCTCTTTACAATATTCTCTGTATTACGTACAGGCAGTGACATCTAGCTGAAGTATTTGTTTCCTTTACAGAAAACTAGCTATTTACTTTCCTCGTCCGAACGGTGCTTTAGTTTTTCATTGTCTCGTTTACGCGTAGGCTCCTGATTCGAGCCCTGAGGCGTCCTATTTAATAGCCCCTGTACAATGGCCAAATGCGCTTCTTCTGAATGGAAGAGGAATGCAAATAACCATAGAGCAATTGCATCGGAGATGGGGATTTTTTTATCGGTCAGTTTTTAGCCTCTAAATAGGTTTTTAGTACTTATACTATTTTTATTTTTAATGCACTAACCCGTGCTAAGGGCAAATATAAAAACCTATTTAGAGGCCAAAAATTTCACCCATGCCGGGATTCGAACCCGCAACCTCTGGCTACCCGTGCCAGCGCTCGCTCAATTGGTAGAGCGCTGGCACGGATAGCCAGAGGTTGCGGGTTCGAATCCCGGCATGGGTGAAATTTTTAGCCTCTAAATAGGTTTTTAGTACTTGTTAAGTTGCAATAATTATTAAGTGAAATGAGGCTATTTTAAATGAGATTACCTACTCTAGTCCTAATTGTTAACTTACCTAATTGCTATTGTACTGCTTTCGACGTACACATGTCTAAGCTACACCTTTTGTATTGAACGTTGAAGAGAACTGTTGCCTGAGATACGGGTCTAGAACCTGACACAGGCACAGCGGAGAATTGTTTAGATGCAGCTTTGCCTCAAATACTGTTAATAGTATTGGTAAAGATTTCGAAGGAAATAAAGATAATTATAATCATTATCATTATTCATAGTATATTTTAAATTGCATTTATACTTTTAATACTTTTGTCAACCGACTTCTTTCTTTTGTTTTGCACGCATGCTCCTCCTGCGGTTGACTGGTAGAACTTAAGGCATTAAATCCGCCGTATTTAAACCATTTATTTAAGAACAATAAACGTAACTATTAATAAATAAACAATGCGATTTAGTTTTTCGAAGCAATCAGTTGTCTATATGTTTTCATCAATTACACTATTTTTATTTTTAATGCACTAATTCGTGCTAAGGAACAAATTTAAAAACCTATTTAGAGGCTAAAAATTTCACCCATACCGGGATTCGAACCCGCAACCTCTGGCTATCCGTACCAGTTTCATCAATTTCCATGAGTATAACAGGTATAACAAATAGGCGCTACACATTTAACCACGAAAATGGCATAGCAATTTTACGGTCCGTGTGTGGGCATTTGAATTTTTTTAACATAACATTTACATTGCTTCCAGCCCCACACTAGGATACCCTGAGTCGCAGGCACATTACAAACTTGTAAACATCCCAGACCTGGGGTGTTTTTTGTGCCCAGCCGGGATTCAACCCCGGGACCTCTCGCATGGTAGGCAAATGCACTACTGCTACGCCACAGAGGCCGTCAAATTCTGACATTCAAAATCAATGTCATATATTGACATTTTAGGGCCTGAACACGGATGACTCGTGCCACTAATTAACCGTGCTTCTTCTGCTTCTTTTTCAGGCTATATTAGTCCACTGCTGAACATAGCCCTCCCTTAACGAGCGCCATAGCGCCCTGTCTTAACCATGCTAGTGTAAAATTAATATTTTTCTATCTATCTTCGGGCACGATTTTTTTCTAGCGGATTCTTGAGGTAGTCCCGCTGATTTCCTACCGCGGCATTTAACTTACAACTTATTCTATAGACAGCTCGAGAGGGTGTCTTTAAAAACAAGTTTTAATAATTTTCCCGGGAGTCTATACTTTTTATGACGCTACGTACATACACCTTGCATTGAAAAACTTGCTTCCAGGCACATGTGGCCTTCACTACCGCCAAGCCTTCTTACCTACGTCATGCGCAGTTGGAATACTCTCTTACGACACTTGACACTTAAAAATTAACACGTTTGTTTTTTTTTATGTCCTCTCTTGTTTTGTTACGTCGTTTATGAGTCATGCGAAATGTCCATGTTGTTAGGAGATTGGCGGTCCCAAACGGCACAAATGGTTATTTCTAGAGCTATGATTTGGGCCAAAGTGATATTTACTGCGCCATAAACAAAGAACAGATTAATAACTAACAGTTGAGTGGGAACTGCAAGCTGCGATTTGCTGACTTTAAGTAATTTTTGATATCAACACACAATTTGCATTTAGTTTCTTTTTTCATTTTTTTCTGTGTATCCGTTATTTTTACATGTATCTGTGTGCCTGTAACAAATGACTAGCATTTTAAATTTTTCAGGAAATGTTTAATTTGTGTCGTAAGTGATATCCGAATTATACGTGATCGCGTGAGAAAATTTCTTCATCCACTTTGGAATTTCACAGTACCTCTACAGTACATACTGCACATATTTATAATATCAATGCTCCTAGCCCCGTAACTGATAGATAGATGTTGGTGAAACTTGACATGTCAAGTGGCCCTCAAAACGGGCTACGCAAACCTTGAAGCCTATGAAATCTGGCGTAGCCGATTGAGCATACCTCCTTCTACTCCACCTTGCGGCTTTATTTCTGCCAGCACATGCGATATTTTACACGGCAGTGCAGTCCATAAATTTCACTTATAGTTCCCCTTTTTTTAAGCCCAAAAGGCATGCGAGTGACTTGGAATATTATGTTTTATATGAGCTATAATCGACGGTATGTCCTTGGCGCAAAATTGATAAAATAGCTGATTTTTATTCAGGTACTATAGCAATATGGGAAGCTTGAGGCTTTTACGGCAAATATTTGTTATTGAAAATTGGTTTTGCAGTAGAAAAAAATACATCGTGAAGAAACCTCAGCATCTGAAATGCACACATACCTCAACGCTTGAAATTGCCAATCCGTGGTGGGCACGCCTGGTGATTAAGCCCATACAATATCTCGGAGAGAAGGCATGTGCCTGGCCGTGGACTTATTACATACTATTAACTGGTGCCCACAACTCAACTCTGATCTTTGCCTATCTATACGCTAAGTTTCATGCAAATCCGTTCAACCGTTATTGCGCGATTGAGTAACAAACATCCAAAACATTCACAGACTCACAAATTTACAATATTAAAGTAGGATACATAAAGTACAGACAAAGAAGTTTTTAGTCAGTTGCTAACGTACAAATCATCGGACTCCCAGAATAAACTAGAAACTTAAACAGTTTATTTGCTTCCTTTGTGACACGCGACGTTACTAAGAAGCATTAATAAATGTAATTACCATTTTAATAGCTTAAGCAGTAAGTAAATCACCAATACCCTTTTTCCATTGCTTTAACCATTTATTGTTTCACTAGTTGACCCCGCATACATTATTTGGCCACACTAATTAGCCTACGACGTATATTTAGACCAACCAAATAAACACAAAAAAATACCTCCCTCAATTTTAGCCTCGCCTGGACCGCGGGTTGACTGCTAGAATATACAACTAGCCATAATCGACCTTTTGTAAATTATCACTTATGCAATAATTATGACAAGATAGTGCTGTGTGGTGTCGGCCTAGAGAATAGCACGAACCCAAATTCTTCCCGCGGGTGTCGTAAAAGGCGACTAAGGGACACAAGCCGGTGGGTGCTGCGCCCCCTGCAGTACGATACTACTAAACTGCGATCCCCAACCCGCTTGCCCAGCGTGGGGATTATGGGCACTACCCCCCAATTATGGCACAACATTGCGCTATGGCGCTCATTAGGGGAGGGCTATATCCAGCAGTGGACTAATATAGCCTGAAGAAGAAGAATAACAAAACTATATACATTTTGATTTATGTTAGTCCAATAACAAAAACTACGTACAATCTAATTTTATTTTGATATGGCGTCAACTGTTCCGATCACGATACTACCACGGGGTATCGTGATCGGAACAGTTGAACACCACGGGGACTAAGTCCGGGTTGCTGGAGGAGTGAAAGACAGTGGTGGGCCTTACTGTCAAAAGTTATGATGCCGCCCATAAGGCCTCTGACATGGCTTAACGACTGCCATTAAATGACAGCCTGCACCAACGGCGTAAAGTGCTTTGCGAAGCACGGAAACGCTCGGAAAAAGCCAATATAAAAGTAGTTGATTGAGTTGGTCGTAGGCAGCGGTGGTAGCACAATGGATAGAACAATTGACTTCGAAGCGAGAGACAAATGCTACTAGCGGTGCTGTCAGGACGGCTACCCATCTTGCACCTGACCGGACCTTGTTGCCCAACTCAAGTGATTGATTTCAATCACTCGGCTCGACTAGGCCACGAGCGCTTCGTCGTCAACTGTACGTTTAACAAACGCCACCATTGCTCACATACTTAGCCTCGTTTACAGCTCATTTGGTATTTTATCGTCCATTTACAATTATTATTCCTGTTGCAGGCCGGGCATGGGCAATGGACACGGGGCCTATCGGAGATGAAAAACTACTGAATGGCGCCGTAAATATATTTAAAAGGAGGAGGAATGCCGTGGCATTAACGGCTCCTGTACTGGCTATCTAAGATCTGTGTTCTGTTAATTAATTGCGTACTGTTTACCAACATCATATTGTAAATATTTTGGGGAGTGGATTGTTTTGATCGCGTGTGAAAGTTTTGATTGAACTTCAATGTGGAAGGCAAGTACAGCTATCGGCAGTTCAACTTTTACATTTTTGACATAACTGAGTCTGTAAGATGTATGCCCTTTATGTATTTTGTTTAATGGTGTGTACAATTAAGAGTTCTAATCTAATCTGAGTAAAGAACACTTTCGTAAATAAAGAAATAGAAAATGTTTCGTTATCAACCCTTGTATCAACCACAGCTGGGGCCCGGGTCTCTTCCTGCATCGCAGGCAGGTTTTTAATCTATTACATACGTCACGTCGATCTCTAAATGTCTCGTTAAACTTTCATGAATAATCTACAGCGTGAGTTGTGCCTAACTTTGTTTGAAGACAAATAAACATTTTCTGAAGCGCGAGTGATTGGAATCAATCACTTGGTTAAGCAACAACAGGCGCGGTCAGGTACAGGATGGGTGAGCGTCCCGTGACTACCGCTAGTGGCACTTTTCCGTGCGCTTCTGTGTTTTGAAAGGCACGTTGGTGCCGGCTGTCATCTAATGGCAGTCGTTAAGCCATGTCAGAGGCCTTATGGGCAGCTTGATAACTTCGGACCGTAAGGCCCGCCACCGTCTTACAATTCTCTACCAACCCGGACTTGGCCCCCGATGGCCTAACCTTCCTGCGATGTAGGAAGAGACTCGTGCCCCAGCAGTGGGGACATACAAGGGTTGATAACGAACGATAACGAGTACTTATTTAAGGGTAGCCATCCGATCATCCCACCGACCATCTCGCTGAACTGGTGATCTGAGAAAGACTTCTGGATGAGAATGGCCGAGGACAGTAAGAAATAGCGTGGTTGGGGGAGGCCTGGTAGTGGATGAGTACGGACTGATTTGTGTGGTATTTGTTAAAAACTGGTAAAAACTGTTGTTTTAATATTACTTTTAATAGCAAAAATTAGCAAAGCTATACAGAGCACAAAGGGTGTTTGAATGACAAGCAAGAAAAGAGAATTTTTACAGGCGAGTGACAGCTGTCTAAAAAGTAACGTTTCAAAAGCATGTTACAAATACTCGTATTGTACATGATTGAAGCGTTTTTTCGAAAAACACAGGTACGCTTTTCCCGGATACGATTTAGTTACATTACATACTTCTCTTGTTTAGTTTTTCTTATTCGCAAGTTTCTTCGATCAAGAATACTCGAAACGATTCAAGAATAATAATCCACTAAAACACTTCAACCGCGCAGAATAAGGTTTGACGTATAAAATTATTAAAAGGTACCGTCTTAACCATGCGAGCTACTTTAAAACGTCAGTTACAAGTACTAGACCAACTTAAGCGGTCGTTCACCTCAACAGATTTGTATTCGAGATTATTCTTTCGACCACATCGCTTGGTCTAAGTCATAAGCGAGTGTCAGCGGCTCAAGAATGTAAATGTAAGAAAAATAATCAAATCAAATCAATTTATTTCAACGTAAATAATTTACATTTTGTTTGCTAAATGTCAGTGTACAATGTAAACAATATTCTATTCGTACGTACGTAATACAGAGAATATTGTAAAGAGGTTCGAAATTTCACTGAAACCGGTGAGTCGCCCATTAGCTCAGTTGGAAGAGCGCTGGCCAAAGGTCGCGGGTTCGAATCCCGGCATGGGTGGAATTTTTAGCCTCTAAATAGGTTATTAAAAATGTAAACTGTAAGCCGCTGCCTTCGTTGTTGTAATCGTTCAATTGTTGGTTTTTAATTGTTAGCACGGAAGCGCTAAAGAATTATTGGTTGGTGAAAATTTTCATAACACGTTACACAACTGCAGATAGATTTACCTGTCCTTTATATTCCTTAAGGGGCAATATTCCATACAAAAGTTGTTTGTTTTTTTTTTACAAACGACATGCTATTGCATAAACGGTGGTAGCGGTAGAACACCAGCTTCACAATCAGAAGGTCGTGGGTTTGAACCCGGGCATGTACTACTTTATTTACATTCGTGAAGTTATACTCGCTTACGGTGAAGGAAAACGTCATAAGGAAACCTGAGTGTTGGAGGTGTTCAAATACCTCAGCGCTTGAAATTGACTATCCGCGGTGGGCACGCGTAGTAATTAAGCCCATACTGTTTCTCTGAGAGTAGACCTGTGCCCTGCAGTAACACGTATGTATGATACTTAAAGAATATGCCATAACAATCGATTGCCAAGGTTATACAGTCGACAGCACATCCACCTTTACACGCGTGCATTCTAATCAGAAGCGCTCGTAGCCTAGCCGAACCGAGTGATTGGAATCAATCACTTGGTTAAGCAGCAACAGGCGCGGTCAGGTACAGGATGGGTGAGCGTACCGTGACTACCGCTAGTGGCATTTTTCGAGCGCTTCCGTGCTTCGCAAGGCACGTAAAGCCATTGGTGCCGGCTGTGATATAATGGCAGTCGTTAAGCCATGTCAGAGGCCTTATGGGCGGCTTGATAACTTCTGACAGTAATGCCCGCCACTGTCTTACAATCCTCCACCAAACCGGACTTGGTCCCCGTGGTGGAGTATGGCCTAACCTTCCTGCGATGCAGGAAGAGACACGTGCTCCAGCAGTGGGGACATACGAGGGTTGATAACGATTCTAATCAGTTACATTACGGGCGCATTTGCAACAAACATGTAAAGGTTTATATTCTTTTTAATGCACTAACCCGTGCCAAGGACAATTTTAAAACCCTATTTAGAGGCTAAAAAATCCACCCATGCCGGGCTCTAACCTGTGACCGTGAAATGTTTACCTGTTTTTGTTGTTGAGTGTACCAGCTACCGTCTCTTTATATCGTTTTTTCCACTTTATAATTTAAACAACTACTAATAACAACCAACATCGTTTACTTATTTTACTTGACTAAGGGCTGATTTTTCAAGCCTAACAATATCGTATTAAACAACCATTTCAAAAATGTGTTCTAATTGCCTTTCTTTTGTTATTTTACGGTGACATTTCAATGTTATTCTGTAATACTTTATTTGACGGATAAGTCTTATCCGACGATTGAAAACTCAGCCCTAATTTAAACAACATAATTTTTGGACCACACCGATCCACGATGCTCGAATCTAAGTTACGTCCGTTTTGTTACCACCGTTCGACCGTACAAGAGTCTACGGGTATGTCAAGATATTTGTTGTTTGTCTACCAACTCGTTTAGAATATCACTCTATATAAAAATGTACTTCTTCTTTTACTTATAGCCAGCCTCGACACTAGCTAGGTCCATTCTAATGCACGCCATTCATTCCGGTCTTGCACTTTCCGAATCCAGTGTTTGTCTGCCACTTTAACTAAGTTTTAAAAACCTATTTAGAGGCTAAAAATTCCACCCATGCCGGGATTCGAACTCGCGACCTCTGGCTATCCGTGCCAGCGCTCTTTCCAACTGAGCTTATGGGCAACTCACCAGCATCAGTGAAATTTCGAACCTCTTTACAATATTCTCTATATCACAATGACATCTGGCTGAAGTAATTTGCATCACTTACAGCCTCTAGTATCTATGCAGTTAGGTTTTACATCGGAATGATATCGCTGTACCCACATGATTATATTATTTTTAATGCACTAACCCGTGCTAAGGACAATTTTAAAAACCTATTTACAGGCTAAAAATTCCACCCATGCCGGGATTCAAACCCGCAACCTCTGGCTATCCGTGCCAGCGCTCTTTCCAACTGAGCTTACGGGCGACTCACTGGCATCAGTGAAATTTCGAACCTCTTTACAATATTCTCTGTATTTAATTAACTAAGTTGTTGAATAAAATAAAACTAAATTTTCCATTCCGTTTCATACACTCACACATTTTTCACTCTATACACACCAAGGGGACCAAACCCACACACTGTACACGTTTTTTTTTTGTTGAATAGGTACCTTACAGATTTTTTTTTCTTGCAACATAACTTAATTGGAAAGTTTATAATCTTTCTAATACTAGCAAACTGTAAAGGCCGTACCCTATTTTAATTGCGCCATTCCTACCCGTGGGGTGCGGCACTGTATGCTGAAACACAAGCTCTTCCATTCCGGCATGGGTGAAATTTTTAGCCTCTAAATTTGTCTACGGCATATATGGCCTGACCACTTCCACGTCCTGTGTGGTGTCGGCCTAGAGAATAGCACCCAACCAATACTTCCCGCAGGTGTCGTAAAAGGCGACTAAGGGACACAGGGGGTGTGCAGCAGCGCCCCCTGCCGTACGATTCCACCGAACTGCGATCCCCAACCTGCATGCACAGCGTGAGGATTATGGGCAATACCCCCTAAGATAGAACAACGTGGCACTCTTTAGGGACGGGCTATGTCCAGCAGTGGAGTAGTATAGCCTGACGACGACGACGACTTCCACTTCTTAAGGGCAATCAACTTGGCTACGTCGGTCAGTGACGTATTTCTTCAGATTTCGGTGTTTCTGATCCGATCTCGATGTGAGATACCCAACATAGCTCTTTGAGTCACCGCTTTACTTGACCAATGAAGCACAGGGGTCTATTCCCAACAGCCAATTTCGACTTCCGTCAACTACAGAGTAGTTTTTCCAGGACTGCCTGATGGAATCCCTTCGGGAATGCAGCCCGGAATAGGACCCGGCCAGTCGTAAACTACAGCAAAGTAAACGAAGCGTGCGTCGTAAAGTTATCACTTTCAGCATTCACGACTTGACGTCACAGACTTAGGCGACAGCTTTTGAACTAGAGCACTCAAATCGCTATAATCGGCGTAGATATAGAAACATATAATATTGACTTTAAAAAATAAAATACAAAAAGCACTTTTTGGAACTAAAACTTTCGTAAGCACTAGGTACACATTATTGTAACCTGTTCGTAGTTTCTAGATAAAAAATCAAATAATAAAATTTATCGGGTTACAAATCAATACATTAAGTACATTTTTTCTATACAAGGATACTAAATTAAAAATGCATTAATATGTTAAATTATTAAATGAATATATTGTCACTAGCTTTAAACCGCGGCTTCACCCGCGTTAGATATTATCCCACGGCAACGCATTACCGGGATATTAAGAACGTATTAGGTACCGGAATTTTAAGTATCCTATGTCTACGTCCAGATCTTTGTCAATGCGCGCCGAGATTCATTAGAATCCGATCAGATCAAGTTTTTAGTAGTAAGGCCGCCAATTGAACTTTATTTTTAATTTCTGTTACTGTGATTTCTGTATACAATAAAGAATATTCTATCTATCTATTTACCTTAATTCCAAATTTAGTTCTGATTACCTGTGAAAACCTATTATTGGCTATGAATTTAATCATCTTAATTTTCTAAATTGCTTCAGTTGTTAGCTTTCCCATAAATAATAAAAATAATTAACAGCTTTATTTGTGAAGTTATAGTAGCAAGACCACTCCCTAACGGCAAAGGAAAACATCGCGAGGAAACCTGAGTATTGGAAGTATTCACATACCTCAGCGCTTTAAATAGCCAATCCACCTTAAGCGCGCGTGATGACTTTCTAAGAAGCCCTATGCGATACAGTGAAACGTAGGTATTAAGGCTACATAAAAATGAAATTACAGTTAACCAGCGCGCGAGAAAAGGACAAAAATGCCCCAATCCTGCGCTCACCCGCTGCCTCACCCGCTGCATGCGAGCGAGATAGTGAGTCTTTTGACAATTTCTCGAGAGACCTTACTGGCTGAGTACACCAGCTGTTCTCTCCAACGCTCCTCCAGCGTTCCGGGTTGTCCATCACCTGGCCCTCCAAAGAGCGTTTAACGTACAAATAACATTTCACATTTTAGATCCTATTGTGTCGCCGAGAGGGTTGAAATTTTACTGCCGCGTGATTGCAGAATGGGGGTGTCGGATTTTGATGTTGCCTTCTAGTGTAGTCCGGAATTTATGCTCTGATACTGGAAGGGCATTGAATCTTCAGCCATAATGTATGCTTTGGTGAGAAAACTCGCGGACATGTTAAATTTTCTCGGTTTAGACAGCTAAATGTAATAAAATTCCCATGTCTATCCAAAAATTTAAAAGTACACTTTTTTATAGCCTACAAACGACCTACTGCATGCACAAGCCTTCTCTTAGAGAGAGAGTATGGACTTGAATACCACTAGTGCTCACCGTGGATTGGCGCTGAGGTATTCGAACACACCAGGTTTCCTCACAATGTTTTCGTAGTTGGCGAGCGGCATTGCTACAATGGTTATCCATTGTAGCAATGCCGCTCACCCAAAAAATATCAAAAAATCAAATAATCTTATGATTATTTGATTTTTATACTTGTTTTAACCTTGTTGTTACTGATGCAGTAACAAGTTTAAAGCCAAACTGTCAGTAGTTTGTTGGAACCTCACTTAGGGTCGAAAAACCATGTGTGTATTTTGGCTACGCTCGCGTAGTGATAAGCTCTGCTCTCTCTCGCTTTCTGAGACTTTTTTTTTTTATTTCGAAAATACATAACAACGATTCATACTACCGCAGGGCACTGGTCTTCTCTCAGAGAGAGAGAATTAATCACAAAACCACACTGAACCGTGAGGAACATTTTTGCTATGTTACAGAATATTTGTAGGTAAAAAACCCTTGGTTCACGAGTCCAACTTGCACTTCGCCTTTGTTGCCTACTCTTTTCACTAATAAGTTACGTTCTTTGTTATCATAAGAGCTTCTGATTACTCCTTTAAGTGTAGAAAAGGCGTTATTACGGCTTTTGTACGGAATCACAATTCTCTTAGTACAAAAAAAACATTTGAGAACATTATCATAGAAATTTTTATATTTAAATGATTATGTGGGTAAAAGAATAGCTTGCAGAAATCAAACAAACGTTACATCAAAATCGAAAATAAATTGAAAAACCGTATTGAGTGCTCAGACATGAGAGAAGTAGAAACACAGTTTAGTGCATAACACTGCTTGCCTCGGTAGAGTCTTAAAACTATTTATAAACACCTGCCAAAGGACACTAGTAACATACGATGAACCGTGTTACTTGCGAATGTTAAATGCGCACGCGATTCAGTTATTTACGGCCTATAAAAATAATCGAAAGTTCGTGTTTAATCAAACCAAGCTGGCTTCTTTTCCCGGCCAAGCACTCAAGGATCAATCGGCTTTAGAGCCCTATCACACTACCGCTGCTAGCGCTTTGCGAGCCAAAGAGATGCGATCACACCGCGAGCTCGCCGCGATAGCGCAGCGATTGCGTGGCGAGCTCGCGGCGTGTTATCCGCGCTTTGGACACTTAGTGGCAACATGAATTGATTTGAGTAGGAAACAATACTGCTGGTTGTTTTAAGTCAAAACGAAAGCAGATACAACTCAATGACGATTCTGGGGGGATTCACTATCAAATAATCGATTGGGAGAGAGTGACTGCTATGTATCCCAAATAATACAATTTTAATTTCCTGTCTAATGTAATCTATTTCTATTTAGTCATAAATCTTAGCAAGATTATTAAACTTTTGGCTAAATAAAACCCCAGCCCTCGGGTCTCCTGAAGTATCAACCAGGCGCGACGAGATTTCCTTAACGAGGAGTCGGGGATATGTTTAATTTTAGTTATAAATAACTTTGTATCCATTGCATGAACGAACGTCGATTGCACCTGTAAACGTTGTTACGACCGCTTACGCACGTAAGTGGGGCGGGGCGGACTGCCGATCGCGATTGTGCAAAATGGCGGCGACGGTGATAATCGCGGTGACATCGTATCGCATTAAAATTGCTCGCAAATCGCTAGTGTAATGGGGTTCTTAATCTTAATCAAACGAATTTGAAGAACATGCAGATTGATAGAATTATTATAGTTTTGCAGTGAAATGTCAGTTATGAACTTTGTTTTACACTAGAAATGGACGGGGGAAAGTTTCTCGTATTACTTACCATTTTTAATTTAAAAAATTATATCTACGTTTATTTAGTTTTCACTCTTTTCCATACAATAAACGATATTTTTCAATATTCAGACAAGCGTCAATGTGGTTAGTTTCTTAATTGATAATCCAATTATATTGATTTTTTAAATCGTAGCGACAGTAGGTACTGTTATTATTTCATAGGTATTTGTTTATTTACATTTTTTAGTTGGTTTTTAATTTAAAAACCTATTTAGAGGCTAAAAATTTCACCCATGCCGGGATTCGAACCCGCTACCTCTGGCTATCCGTGCCAGCGCTCTACCAATTGAGCCAATGGGCGACTGGTTTTTAATTGTTTTTTTTTATGCAACAGTATTTATTTTAGATAAATTTTACTAAGAAAACTTTAAAATGTATCTGTAAATATATATTAAAATGTAAAGACAAAATGTTTATTCAAGTAACAGAATTCATAGATTATGTGTAAAAGAAGATAACAAATAACCTCCATATTCTTTTAAAAAGATAGATATTCAGATATCCTACAGGAATAAACCTACCACCTTTCAACCATCATCAGCATTTTGTCTTCCAATCAATCAGACCTGCCAACTCTGGGGAGCGAATAGTCATGTAAGTTTCTGTAAATGGCCGTGTTGAAATATTTCTCCGAGTGCTTAAAGTGGCTTAATAGGCAAATGCCAAGGTTTTGCCGCAAAATAAGCGTGACAGAAGGACGAAAACGAATTCTTATTGCAATGTACAATTTACAACACATTATGCATATTATTCAACCAAAACTTTCTACCGACAAGAAATCACATAAATGATGTGTTAGAAAAATGGAACTAAACCTAAAACATTCTAATTTAAATAAAATATTGGAGCCAGATCGCTGTCGGGCGGCAGAGTACCAAGAAGGCTGGCGGCATTGCCTCGCTGTATGGCTAGGCTTATCCTTTGGCCAAAGTAAGCACCAGCCCTCGGGTTTCCTGAAGCGTCGATAAAACTGTTAGATAAAACTAAAGTTGTTGGCAGTTAAGAAGATTTAGGGTTCCTTATGCTAAAAGTACCTACGGAACCTTATTACTTAGCCTAACATACGCCCCGTCTCGTTTATCTGGCCGTCTCTTTCTGTCATACATTTAAAGGACAGTATCTTTTTTTCTGTATGTTGATGCAATGAAAGAGGCTCAAATGGAACTGAATTTAAAAGCATGAATTCAAATACCACAAGTCACATTCAATACAAAAAATAAAATTGAAAATAACAATACTTTCAGGATTATATTCTTTTTAATGCACTAACCCGTGCTAAGGAAAATTTTAAAAAACCTATTTAGAGGCTAAAAATTCCACCCATGCCGGGATTCGAACCCGCGACCTCTGGCACGGATAGCTGAGGTCGCGGGTTCGAATCCCGGCGTGGGTGGAATTTTTAGCCTCTAAATAGGTTGTTTAAAATAGTTTCATGAACAAAAAGTAATCATAGGTCATCTTGCGTGACTATAAATGGCCCGCCACGTTATTTATTGACCCTTGAGAGTAAACAAAATACTGAAAACCAAAATGAGTTTCCAAGAAACAGACTCAAGCGAATAATATAAACTGTTCATGTGTAATTTTTACTTAAACAATTTTAGTTTACCATTTCATGTTTAAAAACCTATTTAGAGGCTAAAAATTTCACCCATGTCGGGATTCGAACCCGCAACCTCTGGCTATCCGTGCCAGCGCTCTACCAATTGAGCCAATGGGCGACTCACGGCATCAGTGAAATTTCAAACCTCTTTACACTATTCTCTGTATTACGTACAGGCAGCGACATCTGAATTAAGCAAAGTTCATTACTTATAGCCCCGACTACCTACTTTGCAGTTAGGTTTAACATCGGAACAATATCACTCTTACATGATTATACTATTTTTATTTTTAATGCACTAACCCGTGCTAAGGAACAAATTTAAAAACCTATTTAGAGGCTAAAAATTTCACCCATGCCGGGATTCGAACCCGCAACCTCTGGCTATCCGTGCCAGCGCTCTACCAATTGAGCCAATGGGCGACTCACGGCATCAGTGAAATTTCAAACCTCTTTACACTATTCTCTGTATTACGTACAGGCAGCGACATCTGACTTAAGCAAATTTCATTACTTATAGCTCCGACTACCTACTTTGCAGTTAGGTTTAACATCGGAACGATATCACTGTTACATGATTATACTATTTTTATTTTTAATGCACTAACCCGTGCATTAAAAATAAAATTACATTTCATGTTACTTTACCGTTGCGTAATTTCACTCGCACTTAGTTTGTTTTATGCCACAAAATTTACGTACAGGCACATACATTGCTAGCAAGCCCTACACTAGGATACCCTGTGTTGAAACCCAGAAACAACGACATCACAAACATGTAAACATCCATGACCTGGGTTTTTTTATCCCCAACTGGGGTCTGAACCCGGGACCTCTAGCATGGTAGGCAAAAGCGCTACCACTGCGCCACAGACGCCGCCTTTTATGCATGGGAATAGTGGCCTAGCCGAACCTCTGTCCAATTTGTTCAATGATTTTGCCTCTTGAGTGGTTTTAATTTTATGTCCTTTCTTGCGGCGCCGTTAAGAGTGGTTTATTACTTCATTTTAAGAATATGTTTTATATACCTACAACTTCCTGAAAAACGTTCTTTCTCTGCAAACTATTGATCGATATCAACCCTTGTAAGTCCCCACTGCTGGGGCACGGGTCTCTTCCTGCATCGCCATAGTCCACCATGGGGGCCACGTGGAGGATTGTAAGACAGTGGCGGGCCTTACAGTCAGAAGTTATCAAGCATATGGCCTCTGACATGGGTTAGCGACTGCCATTACATGACAGCTGGCAGCAACGGCTTAGCGTGCGTTGCGAAGCACGGAAGCGCTCGGAAAATATGCTACTAGCGGTAGACAAGGGACGGCCACCCATCTAGCTTAACTAATTCCAATCACTCGGTTCGACTAGGCCACCAGCACTTATAAACTATTGTTTGACGATAATATTGTTTAACTCTGTGCGTGACTCCACCCAGCACTTGGTCGGTTTTTTTAATTACTCAATCTAGTAAAAGGGCATTTCAATAAAGATGGTTTTGTTTTACGACCCTATATAACACTGACATAAAATAACAATAAGAATTACAGCTCTGTACACGCGATAGTAGACAATTTGTTGCGCAAATACCGATCTTAATGAAACGATTTAGAGATCAGTTCAGATCGTCAGGGTAAGGCTTGATGAACTGTCAAACATATGTGTCGTGTGAACAGGTTGTTAAAGGAAGACTTATAGGCAAATTTAGCGAACACATTATTAACGTTTACATTTAAATTCTTAAAATTTGATGCGTATGTATTTAAATGCTACTAACACATTCACATCAAGAATATTAAACATTCTCTATAACGTAAAAATATTGCGTTTCTCAGACAATGTGCTGACTTAATTTTAGTTTTGTTAATTAATTTTATTTTTATAAATTATAATTTTTTTTTCGGATATCCGCCATGATGACATATATTTTGTGTTGTCATGACTGACAACATGATCTTAACTAATTATTATTATAATTATTTTAATTCTTTATTGCACTAATTTTATGAGCAAATGTAGAAGGGCGTGCTTAATGCAAGAAACATTCTCTCCTAGCAAACCTTTGGTGTTGAAGATACTGGCAATGGGTAGTGCAGGAAAAAAAGGTAAAACTCAATGTTACCTTTGATAATCATAAATAATAGGCTATTCTAAGCATTATTAAACTTTCTAAGTCCTAATTAACTTCAGTAAGCATTAAAAAGTTGTGCGAGTGATATCTCAAGGCCACCCGGCTTTGTGATGTCTTTACCTTGGTAATATAGCACAGGGTATCCTAATTTGGGATAAAGAGAAGAATTTATTACTAACTGTAAATTAATAATTTGGAAACTCATAAATAATAGGTACTCTAAAAATTATATGACTTTATTTGCTATGCAACAAAATTTCCTAGAGTTCAGCATTTCGTGTTTAGTTCTAAGTTTGTATCTTCTCCTTCTTCTTCAGGCTATATTATGTAGTCCACTGCTGGACATATCCCTCCCCTAAAGAGCCCCATAGCGCCGTGTCTTTAGTATAATATAATGTTATAATTAATAACTTAAGAGAGCACCATATAAAGTTTAATCTTTGCTTGAAAAATATTATGTTAAGCTTGAAACTGAAGTATGGTGACATACTTCAGTTTCAAGTAGTAGACAGTAGTGTTTGTGTGACACATATTCGTAGTGTTTAGTTAGCAATAAGTTTTATTTGTTTGATTATTACTCTGTTCACTTCATATCCGGAGGTTAACAAATAAACATGTTAACTTAAAGCTGCATTTTACATCAATCAACCCCTTCAAACCCACGACCCAAGATCATCATATTTCATGGCGACCCCGCCAGGATGGAGTCCAGGGTATAGCCCGGCCCAAGTAGCAGGGTGTTATTATAATCTGTTATATCTGCATTATCTCAATACGATGTTATCAACCCTTGTATGTCCCCACTGCTGGGGCACGGGTCTCTTCCTGCATCGCAGAAAGGTTAGGCCATACACCACCACGGGGGCCAAGTCCGGGTTGGTGGAGGATTGTAAGGCAGTGGCGGGCCTTACTGTCAGAAGTTATCAAGCCGCCCCAGAAGGCCTCTGACAAGGCTTAACAACTGCCATGACATGACAGACGGTACCAACGGCTTAGCGTGCCTTGCGAAGCACGGAAACGCTCGGAAAAATGTCACTAGCGGTCGTCACGGGACGGTCACCCATCCAGCGCCTGACCGCGCCTGTTGTTGCTTAACCGGAGTGATTGATTCCAGTCACTCGGTTCCATTGGTTAATAGCCCGTTAATAGTGACAACAAGACTGCTATTATCGTTCTTATAACATTTTACGGAACAACATTCCATTTAGCAGACTTGGCCCTCTGTTCTACATTCACCAGAGCTCTCGATTGTTTTATGGCTTAATGTTAGCGCGTTTTTTCTTCTCAGCTATACTGGGTTAATTATTATTGAACAGTCGACGGGCTTGCTGATGAACTTAAGATATTCAAGGCTTTATGAGATACTTGCAATTTGCTTCCCGCGACTTTGTACAAGTAGGTGGGTAAATACGTTTCGTACTAAAAATTTTTTAGAACAGTGATAAAGTTTATTGTTGAACAATTGATAGTTTTCCTGACGAATTAAATATATTCAAGGCTTTATGAGGTACTTGCTATTTTCCGCAACTTCATATTGGTTTCTTATGTTATTATTTGTTTATTTCTTTTTAGTAATGTTCTTCTTCTTCTTTAGGCTATATTAGTCCACTGCTGGACATAGCCCTCCCCTAATGATCGCAAGGTTGTGCCATCATTGGGGGGTAATGCCCATAATCCCCACGCTGGGCATGCGGGTTGGAGACCGCAGTTTGGTGGAATTGTAATGCAGGGGGCGCTGCTGCCCACCCCCCGGTTTGTGTCCCTTTTACGACTCCCGCGGGAAGAGTTTAGGTTGGTGTTATTCTCTAGGCCGGCACCACACAGCTTTTTAGTAATAGTAACATAATAATTATATCGTCACCATGTCTTTTCCTCCTCTTTTCACCTTCCTTCTAAAATAAATTTCTGGTGCATTTTAAGCTGAAGCC
This sequence comes from Yponomeuta sedellus, assembly GCA_934045075.1. Classification (NCBI taxonomy): domain Eukaryota; kingdom Metazoa; phylum Arthropoda; class Insecta; order Lepidoptera; family Yponomeutidae; genus Yponomeuta; species Yponomeuta sedellus. The sequence goes on from OW203724.1 coordinate 22,404,877, forward strand.
TTCGCTTAAATGTGGAGTATATGTAAGAAACAAGAATATTTTTCTATTTCTCTTAATGTTTTAGTCTAAGTTTCTTTACTGAAAAAAATATATATTTTTGCACTAAAAATAGAACTCATTGCTTTTTCTCGTACATTTTAACAACAGGTCCTTATTTAATAGGATTTTGAGTATAAAAGAAAGATACGGAACCACACTTGAAGTAACTTCTTTCTAGCAAATAACAGAGTATTTATTGGTAAAATAAAGTAAAGAATAATCCCTGAAAATACATTAAAAATATCTGTTTGAATTGAACGTTGATGAAGCGAAATTTATTTGTCAGGATCGTCCCAGCTGGTAGTCCCTGGTCTCTGTCTACCCCTCTGGGATATACGCGTGAGTTTATGTCATGTTCTTTTAGTATTTTTTTACTTTTTCAAGTCAATTCATCACTAACCTCTTCGTAATCCAGTCTCGCCGTGAGCGTAAACACCCCAGTCTGCGGGTTCAGACTGAACACGTCGTTCGCCCAATCGGAGATCAGAGTATACGTCAGCTGGGCGTTCGCTCCGGAGTCCAGGTCAAGGGCTATGACGGTGCCCACTGTGGATCCTCGCGCGGCGTTCTCAGGGATGTCGAAAGAGTAAGCGGTCTCTTGGAACACTGGCGGGTTGTCGTTGGTGTCGGTGACCTACGATAGAGAGGATAAGTGAGTTGTTTTGAGGTTGACATGTGACTGGATGAGGTTGGCCGAGCAAAGAGTGAAGTAGCGTGCCCTGGGGGTGTCTTATGTCCAGTAGAAGACGAGTATATTATTATGCTGATCGAATAATTGAATATGTTGAAGGTTCACGGACAAATACATTCAGTCCCTTTCAACATAATAATTATCATGCTTTGTTTTTTAAGTCAATTACATTAAATTAGTTTAAAAACCTATTTAGAGGCTAAAAATTTCACCCATGCCGGGATTCGAACCCGCAACCTCTGGCTATCCGTGCCAGCGCTCTACCAATTGAGCCAATGGGCGACTCACGGCATCAGTGAAATTTCGAACCTCTTTAAACTATTCTCTGTATTACGTACAGGCAGCGACATCTGACTTAAGCAAATTGCATTACTTACAGCCCCGACTACCTACTTTGCAGTTAGGTTTTAACATTAAATTAACATAATTAAATTAGTTGTTAAGTTTGAAAGGAGTATTTATTGCTTCAGCGATTAAGTTTGTTGTTTGTTTACATATTTCAGCGATTAAGTTTGTTGTTTGTTTACAATTATAAGGGATCTTGGAATTCTAATTGATTCTAAATTACATTTTGACACTCATATTAACTCTATCACAACCAAGGCATTCCAAATGTATGGGTTTGTTATGCGCGCCTGTAAACATTTTAAACGTTCAGGTACATATATACATTTGTTCTGTTCATTAATAAGATCACAATTAGAATACGCCTCGCAGATCTGGAATCCATATTATAATAAATATTGCAACCAAATTGAAATTATACAACGTAAATTTCTTCGTGCTGTTAACTACAGATGCTTTCGTACCAAATGCTCCTATGCTAGTGCACTGTCTAAATTCTCACTTCCTTCATTAGAAGCGAGAAGGCTGCTGCTTGATGAATTACTCTTGTATAAATTATGCCATAACTTTTTTGATTGAAATCAATTAACCGCTCAAATATATTATAAGATTCCAAGTCGCTCGATAAGGATTCAAAGTGCACATCCTCATCATCTATTCATTACCAACCAATGTAGAACCAACGCAGGTGAAAGGGCACCTCTTAATAGAATAGTCAAAACATACAGCACTTACCTTAATACTCTAGATATACTTGCACTTACCCCTGAGTCGTTTAGGGCACTGGCTCTTAAAATTATTAAGGATGTTTCAGTAAAAAGTTAATGGTGAAGGTTTTGTTATGAAGTCATTAAATAAAAAATTTTTTTTTTTCTCCCCTTTTCTTTTCTTTTCAGGGTTTGTTTTTAGACAAACCTTGGACTAAGCGTGCGTTCGTTTGTTTGATTAGTTAGTTTAATAAAAACCATATTGTAAGATGTGGATAACGGAGCTGGATGTACAATTAACTATTGTATTTTTTTACGTTTAAGATATTTGTTTAAAATACATTGTACTTCTGTTTGTTGTCCCTAATAAAGAAAATAAAATAAATAATAAAAATTTCAATTTATATAGAATTTCTGCAAACGTTTTGGATGCCTTTAACTGGGATACATATTAGAAATTTATACATGGACTTGTTTCCAGTGTAGATACATATATAGATAGAGAAAGTTTATTGTACATAAAAATGGAAATTACACAGATATTGGTTGATATAGTCTGTTGGCGTTCCTAAATAAATTCGAGCACGTAATTAAAAAGAACAGTGATTGTTGTCACAGAGGAATCGGAACAGATTCCAGATGTGAACTTGGAAGTGAATTGCGGGAATAATCCGGAAAAAATAGTGAGAAATTAGCAACTTTTTAAGGTAATCAATCAGAAAACATCGATTCTGGGTATGATTGGAACGCGAAAGAGAAATAACGTCACGCCAATTTTATGAAATTTTCCAAACTAGGTACAATATTTTGTGAAGGATCTATGCAGGAGTAAAATTGAAAAATGATTCTTTCAGTAATGTGATCAAATAAGGAGATGCAAGTTTGGATTTTTCTGATTTCACATTTTATTAAATATTAATTCAAATTAGTATTGGGATAGAAGACGGATAGACAAGAAGAAGGATTGAAGAGTTTTGAAATAAGACAATTATTAATAGTTGAACAAATTCAGCAGCAAGAACTACAAAGTCCAAAAAATTGTAACGTTAAACAATTTATTATATTATTTCTTACTACGATTTTTCTTGACTACCTCAATAGTTTAACGGTAAACACGCTTTACTACCAAAACAGAGGTTGTGGGTTGGATCGCCGCTAGAGGCCGCTACACTAAATCAATACAATTTACTTCAGTCTGGGTGTATTTGCAAGACTGTGATGTGTTTGGGACTAGGACAAGTGATTGTATTATGTGTATTATTATTATTATTATTATTATTATTATTATTATTATTATTATTATTATTATTATTATTATTATTATTATTATTATTATTATTATTATTATTATTATTATTATTATTATTATTATTATTATTATTATTATTATTATTATTATTATTATTATTATTATTATTATTATTATTATTATTATTATTATTTGCAAATCAAAACCAGGAATACTTTTATTTTGCAACACTAACATTACTGTAAATGATCCAAACAACATTGATGTTCTTCACATTCCTTACCTGCACAACGATATTGACATCCGTGAACTGCACCCCATCATCAGCTCTCACCACTAGCTGGTATTCCGACACCGCCTCCCGGTCAAGGGGTTCCTTCAGCACCAGTACTCCGTTGTGAGGATCGAGCGTGAAAGGAGTCAGCTCCGTGGACTGTATACTGTAGGTGATGACGCCAATGGTGTCTGGGTCTTCTGCCGATATGGAGGCGATGACCTGGCCGGGAGACAGGTCTTCCGAAGCCAGGTAGGCTGCAGGGATGTTCCGGAACTCCGGAGGGCTGTCGTTCTTGTCCAAGATTACGATTTCCACCTGTAATAGAGAGAAAAAAATCTTTAAAAGGTAAGTATAGGTAAATATCTGATGCTAAGTACAGACAGGCAATAAGATAAGGTAAGAATATTATTTTTTGTACACCAAAGCACGTGATATAAAACATGTATAAGAGTACAATTGGCGGCTGTATTGCTAAAAGCAGTTTCTTTCAGACTACATTGCATAGTTAATTAACTCGCATATTAACGAGTAAAGATTGCTGCGCAATGTACATCGAATTGTTAAACGTACTGTCGCTGTCGACGGTCGAAAAAAAAATGTAAACACGTAAGTTATTCTTAAAATCACGAAGGCTCCAATTCTCCTACAAGAGTCGTTATCTATTAATTTTTTCGCGAGCCAAAAGGAATGAGATAATTCCCTTCTTAGTATTCCGTCCAATGCCATTTTCGTCCACAATCAAAGCAAATCCGCGTACATAAAAGTATTTAAACCAGCCTCCGGGGCCGCAAAACAGTTGCGGAGAGAAACGGCCGATGTTTTATTTATGAGAGGGTCTGACAAAAATTGGGGAGAGTTTAACACAGTGCAAGAACACGGTGGAAATTAATAATTCTAAAAATGCAGCCGGAGTGCAGTGGCGGCTCACTGGCAGTGTTGCCAACTTAATGGATTTTCCACTAGTTCCAGTTATTTGGACCATCTGTTTAGCGCATACATATTGGATTTAGTGGCTAGTGGATTTGACTAGTGTCTTTGATTGCTTCAGTTAGTGGTAAGGTACGACACAAACCACCAACCATCATTTACAAAAATAGTTATAGATAGATAGGATATTCTTTATTGTACTCAGAAATTACAGTTACAGAAATTATAATATTATATCTACATTTGGCGGCCTTATCACTAAAAGCAAATTCTTCCAGGCGACCATAGATGGAGACAAAAAAGATAATGTTAGGAATGATTGAAAAAGGATACATATTTGTGTTGCTTGGACAACAGAACTTAGGTAAAATCACCACCTGGAGGACGCCCCTGTATAGATAGTAAATTTTTTAAACAATTTGATTAAGGACTTTATTGTATGGACACTGGGTTAAGTTTGGTTTGCTGCCGAAACGTCGGGAATTGAGGTGATGACGTTTTACCTAATAAATAATCACGATGAGACCCGTTCAATATATTGTGTTGTTATATATAACTATGTATGAGTATAGCAAATTATTAAGAAACACTACGTTTGATTTGATTCAAAGGTTTACTGTACATTTTGATCTGATCATTCACACACACACCCACATCCGTTAGGCCGTGAAATGTAAAATATGTACATACAATCACTAACACATAAAAACAATTATCACTAATATTTTGAGCCACAGATGCTTTCAGTAAATGTTTTATTATTATTATAATTCGCTGTACAGTTCGAGTCGGTATTGGTGCAACTTACTTCAGTTCCGATACACTAATTGAGGTATGCAAAAATGTTTTCTTCTGTAATTGTAAAAAAAATATTTCATGTTTTACGGTGTAACTAATTGTGTACCTACCCGAAATAAATCTTTTATTTGTCTGAATTTTGTCTGTATTTTTTTTTATAATTTGTCTGTTATTTTAAAATAACTATAATAGAGGGTTTATTTAAATAAACCCTCTAAATAGGTTCCTAATTTTAGCGACCAAATTTAGAGCATATTTGATGAGACCAGTCGACTGTGTAGTCGACAGTTTGTTTCATCACGAGTTCATACTAGAAAAGTGGTTTTCTAGTGAGCCACGAAGCTACATTTGGTGGGCGCCAAAACCAATATATTGGCAACACTATGACTGGACAAATATCGTCTGCGTTGACCGCCGACGGAATGACAAAACGGTGCTGCCCGCTCGCTTATTTAAGACGGAGGTCTCTTGAAGGCTCCACTTTATGGGGACCCTTGCTGTAAGATTGTTTTGTCTTAAACAGTTCTAATCACGATTATTTATTAGGTAAAACTTGCCGACGTTTTAGAAATACGCGAGATAGTGTTAAGTAAACACACCATAACCTCACGCCTAAATCCCAGAGGGGTAGGCAGAGATCAGGGTCTGCCACTTCAGAGATCATCTTGGCTCCATCAACGTTCGTTAGTCCATTAGTCGTTGCATTCTCGCAAGTCTGTTTAGGGTGCTTTTTACATGACAATTAATGATTTATTAACTAAATTTAGGAATCACTGATAATTCTTGTTGGGAGAGTCCAACCAGCGTCATAATTATGTTACTTTTACGTTAACATCTGTGTGCAAAAACGAAATATCTACTGGACATTGTCGTGCAAGTAATGTAGTTCAACATCACTGTCACGTATCAGATATCCATTGAAATGTATTATCTACTACTATTAATTATACATTTAGTCATTTGTTTGTAGCGCAGTAACGGGATGGTCACCCATCCAGCACTTGACCGCGCCTCTTGTTGCTTAACTCGCGTGATTGATTCCAATCACTCGGTTCGACTAGGCCACGAACGCTTCATTATGTATGAGTATGGCGAATCATTAAGAAATATTATCATAGGCCTACGCTGACGTTTTGTCTGCATGTCCATCTGTCTCACCTTTGATCTCCTGAACAATAACAGTTAAACGAAGATTTCACCGAAACGGCACGTATTATTTTGACAGGTTAACAAAATAGTAAAATAACCAAACAGCACAAAAAACGTGTGTTTTTTTTTTTTGTTTCACACTATCGTAAAATAGTACATTACACAACTAGGCCGAGATCGCAGAAGTTTGCGGCCCGAGCTGCAAGCGAGGGACGTAAATATGCGATCGAGAGCTTTCTTTATTACCTCCCGTGTTGTGTACATCTTTTTATGTCTACACTTGGCCAGAAAGCCACTTTATTAGCAGGTGTGGCATAAATGCTTTTACATATTTCTTCGTCTTTATCAACCCTTGTAAGCCCCCACTGCTTTGGCACGGGTCTCTTCCTGCATCGCAGGAAGGTTAGGCCATACTCCACCACGAGGGGCCATGTCCGGGTTGGTGGAGGATTGTAAGACAGTGGCGGGCCTTACCGTCAGAAGTTATCAAGCCGCCCATAAGGCCTTTGACATGGCTTAACGACTGCCATTATATGACAGCCGGCACCAACGGCTTAACGTGCCTTGCAAAGCACGGAAGCGCTCGGAAAAATGCCACTAGCGGTAGTCACGGGACGCTGTACCCATCACCCATCCTGTACCTGACTGCACCTGTTGTTGCTTGACCAAGTGATTGATTTCAATCACTCGGTTCGCCTAGGCCACGAGCGCTATATTTAACTTTTACATAAGTAACAAACTTGGTGCGTTAGTGCAGTCCGTAAAGCATGGCGACAAACAATAATTATCGGAAATCCGCGAGTCGGGATCCCGCTGTATGTATGTAGATAGATAGATAGAGAACACTTTATTGCACAACCAGAAAAATATTACAACCATGATTCTTAAATCTAATGTATGTATGTATGTATGTATGTATGTATGTATGTATGTATGTATGTATGTATGTATGTATGTATGTATGTATGTATGTATGTATGTATGTATGTATGTATGTATGTATGTATGTATGTATGTATGTATGTATGTATGTATGTATGTATGTATGTATGTATGTATGTATGTATGTATGTATGTATGTATGTATGTATGTATGTATGTATGTATGTATGTATGTATGTATGTATGTGTGAGACTAATCCTTCTAACTATCGGCCAATTTCTGTCTTACCAGTTTTATCGAAAATTATAGAAAAACTCATTAACAACCGCTTAATAAAATACTTAACAAAATTCAACATTATTTCAGAGTCACAGTTTGGTTTCCGGCAAGGAATGTCTACAGAAGATGCCATTCTGGCACTCACTAGTACTGTTACAACCAAGGTATAGGTATAGATATAGGACATAAATGCCTCGGTGTTTTTCTTGATTTAAAAAAGGCGTTTGACACGGTTTCTGTCTCCATCCTCATGCACAGGCTAGAAGAAATTGGTATAAGAGGATTACCACTAGAATTGCTCAAAAACTATCTTTGTGACCGCGAGCAGACTGTCAAAATAGGAGAAACTGTCAGCTCACATGTAACGGTTTCCTACGGAGTTCCCCAAGGGAGTGTTTTAGGACCGACACTCTTCTTTATATATAAACCATCTCTGTGATTTAAAAGTTGAAGAAGGACTGACTTTCTCCTACGCAGACGATACGGCAATAATATTTTCTGGAAAAACCTGGGATAGTGTCCGCAAATCAGCTGAGAGTGGACTCCTAAAAGTAGCAGCCTGGCTAGAATCAAACCTTTTAACTTTAAACGCACTAAAAACAAACTACGTTTGCTTTACGAAGTATGATCGTACTCAGCCACCAAAGGACTTTTGCATTAAAATCCATAAATGTGGAAATCCGCCAGAAATCAACTGTTCGTGCGTTACTATAAACAAAGTAAATTACGTAAAATACTTGGGTGTCATTGTTGACCAACGACTCTCCTGGCATGACCACACGGAACTTACCATTAATAGAATCCGTAAGCTGACTTGGACGTTCAAAACCCTGCGACATATAGCTACAAAAGACCTCCTTAAGAACATTTATGTCTCGCTGGCGCAGTCGGTTATCTCATATTGCCTTCCTGTATGGGGTGGGGCCACAAAAACAAAATTTATTGAATTAGAAAGGGCTCAAAGATCTCTCCTAAAAGTGATGTTTTTTAAACCCTACAGATTTCCGACGGAGAGTCTGTACATATCAAGTGATCTACTTACTATAAGGAAACTTTACTTACTAAACGTAATCTTAAAGAAACATAACTCTCTTCCCTACGATACAAATGTAAATACCAAAAGAAGGAACTTTAAAGTGACCATTGAAGCCCACGCTAAATCAACTTTTGCTAAGAGGCAGTATGATATACAATCAGGTCGTCTATACAATCTCATAAATAAGCAACTCCACATTTACCCATTACCATACTCCCAATGCAAAAAGACTTGTTGGCTTAAGTTGGCTTAAGACAAAAAGTTATGATGAAATTGAATTATTCGTACAAACGATAAAGTAAGGGCACACACACATACACACACGCACACACACACACACACACACACTCACACACACACATACACCCTCGTACACAAACACACACACACACACACACACTCACACATGCACACATTTTGTCTAATTTAAATTTTTGCTCTAAATAAAATGTTATTTTTAAGTGTAACTTCTAGTAAATAGTTTATACTGGCTATGGAAGAGCGGAGTGTCCTAACACAGGCATCTTTTTGCTTAAATGGAGGCAGGAGGAGGATGAAATAAACATTTTATTATTATTATTTTATTATTATGTATGTATGTATGTATGTATGTATGTATGTATGTATGTATGTATGTATGTATGTATGTATGTATGTATGTATGTATGTATGTATGTATGTATGTATGTATGTATGTATGTATGTATGTATGTATGTATGTATGTATGTATGTATGTATGTATGTATGTATGTATGTATGTGTATGTATGTATGTATGGATGTATGTATGTATGTATGCATGTATGTATAGATGCATGTATGCATGTACGTATGTAGAGATCGATAATGAAGACTGTAATACAAGATATTAATACATAAATTATTTTTGTCGGATAAATAATATCACAACTTTTGCTCTACGTCGCTCACTAAAACAGTTCGAATTTTTTATCCGGTTTGTCATTAATCGATAATTCTAACTATGCCATTAAATATTTTCGCAACGGTCATCAATCAATCAGGTCGTACTCATCCACTGATGCGAACATAGGCCTTCGCAAAACTTCTTCTATCCTCGGCCACCGCTTACTGACTAATTATCTAGTGTTTTCACTCAAATATTTTGTGTCAGACTATAATACAGCTTATTTCCAGAATCACTTAAATTTAAATTTATGTCGGAAGAGTCCAATCAGGTTTTGCGAAGGAATTCGAGTTTAATCATTATGAGTAGAGTCTTTGCTATCTCTGCTTGACTCTGCTTAAAGTAAGTGATTCTGGAATTAAGTTATTAATGTGTAGAGATAAGAGCTGCTTAATCGGGATGTAGTGGGTTTGAATCCCGGCTTATAACAACGACTTTGTTTTCTACGTTATGTTTATTTGTGAAGTTATAATAGCAATACCAATCACTAAGCGGTGGTCAGGCAGTGACAGGACGCCAGCTTCATAAAAATTCGTGGGTTCGAATCTCGGCATGACCAATGACTTAATCTTTTTAGTGTAGTCCATTTCTAAAAAAATTGTAGCAATACTATCCGCTAACACCGAAGGAAAACATCGTGACGAAAACTTTGCGTCTGAAATGGTCACATACCTCAACGCTTGAAATAGGTTATCCGGTGGTATTCGTTATCAACTCTTGTATGTTCCCACTGCTGGGGCACAGGTCTCTTCCTGCATCACAGGAAAGTTAGGCCATACTCCACCACGGAAGCCAAGTCCGGGTTGGTAGAGGATTGTAAGACAGTGGCGAGCCTTAGTCAAGAGTTATCAAGCCGCCCATAAGGCCTCTGACGTGGCTTAACGACTGCCATTAAGTGACAGCCGGCATCAACGGCTTAACGAAACGAAAGCGCTCGGAAAAATGCCACTAGCGGTAGACACAGAACGGTCACCCATCCTGGACCTAACCGCGCCTGATGTTGCTTAACTCAAGTGATTGATTCCGATCACTCGGTTCGCCTAGGCCACGAGTGCTTCCTAGGCCAAAGCGTTATTATTATTTTGCTTCTCTTGGAAAGCCGACACTCCATTATAACATTTTCAGCAGGAGTGCAAAATGCGAAGTTATATCGTCCGTCGAAACCTTAGTAACGAAATCAGAAAGTGTCCTCGGCGGGGCAGATTTTCAGATAGTGCCAGACGTTCCCAAATCGTCGATTAATTGATTTTTTCCCCGCCGAATTGATTGTCGTAAAAGCGGGTTCGTTGAATCTGGACTAATGTATCATTTTTCTCGATCGTGTACGCTCCAGAAATTAATGCCACCGCTTTGTTTTGTACCTTTTTCGGGCGAGATTCGGAGATGAATTGCATTATTTAATGATTTCGGTGTCTTAAAAAGACTGCATTGAAAGAGGCTTTGAAGTAATTTGGCCGATGCAAGGGCGACGCCCTCGGTTCTCTATTCGCGATACTTAATGCATTCGTCAATATGATTAATGGAGAAAAACTCACTCCTTTTTTTCTTATGCAATTTGATGTTTTTTGAGAGCACACCGGTTACGGTTTTTTTACGGTGCTCCTTTTATGTTTTTGACGAGTTTTTGCCGAGACACGCGTATTTTTGGCAAAGATTGATTACACTGCCGTAATTACTCAACATAACTTTCACGAAGAAAACTGAAAATATGTCTTATGCCCTTTCAACTCAGGAATAGATCCCCTTGACAGGCGAAGTCAATGCTTTCTCCTTATTTTTTCTACGAGTCGATAGTGAGCATTAGATACGATTTACGACGTTACCGGGCGAGCTTTACAAAAGTGTAGAGCCGTCTCTACAAAAAGACATCTCGGAATCAACTCGACAGGTCAACAAAAGGAGTGGAGTTAAAGACGAAAATGCACGGGCATTTCGTCAGAGGAACACGACTCTAGCACAATGAGTGCGGCCGTCACAGATAAGGAGTTCGATTGTCTAGAGTTCTCTAACCTCCGCCGAGAGTTGGGTTGAAGATTTGTTATGATGACTCAATCTTTTCTTTTGTCCGCGCCTCGAAGGTTTTACACCACTGTACGGAAGACTCTCGAAATCCCAATTCAAAACGCCCACGCGTCTCCAGCATTCGTATAGTAGCATCAATTAATACCGATTGTATATGCCGGAAAATGTGTTAATTAAATACGCTGGTCACGAGAGGTGAAAGCATGAGAATATGTCTGATTTAACGGTTACATTATTGTTGTTTAGGTTTGTTTATGGGATTGGAAGCCTCTCCGTGTATTGATTTTCTTTTTTTGTCGGACTGCTACGTGTATGCAGTGATAATTAAATAAATTGGTTCCGCGCCCACTGCTAACGTTTTTCAACGGAAAATTATAATATAAACCATTCTTCATTCACCACTTCCTAATAAAAGAGACTTCCAAATGCTGATGCTCTTTAAACAACTGACTATCAATAAGGTTGCTCAAAAACCCATTAGATTAATCTCTTAAATAAAACAAAATACACTAAGCAGTCTACTACGCCGTATCATACTCAAATCCGAATTGTACGAAGCGTCGAGACATCCCGTCCTGAATCCACGTAGCTGTCCATAAAGGCAACAAAAAACCAGGAAAGATTTATGACCAAAAAGCTTGAGCATTTGAGTCGAATACTAGGCCCCCTAGTGGCAATGTTTGAAGTTACCGATAAAGCTAAGAGAAATGACAGAACGTCATTTTAGTGGGTGCCTCGATTAATCAAGTTTGGATAATAGATTATGTATCGTTCGTAACACTAATAAATATTGTAATGGACGATTCGACGGTTGTAAAAGACGTTGATGTAAAAATTACAATGGATTAAGCTTAATGCTTCAGACATAATGCTGAGCATTAAACTAATCTATGTTACAACAATTTATTGTGGGGATAGTCATCTTCAAGTACTCTGAAAATGTTCTCATAATAACATAACATAACATTTACATACTGGCACATACATTGCTTCTGGCCCCACACTAGGATACCCTGTGTCGTGGGAACCAGAAACAACGACATCACAAACATGTAAACATCCAAGACCAGGGGTTTTTTTTTTGCTCCAAGCCGGGATTCGAACCCGGAACCTCTTGCATGGTAGGCAGACGCGCTGCCGCTACGCCACAGAGGTCGTCGAATATAATGTTATATAGAACAAAACTTAATATAAAACCTATACAAATGACCTCATTCTGTATTTCAATGTTTGTGATCCTTATCTGGTAACCATTGCACAAGGTATCCTAGTTTGGGAACAGCACAAGTGATTGTATTATAGAAGGTATTTATTTTAAAACCCTATTTAGAGGCTAAAAATTCCACCCATGCCGGGATTCGAACCCGCAACCTCTGGCTATCCGTGCCAGCGCTCTTTTCTACTAAGCTAATGGGCGAGTCGCCGGCATGGGTGGAATTATTAGCCCCTAAATAGGTTTTTAAAATTGTCCTTAGCGCGGGTTAGTGCAGTAAAAAAAAACAATATAAGGTATTTATTTATACAATTTTTATTTTTAATGCACTAACCCGTGCTAAGGACAATTTTAAAAACCTATTTAGAGGCTAAAAATTCCACCCATGCCATGATTCGAACCCGCGACCTCTGGCTATCCGTGCCAGCGCTCTATCCAACCGAGCTTATGGGCGACTCTATTCTCTGTATTTTTTAGCCTCTAAATAGGTTTTTAAAAAGGTATTTATTTGTCTAACGTAAAAAAATCTTGTGTCACAGTTTTTGTCGATCTCCTCCAAAACGGCTTCACACATTAATTAATATGGCAAAACAACATTTGCGGGGTCAGCTATCACCCTATAAAATCACATCACATAACACTAATATTATAAAGGCGAAAGTTTGTGAATGAGTATGTTTATACTATTTTTATTTTTAATGCACTAACCCGTGCTAAGGACAATTTTAAAAACCTATTTAGAGGCTAAAAATTCCACCCATGAAATTTCACTGATGCCGGTGAGTCGCCCATTAGCTCAGTTGGATAGAGCACTGGCACGGATAGCCAGAGGTCGCGGGTTCGAATCCCGGCATGGGTGGAATTTTTAGCCTCTAAATAGGTTTTTAAAATGAGTATGTTTGTTACTTTTTCACGTCGAAACGGCTAGATAGATTTAAAAAAATGGTATGGAGTCAGTTGACACCCTGGATTAAAACATAAGCTACGTTTCACTGCGAGCAAATATCTTATTCCCATGGAAAAATCGATAAACCGCGAGTAACACCGCGGGGTCCAGCTGGTTAACTTTATATTTATGTTCTTATTGTATCGGTGATAAACTATTCAAATTTTATTGGCCCAGAACTTCCGAAGCCTTTTACATGTCTCTATTAGTGCAGCAGTGAGTGATTTTTGTTGTAAAGTTCAACGATATACCAAATGCACAATCGTGACACGTTTCCGAGTTTCAAACTTTGCAGCTATATACAAACTGCTTTTAGTAGGAACTCCTACTTTCGATAGATAGATGACGTTCCGCAGACATTAACTTACCCAGACGTTTGCTTATCACGCTAACGGCGAAGGAAAACATCGTGAGGAAACCCGCGGCTTGGTTGGCTCCACGCGTATTGACTAGTTTCCTGTGGGCTAGGCCGACTAAGCTGTCAGGATGGTATAGGTGCTGGACAAGCCTACACCATCTGGAACCATGTCCCAGACACTGCAACATCCGAGTGGTACCTACCTTCACCCATCTAGTGTGAAGATGCCACTGGACGCTGTATAACTCATCTCATTACGTAGATTCAAGGCATATGTTGCATATCAAAGACTAAAGAAGAAATTATTTCTGGAGAAATTCAGCTGTCCTCCCTCATGCACTGAACTGAAGAAAATTAAATATCTCCTTCCGTTTCAAATATTCAAATCCAAACATGGCCTATTAAGTCCTATCTAAATGCCGATTCTTTCTGATAACAGAAACCTGTCTTACGATGTTCTCCCCTGGTTCTATAGTAGATACCGGCTGAAGAACGAACGAATGCAAAGCAATAGTCAGTGTGCCCTGATTGGCCGTTTTCACACTGTACAAAGCCGTAACTGCATGACTTTGATAGAATAGTTTGTTTTTATGTACACTAATATAATTGCGACTTAAGAGGCTAGCGATTACGCCAATGAAAGCTATACAAAGCATGTGTAGACTCTACTTGTGTGAAAACTAAGACATTTTAAACAATACTTATCAACTTAAAAGCATAAAATTGTAATATGGTGCTAACTGTATGTTTTTTTTTTGTTTCCTTTATTGTGTGTTTTGTTCATTACTGTTGTGCCGATAAGGTGTCAATTATGTGTTTATTTTGTTTCTGTGATGCGTCTCGTGTGCAACTTTTGTTCAACGACCTGAGGAACTTTATGAAACTCACATGGCCGGTTTCTGAATTGAGAATTTCACTAAATAAATACTTAAGTAACGTTCTGTCACGCTCTTTGCTGAGAAATTCAAAGAGACGGCACTCTCGAAATTCTCAAATCAGAAACAGGCCCTAAGGGGCCTGTCTCATAAAACTACAATTCACGGTTTACTATGACAATTCGATGTACATTGCAAAGTTGATTAATCCACAGATTGACAAGTGGACTTTGCTTCGCAATGTACCTCGAATTTTCATAATAAACCACGAATAATAATTTAGTTTTCTGAAACTTTTCATCCTCTGTCTATCTATACGCCAAAGTTGTTTAACCGTTATTGCGTGATTTTGTAACCAACATCCAAACATCTTCACAATATTTGACATAATTTACTGCTTGCTTTGTTGCTAAAATAAAAAAGCCAAAGCTCAAGCTAAGATACAATAGATCTTGTTCGTTTTATTTTAGTATTCCTTACAAGAATATAGTGCAATCCTTAAAAGTACTTGTTCTTAATCTATGATTCTTATATATTTCAGAGTTGGTCTTCTAATTTAAGTTTTAGGCTTCAGGTTCCTTCGATATCAACCTTTGTATGTCCCTATTGCTGCACGGGCACTGTATCATAGGAAGGTTAGGCCATACTCCACCACGGGGGCCTAGTCCGGGTTGGTGAAGCATTGTAAGATAGTGGCGAGCCTTACTGTCAGAAGGCATCAAGCCGCCAAGGCAATAAGACCAGCACTCCGAAAAAATGCCACTAGCGGTAGTCACAGGACGGTCACTCATCCAGCACCGGAGCGCACCTGTTCTTGCTTAACTCGAGTGATTGAATCCAATTACTCGGTTCGACTAGGCCCCAAACGCTTCCATCGCAGGTTCCTTCACTTGGTCTAAATGTGCCAGCACGATAGGCATCTATAAAATATCATGTCCGTGTTACATATTGGACGAATAGGTTGGATGTTTGTACGGTGCTACACGGTAGTGATGGAGGTTTTTTTTCTTCCGTCGAAAAGCTTAGATAAAGTGTCAAGTGCACTTAGAATGATTAAGCTTCTAAATGGAGTGAATTAATGTTTATAATTGATCGGCGATTACGCTTGGCCGTTTGTTTAGTAAAATTTTTAGTTTGGTCTGGACTTTGTTGGAAGATGGTATATTTTTATTAATTTTTACTAGCTGGTGCCCGCGACTTCGTCTACGCAGGATTATCGGGTAGATTTTTATTCCTACTTTTTTATAAAGATATTCAGACCAAATCTTTATAAATTGTAGCCTATTAGTTGTTCTGATGTATAAGCTATATTATTGTAAAGTTTCATTAAAATCCGTTAAGCAGTTTTTACGCGAAAGAGTAACAAACATCCATCCATCCATACTTACAAACATTCGCGTTTATATTAAGTAATGATTTTAATCAAACGCTAACATTTTTGTTTGTTTAAATGAGAGCCGTATCTTGAAACAGTTTTTCTTAGAACAATAAGCTGAATTAATGGTCTGAGAGCTGTAAGAAACTAAAAAGGCATCGCGCAATTTACACATATCCCTGTACAGAACATATACCTGGGGCTGCAAGCAATGCAAATTACTTCAGCCAGATGTTGCTGCCTGTTCGTAACACAGAAAGTATTGTATAGAGGTTCGAAATTTCACTGATGCCGGTAAGTCGCCCTATTAGCTCAAATGGAAAGAGCGCTGGCACGGATAGCCAGAGGTCGCTAGTTCGAATCACGGCATGGGTGGAATTTTTAGCCTCTAAATAGGTTTTCAAAATTGTCCTTAGCACGGGTTAGTGCATTAAAAAGAATATAATTAAACTAGGTGCCCATTTCAAAACTTAGATATTTTTTATGAACAGGCAGAGGAGAGCTGTGCTACTTTCTCTCTCTGCCGTACAGTAAAGATGGTGGGTGATCGGTGACAGAAAGATCGTTCAGCTTGTAGTCTTCTTGTTTCTAGTAAATTGATTATTGGTTGTGTCTTAAGACAGCCTTGGTGGCGCAGCGGTTTAGCACGCTGACTGTAAAATAACTGGGTTCGGACCTCGGTCGGGCAAACTAGGAAACGAACTTTTCTAGTTTGTCTCGGGTCTTGGATGTTATCTATGTATTTATTGTATTAAATACATCGTCAAGTTAGCACCTTTATCACAAGTCATTTAGTTGTACTTAGTATAGGGCTAACGAGATATGTGTAATATGTCCATGAATATTAATTTAATTTATTGATGGTAAGGGGCTCGAGCTGACTAACTCTACAATATACCTACTAGCCGCGTAAACTGAGCAGTGCTTGGGGCTATGAATTTAAATGAAATGAAATCAATTTTATTTCAACGTATAGAATTTATATTTTGTTTTCTGAATGTCAATGTACAATGTTAACCGTAAAAACTGTAAAAAAACCGTAAAACGTAAGCCTAAAGTATAATAAAATGTAAGCTACTCGTATGTCTGCAAAACGGTGACCTCCTAACAGATGTACGTTGATAGTTCGTATACTTTACAATGATGATTGACATTTCACAACGGGTAGAGCTGTTTTATAAAAGTTTTATACTGAAACCAATAACAAAAATTGGACGTTTCTCCAAACAGACGTATAGGTATACCCGAGTAAATGTAACGTATTATTCAAATCTCGACTTTAATTTGGAGCCATAAATCAGCCGCTAGAAGCGCCATCTAGCGACGCCTCGGCCACAACACTGCACCGGCTAATTTTAGTGATTTACTTAAGCCATATCTCAGGTTGATGGTAGTTTTACTAGGCGGGGATGATAGGAACAAATGAAGCCGATTTGTCAAATACAATTGGCGCATATTTGCTTTTTCGAAAAGGATGGGAATCTATCCCTCTCACGAAACACGAAACTGTGTGCTGTTGGATTTTAAATTCTATATCGTTTGTAATAAATAAAGATGTGAGTATTGCTGTGAGGTGATTATGAAAACGTCAATTTCCGTTCAAGAAACAAATTGCTAGTATTATTATTTTAATGCTTTCACATGCATTGGCAACGTTGCTTCGCGCGCCTCTTTCCCTATCTTCTGGCGTGCATACACTTAAAAAGAAAATAAATAACACATTAACATACCTTGTCTACCTACATTTGAAACTTAGACGATCAAAATCCAACTCTTTTACACTCACAATAAGATCGATTCACTCCGCAAAAGATATAGCGGCCACCTCGTTCCAATAACTCTCAAATCAAAATCATGTCAGGACTCCCAAAATCTGTGACACACCAAAAGGTGAAAGATGAAATTTTTAATATTATTCCTTATTAAAAAGGCACAAGCGTCAAGGGATGAGGCAATAAAAGCCTACCACCGCACGGCCGGCAAAATGGAGGCAAACGACTTGAATGATTGATGTGTACGAAATTACTGCAGCCGCAACGACATTGTGTAGTCGCTACCGCTGTCACACTCTCCGCAATAGCCTCGGCATATACCAATAACTTTTTTGTAACTTTCGTACATGTGTGCACTACAACTAGCAACCGAAACAACTCACTAGAGGTGAAGGGAAATTTGGTGAGGAAATCCTCGTGCCTGAATAATTTCCATATCTTCTTAGCACTGGCTACGGTTGACTAGGTGTAAAAATCCCAAGTTCAAATTGAACAAGGAGGCACCCCGAGCACAAGTGTCAGAACAGTATCTTCAGCTCCCGCAAGTGGCGAAATTCATTAAAGCTTCCACAGCATAAGCTACACTTAGTGTATATTTTTAGTTTTCACCGTGTCATTTGTATACCGTGTCATTTGTATATTCGACTGACCAATGATATAGTGAAAAACGGTGAACGAGACGTGGAAAGTGACCGAAAGAATTGATGCCAAATAAAAAAGATCCATGCCTAAAAGTGGCCCCTCTTACCTAGTTTCAAAACAATATTATCAGTGAGGCTTGCCTAAATAACATAAATTTCTACCTGTCATCCATTAAAGTGATGGGTATAAGTTATGTTACGTGCACAAAGAATTGTATTTAAATCATAATAAACAACTAGTGTCTACCTGCACCAACATGGACTTGGTCCTCGTGGTGGATGCCCTAACCTTCCTGCTATGCAGGAAGAAACTCGTGCCCCAGTAGTGAGGACATACATGGGTTGGTATCGTCGAGTATCGTATCGTCTATCTGCATCTAAAAGTATTTACCACAAAGTATGCTTATGGAAATTTGCGTATAATTGAGTAATTTATGAATTACAGTAAAATATTGCTTCTGAAGAGACATTTCAAACCTTATAATTTATTGTTTCTTGTAACAAAGTATGAACGGAAGAATACAGAACGTCATCAGCAAATTTCAATCAAACATCAGCTTATGTAGCTAGCTATATTTTAAAAACTGTAGTATTGATTCTGTAGATGCCACCTAAAGACCTCACACTGCTGGAGTGACTCGGCGAAGGTTCAACCAGAGTGTGAATCAGTCATATCAGAAGTGAAGGTTGTTGAACTTGAGTTAGGAGTGTAAGAAATTGAGTGTTAGGAAAATCTTTGAGGACTCTTAAGAACACAGCGTCTAGTTGGTACGGTGGTTAGTGGCGGTAGTGGATTCGATTCCTGCAATAGCTAATATTGATTTGAACTAATGGCCTTAATCTGGGTGTTTGCTAGGTTTACGTAATCTTCGCACATGATATGGAAGACAATACAATACGTGCGAAACCAACCCGTTCCTAACAATGCTCTTCTCTTCTAAAAGCCTATGGTAATGTATACGCCCCATTCACAAAACAAAGCAAAATAATATGGGTGCATAAAACTATAAAAAACAATTGCTTAAGTTTGCTGATAGGTAAGCCTTCAACGCAGAGTTTTAGTCAACGCTGAGTGTTAGCCCGCGAACGTCAAATGAACTGTACAAACCAGAAAAAAAATACCACACAGATACTGTGACGCCCTAGCAAAATGAATATTGGCAAATAATTACTTTCATTATATTAACTTTACAACATGTTATCTATCCTAGTTAGAATATTTTCTTAATCGCGTAGTAATTTAGTGCTATTTTACCTCGACGTTTCGACGACGTTACAGTCATCGTGGTCACGAGAAGACTGATGGCTGGTACCCGTTCGCATCTTCGGCTGATGAGGCTTCAGACTACCCTAAATCAGCCATCACAAAGCACTATTAGGGTTGCGACACACTACACTGACAATGTCGGACGATAAACCATGCGACTTGTTTCCACTCGAACACTTCTTGATGATCGGATCCGGATGAATATTCTAACTATGTGTACAAGTCGCGAAAGTTTAAAATATGTTATCCTGTTAATTTACAATAGTATAAATAAGAATAACACATAGGCTATAATTTATAAAAATATAAGTGTAAGTAAGTAGAAAAAAGTCGGGTTGTTAGGTGGGTTTCATATTCGGCTTTAGTCATAATCTGCTTAAGTTATAATCTGCTTTAGTCAAGTTCCTCAATGGGCACGTTTCGCTTTGGTCATGTTCTAGTCATCGAATGACACTTCAATTCAAAATCAAACCAGACGTGTGTGCCAGCCAGCTACCGATACATCAAATCAAAGTATTTTATTCAAGATTACACAGAAACTATGACTTATTCAACGTTACAAGTAAAACGAGGTGTCCATTTCACAATCTAAATTGTTTGGAGAAAAACATTGACAAAAAAAACTCCAAACTTAATCTTTTGATACTCAGTTTACATATTATTGTAAAACCATGTACTACATACATACATAACCTCACGCCTGTATCCTAGAGGGGTAGGCAGAGACCAGGTACTGCCACTTGCCACGATTCTGACAGATTACCTTCGCTTCATCAACGTTCATAAGTCGTTGCATGCACGCACGCCGGTTCCGGGTACTTTTTATTATTCCCTTTGCTAATACATCCCCTAATAACCAAGTACTATATTAAAATACATTGAATTTGCATTAATTCCAGACATCTTTGTCATTTAAATAATCTGTCATGTTATTGTAGAGATTATGACAAAAAGTATGCTTTACACATCACATGACAGAACATAATAGGATAGAGAGTTCTCATTCCGTATTAGGCTTTACACGGTTGTTAATCGATTAAAAGATAGTAAGGGCTATTTGAGTAACGCGTGGAGCCTTCAGTGTTGGCGTTTTCATACGGCACTCGGCCGCTTCGCCAGCGGATATGGTGGCATCGTTTAGGGCTATCCTCTATGTTTAGAGCGGTTCGTGACCGCGCTGCGTCCGCGCAGCCGTGCCCTGAGGCCGGGCTGCAATTACTTTGGCCACAGATTAACAGGCTGACAGACAGTCCTTGGACGTTACTGTCTTCCGCACCCACCTTCTTCAGTGATTGGAAACAAAATCACACACACACACACACACGCTTGGCCGTCACTGTCCTTCGCACCATCTTCAGTGAACGATTGGAAACAAAATCACACACACACACACACGCTCGGCCGTCACTGTCTTTCGCACCATCTTCAGTGAACGATTGGAAACAAAATCACACACACACATACAAACACAAAATATGCATGTAATTATTTTAGTTAGGTTATGTTAAAAATAACACACGGGCTGGACCCTGCCCGTGTGTAATTTTTGTAAAGTTCGTAAAAAGATAAACTATTTGAAAAAATATATATTGTAAAACGACGAACAATAAAATTGATATCCCTACTAGTAATGAGCTAGTAGGGATATCAATTGAAAGGCGTTTTTAAGTACGAGTATATCATGATGAGTTGATTCCCTTGATCTTTAAAGTCATAAAAAAACGAATCATACATTTTTGAGATTCATTTCAGATTTAAATTGCCAATCAGCGGTGAGTAGGAATGCCGAGTAGGAGCGATAGAATGCTAGCTTTTGATTCGGGAGGTTTTGGTTTTGAATCCCGAATATACCAATAACTTTGGTTTTAAACGTACGCACATTTGCGAAGACCACTCGCTATCCGTGAAGGAAAACGTTGTGAGGAAATCTGAGCGCTTGAAATAATGCTAATCCGCGGTGAGTACGAGTGGCGATTAAGTCCACACTATCTCTTTGACAGAAGGCTTGTTATAAATCTAACTGTTTTTGTCTGCTTTTACGATATAAGCTTGACGTGAAGTTTTCCAGTCTACACGGTCCATTCACGGCCTCCCATAACTCTACCTACGTCCATATCTGCCTCCATAATCTATGTCCGCATACTAATACGAGCCAGCACACGCCCACTCGAGCCACGCCGCATCCCCGCGCAAATGTATGTTAAGTATAACACCAAACTACCCTTTGCACAAGCGAAAAACAGTCGTAAAAATACGGCCATAAGATTGCCGATATGCGCACGAAAAGCTTGGCTTTCGATTTTTATGACGAGCGAAATTGGCCTCTAGAGTGATGAGATTAAGGATCTGGTGATGGTCGACGGGTCTAAATATGCAAGAAAGCACCCCGGATAAAGTACACCGATAAGCGGGGACGCGAAATTTGCATCGCCTCGGGTGGCTGAGATGTTTACCCGAAAATTTTGATGAAAATTCTTGTTTTTAGTAGTGGACGCCAGATTTGTCGTCTTTGATATTAGCGGGATTTACGAAAAAAGTACCTTTTTTATTTAAGGCCGCATCAGGATGTGAATGGTGATGTGAGCTCACGATCGAATTAACCCTTTCATGGGTACACGAACTTCTTGCCAATGCCAATATGGTAAATTAGCTGATGCCCGCGACTTCGTCTATCTGTACAAGATTCATGTAATTCCATTCAGCCATTATTGTCTAATTGAGTACTAACAGTCATCTAAACTACTTGAAAAACATTGACATGTATGCAATATTATATAGAAATTGACAGAATATTGTTTATCCCATGTTCACTAAGAATTACATAAGAGACTTAAATAATAACATAGTACACTACAATTGGCGGCCTTATTATAGTAGTATTATCAATGCTTAATATTTATAATATTTTCGCCTTTACCAATAGTATGGGGTTAATATCCCCAAATAATAACTTGCATAAGCTGAAAATGCAAAATTAGATAAATCGACTTCAAAAAAAAACTAACGAAGAAGGAGGAATAGTGAAAGTCAGTAAAATTTTTCGATTGAATTTGCATAAATCCTAGAGTTTGCGAGCGGTGCTGAGAGCGAAAATTAAAGCACTGTAACTACCTGTTAATTTACAAATATTTTTGAAAAAAAGATCATATTTTAATCAAAAATGTTGTTATACGGATTTTACTCGTTTATTACATTTTTCCGACGTTTTGGCACTTTTCCAGGTGCCGTGGTCTCGGATGACTGAGGTGACAGGCTCTTTTTGAAAGCATTTACTACCCTCGGCAAAAAATATTTTAGTAATTATTTTGCCGTTGTCCGCGAAAGGGTTATTTGACAGATGTAATAAAGTCGAGATTCGAACTCCCTTTGTTTTAAACGCAACTTCATAGAAATAAGGGTCAATATCCCACCTGCACAACTAGTTCACTTCACCGCCGTAGCGCTGGGGTAGCTTATATTACTGAATACGAATTCGATCGAACTCACTAGCGAACGGGGCTAGTGAATAGCACTGCAGTTGTAATAAGCTTGCCTGATACGCGGTTAAAAAATGTGTAAAGTACATTTTCTGCCACATGGGCTACTAAGTAAAAGAATAAAACATAAAATAATATTTAGATGACAGTGACGTCTGAAATTAAAAGCCAGTTCAATGCAGGAGTGCTATGATTAAAGCCAGGTTTCACTGTCTTAGTGCGCTAAACTAATGCTTCTGATTGGCTATTTTGGTGTAGTCACGAAAAACCGTCCAATCAGGAGCATTAGTTTACTCGGATGGCGCACTCGGTCCGAGCGTACTAAGACCGTGAAAACGCGGAATCATTATGTAAACTAATCTCTCTCTCTTTCTTAGAGATAGTCTGTGCTTTGGAGTAGGATGTACATAAGCTATATTATTAGGATTCCATAAATCAAAAATCTTAGTTGCTAAACTCAAGAGCCATCGTCCACGACTACTTTTGTTACATACCAACACACATAGACACACACACACACACATACAGACTGCATGTAATTAATTGCCAAAACCTTTGTTATTTTTTTTTAATTTTTAATGCACTAACCCGTGCTAAGGACAAATTTAAAAACCTATTTAGAGGCAAAAAAATTCACCCATGCCGGGATTCGAACCCGCAACCTCTGGCTATCCGTGCCAGCGCTCTACCAATTGAGTCAATGGGCGACTCACCGGCATCAGTGAAATTTCGAACCTCTTTACACTATTCTCTGTATTACGTACAGGCAGCGACATCTAGCTTAAGCAAATTGCATCACTTATTGCCCTTTGGCTCAATTGGTAGAGCGCTGGCACGGATAGCCAGAGGTTGCGGGTTCGAATCCCGGCATGGGTGAAATTTTTAGCCTCTAAATAGGTTTTTAAAACCTTAGTTACTAAACTAAATAAATATATATTCATAGACATATTACACAGATCTGGTTAGCCCTACTAAGTTCAACTAAATGACTTGTGTTATAGGCGCTAACTCGACGATAGATTTAATACAATAAATTCACAGATAACATCCAAGACCCGAGACGAACTAGAAAAGTTATTTTCCTAGTTTGACCCGGCCGGGGATCGAACCCGGAACCTTCGGTTTTACAGTCAGCGTGCCAAACCGCTGCGCCACCGAGGCCGTCGAGCCAACTCAAGAGCCATCGTCCACGACGACTTTTGTTCCTGCTTCTTATCGCATTATGTGACATTGTTGAGGAGCGATGTATACGCGCGGCAGCTTAGCATACGACCTTTGTGGTGAGCATTAGTGAATCTCCCTACCATGCAAGAGGTCCCGGGTTCGAACCCCGGATGGGGACAACAAAAACCCCCCTGGTCTTGGATGTTTAAATGTTTGTGATGTCGTTGTATCTGGCTGAAGTAAATTGCATCACTTGCAGCCCCGAGCCAGATTTACTTCAGCCAGATGTCGCTGCCTGTACGTGATACAGAGAATATTGTAAAGAGGTTCGAAATTTCACTGATGCCGGTGAGTCGCCCATTAGCTCAGTTGGAAAGAGCGCTGGCACGGATAGCCAGAGGTCGCGGGTTCAAATCCCGGCATGGGTGGAATTTTCAGCCTCTAAATAGGTTTTTAAAATTGTCCTTAGCACGGGTTAGTGCATTAAAAAGAACATAATACATAAAAAAATACTTCACCTGGATTTTCTCACACATCGATTTTTAGACACAACTTTACCATCAGTTTTATTATTGATCGATTCATTAACATACATTTCTAACGCGCCTCTTGCCCAAACCATGCTGCTACAAGCCTTTTGCATTCCGTCCCAAAATTTCCATGCCTAATCTGCTTCACTGTCCACTCAGCGTCGGCAAATACCCCAAGTTTTTGACTCCGGCTCAATTTTTACATTTTCGTGCCATATGAAAACGGTTGTTTTTTGTGTTATAAAAAAGATTCCAATGAAAGCACAGTTATTAGCCCACACGAGTGGGCCTGCACGCGAGGCTAACAACAATTTTACTTAAATTTGCTACCCCAGGCGCTCGGTATAAAACAGCTTGATCGATAGCGTAATTTCATAATACTAATGTATCAAATATGTTTCTTTTTTTACACTTTTCGCCGGTGTACGAGGTGGTTTTGCATATGTATTGATTTTGTGTGGCGACTCTTGAAACCAGTCTTTTTACTGATGATGTCATCGGTTTGCATACTTTTTTTTTTCAAAGTGTATACTTTTAGATAGATAGAATATCCTTTATTGTACACAGAAATTACAGTAACAGAAATTATATAAAAATATAGTTCAATTGGCGGCCTTATTAGGTAGGTAGGCAGGTTACCAGAGACGGAGACAAGAAAGCAATTAGAGACGAGACGAATTAGAGTCGGTGCAATTTTGAAATATTGAAATTACAAATTCTACGTTACATATTTATATAAATTTACTTAAACCATACATAAATTATTCAATAAATTCACGTAAATGTAAAATGTAAATGTCCGTAAATAAAAGTAATGTAATGTAAATCAAAGATTAAAGAAACTATGTAGTGACAATGCGCACTACATCCAGTGAGATTGTATTGCTCTGCATGCCATTTAAATTTCTGTGCCGTGTTATTTTTACTTGTAGAAAGGCAAGCAATTTTAAATATACTAATTAAACTGTACTACTAGAATCGAAAAAAGATTTTTCATAAGCTCTACCTCAAAAGATTAATTTCAGAAATCAAAACGGAATAGAAACTCAAAAATTTGTAACCAGAAAACAAATGTTTCCTTTTTGCAAACTAAAGAAGTCAACGGTCTTAAATTCGCTTTAAAGACCGCAAAATGTCCGCTGCAATAAAATGTGCGGAAGTAACAGTTACGAAAAAACTGGGCAAGAGCAAGACAGACTCTTCCAGAGGGTTCCGTGTCATTGCGCAATGTATTCATGTTTATAAGAAAATACGTATGTTTTTCATTTAGTAAGACTCGGGCCTTATTCTTTGTTTGAAATTTGGCTCTTAGATTTGTTCATCTTATAATCACCCCAAGTTTTACGTGTAATCGTTTTCACGATATAGAAAAAGAAAAAATGAGAAGTATGATTAGATTTTGAGGATTATTTGATTATCGAAATAAAATAAAAAAATTCAACATAAAGATTTTGCATTCTATTAATTGAATGTCAGTGTTCAAAGGGCAGCGGCAAATCCATCTAACCACGATTTTTTTTGTTCGGCTAATATTTTTCACAATTTAAATACGAAACGGAATACCATACAATTTAACCAACTTGCTTACATTATGCAAATTGACGTTAGATCATGCTACGAATGGCAAATAAAACAATAAAAATATTAAACGTTGTGAACAGTTTGAAACTATGAGGCTTTCTTTCTTTGTTATTAATTTAATCTTTATTTTCACCACGATTAATCCTTGGCTAACATCCTTTTACAACGACAGTAAATTTTCATCGCAATCTCGCATTGATCGTGATTTTAATGCTTAGCGATGAACCTTATCGGGGCCAGCACTTTCCAGTAAGGAACCCTAAAAACACCGTTGATATCTGCAAGCACATAATATGACTGCAATAAAGATGCCATGATAGCTGCATCCAAAACTGCACTATAGGCTGCTCACTCAGTTTCCCCTGATGGGGTAGATCAGACCCTGGGGCTCAAAAGCCTTATCCAGTCGAATCAATTGCCAAATTTTAAGAAGCATAATTTTATAATGACGATGTAGATAAGCGCTGCGTACACGTTTGGTCATTGCGCCTAAAGGAGGCGATACACTGGTCGAAAAGTTTCTCTGATATTTTAAGACATACATACATAACCTCACGCCTGTATCCCAGAGGGGTAGGCAGAGACCAGGGACTGCCACTTGCCACGATCCTGAAAGATCACCTTCGCTTCATCAACGTTCATTAGTCGTCACATGCACGCTCGCCGGTGCCGGGTACTTTTATCTTCCCCTTTGCTAATACATCCCATATTAGATCGATGTATGTTCGCCTAGGATATCCCTTACCAGCCCTTCCACTTACATTTGCAATATATATTTGTTTCAAAAACCTGTTTAGAGGCTAAAAATTCCACCCATGCCGGGATTCGAACCTACGACCTCTGGCTATTCGTGCCAGCGCTCTTTCCAACTGAGCCAATGGGTGACTCACCGGCATCAGTGAAATTTCAAACCTCTTTACAATATTCTCTGTATTACGTACAGGCAACGACATCCGGCTGAGCACGGGTTAGTGCATTAAAAATATATATATATATATATATATATATATTTGTTTCGTCAGTCTTTCTTCCTTCATCCTCTCCACCCATTCCATCCTCTCAATTTTAAGACATTTTGATAATTTACGCTGGTCGTTGTACTTGATTTGTACAAATGGCCGCAGTCTTGTTATCCGCAGCGTGTTTGGGATCAAAACAAGTGATTGTGTTGTATGGAAGTTATTTACGAGTATATATTTATTTATATACCGACGACATAACATGGAACTTTATAAGAATTGCGTTTAACGTAATTGAGTAGAGTACCAGAAGGTTAAATTCAATTGGCTGTCTGTCTGTGGCTAAAATACGTGTAACAAAACAAAACGACGAATCTTTCTGTGAATGATTGTTTTTTTAATGCCTATTTATATGTTCTAGAAAAATAATCAACAAATAATTATTCATGGACATATTACACAGATCTCGTTAGCCCTATACTAATTACAACTAAATGACTTGTATTATAGGTGCTAACTCGACGATAGATTTAATACAATAAATACATAGATAACATCCAAGACCCGAGACTATGTTTGAATGTCTGTTTCAATATATAATTCAATAATCCCTAATTTTAACTCATATAAAGTGCGGCAGACTAGGCTCAGTTTTTAATGTTGATTAGGTAGTTAAGTTAATTTTGTTGCTAAGTTAATAAATGTTATTAAATAATAATATTAAATACTTATAAAATCACATATTATAATACAAGCATACAATCAAATAGTAGTATCTAGCCGTCAAAGTGTGGTAAATTTAATTTAGTTGGTATAGTTGCGCCTCCACGTAACCCTTTCGTCGAAATATGGATGATCCTTTAGATATTAATATTCCCATTCGAAAAATAGATTAATTTCAATATTTGCGACATAGCAAATTGTCTTTCGATTCCTCCGCATATGTGAACGGAAAGCGTGTTTCTGAACTTCAAAGCTTCTTTCGCGTTTGACGTGGAGGTGTGCGAAAGTGTCTTAAAGACAATAAATATGCGCGGGCGTAACTTGCTCGTTAGCGCCGGGACTCAGGTTCAATTCTCGGAATTAGTCTCGCGATCATTTTTATGGCGTTTAAAGCGTTATTTGTGTATCGTAACTGAATTCCTTGTCGCGTTGCCGGTACGCGTGTTGTTTTTTCTCACTTTGTATCATTCAGGACGGTTAATATTTCATTCGCTTTTGGCAATTGCAACGTTACTTTATTTATGCGGGTTTTGAACTTTGAAATGTACAATCGTCGAGCGGTTGTGGTCCTCATGAAGAGGCTTAATGGTTGGCTGATGTTGCGTGCCTATACCGATGTCTCGCCATTAGGTAGATAGATAGAATATTTCTTATTTCAGGTCACACGCAACAAGCCTTGATGGATGTGAATAAATAAAAAAATCCTAGATATTCTTTTTAATGCACTAACCCGTGCTAAGGACAATTTTAAAAACCTATTTAGAGGCTAAAAATTCCACCCATGCCGGGATTCGAACCCGCGATCTCTGGATATCCGTGCCAGGGCTCTTCTAACTGAGCTAATGGGCGCCTCACCGGCATGTGAAATTTCGAACCTCTTCACAATACTCTCTGTATTACGTACAGGCAGCGACATCTGGCTGAAGTAATTTGCATCACTTGCAACCCCGAGTACCTATTTTGCAGTTAGGTTTTTTTACATCGGAATAATATCGCTGTACCCACATGATGCCTATTTCCTAGATGCTACTAGTAATAGTTAGTTTTAAATGTGCTAACCAAATATGAATCTGCCTGTACACCAGGAATTACCTAAGAGACTTAAATAATAACAAAGTACAGTACAATCGGCGGCCTTATTACTAGAAGTAATTCCATCCGTCATTCATTCCTTTATTTATTCACTTGTTCCTTCATTTGCGACGGCTCTCAGCTAGATACTACTGTGGTACATTCATGCAGATAAAATAAGGTCACTGTAAAATGTTTTTTTAAATAAATTATCTTTGTCTTATCTTATTTTACTAAGCTAGCTTCCGAGTAGCAGTGATTGTTTTATTAATGGAATTCAACTATACGAGTATATATTCGAATCTTTGTATATATATAGAAAGGTGGATGGATTTGAATAAAATTCGCTAAAGAAATGAAGACATAAGACTTTTTATCGAAATATCCGTTTATTCTCATAAGAACAAAACGTATGTCTACTTAAAATGAGAGTGATTAATTAATTAATTTAGTCAACATCATGAGCTTATAAAATAGCAACAGTTTATATTATTATTTAAGTAGACAATAGTTCCATATGTGGGTAGCTGTATATTGCAATGATTTGTTGCGGCAATTAAGAAGCAGAAACGTTTTCTATTCGTTAAAAACGATATCTTATCGAATTTACAGTTCCAAATTAAAAACATCGTACGGTTTTGTTTGGAGGTAAATTGTAAATTCATATTTTAAAGGTGCTGACTGAAAATCAATGTTGCAGGCCCAGTCTGCAGCAAATGCTGAGTCAGCTACCTGTTTGTGGCTGCGGAGATACAATGCCCTTCTAAATTGTAAATGTTTGTTTTATATCGTATTCTTTGTTATATAATATTTTTCTTTGTTCTTTCTTTTCTTATTTGTCTGTATTATTTTAATATTGTTATGTGTGTTATGTGTATTGTATCTTTGTGGCTTCAAATAAATGTCTCTCTCTCTCTCTCTCTCATATTTTTACGAAGCAAGATAAATACCGTTTTAAACGAATTTATAAATATATTTTTATTATATTATTTATTTTGTTGTAAAGAATTTACACTCTGTTGAATGTTTACAATGTCATCCTCTGTCTTACGGTCAAGATGTATTTGAGAAAAAGCCGCGATGTAACGTTTATGAAAATACTGTGCTTGTTAAATAAAACGTACTTTTTCTCTTTGGGAACCAGGCTTTGAGTTACACCAGTAAGTTTATCATTTGATAGTCACTGAATTTTTTTATTTAGAATGTATGTTGTTTTGGTTTCATACTTTTAAAGAACTCTTCGCGTAGTTATTCCCTCTACTACTAATTGTTATTAACATTAAGCAAACGGCAATAAGTTTTTTTTAATTTTATTTTGTCACTAAACGGTGTTCTAGGGGCCGAATATGAAGATCGAAAATTACATGATTGACACATGATGACGAAATACATGATTTTTTAATGCTTTTCATTTGTGCAATTTTATTTACCCTCTGACCACGGAATTTCATTGAGTTTCTCTAATACGGAAAACATCCAGCAGTAAAAAAATATATCTTCCACAATATCCCACCTGACAAACGTCTTTCGCTTAAATCAACATTTTTGCTTCGAGTTGTTGGCAGAAAAGGTCATCTAAACCCATTTTCAAAGCTCAGTGAAAGCAGGAACTGTTGACTACTGCAATAATCAGTATAAGGTACATCGACACAAATAAATGAAACAAATGCTGGACACGAACGAAAATCACGAGTTGCGAATTTTTCAACGTCACACCGCGGATCGAGATCTGCCGACGGTTGATTCCAAGTTGATCGCTCTCAATTTAGACGCTGATAGGCAATTAAATAAGAAAGCTAAAGTTGACATTGACTTTTACAATTTTGGACAATCTACCTACTCAGTTATGTTACGGTATACTATTCAATTAGAATGTCAATAATTTGGATTTAGGGTCGAGTATTAGTTCGAATAGTAAATTGGACCCAGAGTCAAAATGATTTTCGTCAGACTAAAATTATAAATATGATACTAAGGTCAGTTGAATGTTACCTATTTATTTTTAATCGCTACTTAGATTTTAAGTAGAATCAAAATATTCCATGAACAAAATAAACTTCTTCAGTCAAAAAATTCACTCGTTAATAGTTCCAATTTCTAAGACAAAAAATTGCAATTCTAGAGACTATTAATTGCAGTACATTTATCAGACAACAACACGATGACAGGTTGTAAAGAACGAAAATGACACTATATTATCCCTGCATTTATTCTAGCCAGAAACCGGGAATACCTATGCAAACATTCCCACAGTATTTATTTGCACATAAATAAAATTACTCGCGACATTAAAATTAAGCGTCCGGACCGCAGGTGGTCATTATGGAATGTACCGCGCGGGCGCAGCGGCGCACCACAAAGCTTCCTAACGAACCAACCCAAATGAGAGCATATCATTTATTACTTTATAGATTTTATTTTCCGGATTCAGGGTTCCCTTGAAAGGAAGGGCTTCACAAGGCCTCGTTTTAAAATTTATAGTTAAAATTGCATACGCAATTTTGGTATCCACACTTTTTTGAATCAACGACGACAAACTACAAAAAATATTACAAATACAAAATACACGAAAGCAACAGACCACACACGTCTCACAGGTCTTCTTTCAGGGATAGAATTTGGGCCTAATACTACCCGTGCCCACCGTGAATTCGCGATTGTAACAGCCAAGGTATGTAGACATCTCAAACAGTCGGGTTAGCGATATTTTCCCTTGCCGTAGATGAGTAAAATACCTTTTAGGGGTCTAACAACCGAGCTGATTTTGACAAGATTACACACTCCTAATAATTTGGGCGTTTTAATTAGGCGAACTAGGTAAACGAAAAAACATTAATAACAGTAACAGTGTTATTTTAAATGGCAGGATACGCAAAAGTCTGATTAGAAAACGTTTTGGACTGAAAGAGGATGTAGTGAATAGAATTGAGAAAGGAATGTTGCGTTGGTTTGGAAATGTCGAGAGGATGAAGGAAGAAAGATTGGCGATACAAATAGATTGCTAATGTGAGGGGAAGGGCCGGTAAGGGACGTCCCACGTGGAGACATGTCGACCCAATAGGGGATGTATTAACAAGGAGAAGTTAAAAAGTACCCGGAACCGGCTTGCCTGCATGCAACGACTTATGAAAGTTGATGAAGCGAGGCTGATCTGTCAGGATCGTGGCAAGTGGCAGTCCCTGGTCTCTGCCTACCCCTCTGGGTTACAGGCGTGAGGTTATGTTAAGTTATGTTTAACTGGTCATAGCCCTCCCCTAATGAGCGCCATAGCGCCCTGTCTTCAGCTTGCCGGAGGGCTATGTCCAGCAGTTGACTACATAATATAGCCTGAAAAAGAAGAAGAAGATGTTTAACTGTAAAGATGAGTTTGGCCTTTTGCATCTACGTAATGAGATGATTTATGCAGCGTCTAGTGGCATCTTGACTGACACTATATCGTTGAAAGGACATTGCAGTCAACCTATACATAAACTCTTCCTATAAAGTAAGATAAAAATATTTTTCGTCTTATTTTGACGGTCTCGGTGGCGCAGCGGTTTGGCATGCTGACTGTATAACCGAAAGTGTCGGGTTCAATACTCGGCCGGGTCAAACTAGGAAACAAATGTTTCTACTCGTAGTTCGTCTCGGGTCTTGGATGTTATCTGTGTTTTTACTATAGGTATTAAATCTACCGTCGAGTTGGCACCAGAGTGCTTAGTGCGAGTTTGACAGATCCAATCGAATAACTTTACTACCGCGTTAATCGAGCATTGAGTAGTGAGTATGAGTAAGTTAACCGTTCGAACTGGCAAAACGCTGTCGCAGTACAACTCGCACTCGCGTTTATTCGTGTTTTGGCTGGTAAACGTGTTCACTTCTCAACGTAAACCATTACAACTCGCACTCAGCAATTTTAATTTCCATACTTGTCGCTATGTGGCGCTTCCTCGATGCCATAGAAATATGAGTTACGCACTAAGCACTCTGTAACATAAGTCATTTAGTTGTACTTAGTATGGGACTAACGAGATCTCTGTAATATGTCCATGAATATTTATCATTATTATTATTAAAAAAAAATTAAACCATTTAAAACAAAGTAAGATTTAAATCGAATAAAAATTTGACACTCTTTTTTTTGATCAGGCAATGGTTGCTGTAAGGTAACTCATAAAACTTGCGTGAACGACTGCAATCAAAAGCCTTCTTAGGTAAGCTTTTGAAGTAAAAGACATCAACGTGTAGTTTAGTACTTGATTAGTGATTTTGTCTAACGGTTGTAACATGTCACGTTATGTCAGACTTTCAGTATTAATCATAGGTTTTATTGCCATTGAAAGCGTAAATTGAAACTGGTCGTTTATTGAGAAAAAAATAAGGTTCTAATGCTAGGGCTACATTAGCGGGCTACGGCGAATATTTGTGCTAACGCGATGAATGTGGCCGGGTACATCGTGTCATCGCGTAGTATTCGGGCGAAGACGATGTAGTATCGGAGAGCTGTCGGTAAACTAGCGCGGATCAAAGGGAATTGTCGCGACAATATGCGCTTGGGTGGTTTTTTTTTTGTAAGGTTCTGCCACTATTTATTCTGTGGCAACCTTGTAGTTAATGAATTATAAATAAAACAAATATGTTACCATTAGTATAAAATTGGTCTGAAGTTTTTTTTTCGTTTTGCCTTCTTTTCCTTTTTTTTTCTCTTTTGGTATTATATATATGTTTTTTTTTGTGTTCTTTTTTTTATCTTTTTTCATATGTTTAACCCATTCACATCGTTATTTACAATATAACAGAAACTTACATAAGAAAGATAAAAATAAAAATTTAATATAAACAATGTAAAAATTCCAAAATTAAAATATGCAATTTCGGATTTTCCCCCGGCGCCTTATCTCTGTCTACTCCGACGAGTAGTCACAAGAAAGGCAAGCAATTAAAATAATAAAAAAAAATAAAAAAACTTAGATCATTTCAATACTTTCAATAAGCCTCCGCTCTCGCTCGGCCCGACCAATATAAATTATTATAAATTGCAAGCCATTAAAAATTTTTAGCCAGGCTTTGGGCATTTGGCTCGCCCTCCATCGCGCTTGGGTGGTTACACCTACGTCAATTCACTGTCAAACTGAACAACGCCATCCGGCACGAAGCATTTCGTCAACTCGACACGAATCTTCGCCGGCCTTAATGTAGACAAGATGCCCAAACACGATATTTTTGTCGCGCCAACGCGACACGAATTTTTGCCCGCTAATGAAGCCCCAGCATACTCGTAAACGTGATCCAACTTTACTTCAAATGATACTTAAATTTAATTCCGTATAATAATTTTTTTTCAGTAAGTAAAATTTTAAAAGCTTTTAGTGCCACCAACAATAAACTGTTAACAAAAATAAGGTCAAATACAATTTTTTTACAAACTAGTCTCAGCGAGGTAAATAATTAAACTGACAACCTCTGTGGCGTAGTGGTAGCACATCTGCCTACCATGCAAGAGGTTCGGGTTCAAACTCCGGCTGGGGACAAAAAAAAACCCAGGTCTTGGATGTTTACATGTTTGTGATGTCATTGTTTCTAGTTCCCACGACACAGGGTATCCTAATGTGGGCCAGAAGCAATGTATGTGAATGTATGTAAATGTTATGTTATATTAATTGATAGTGTCATTGGCGCTTTCTAAGATATAAGAACTTAGAGTAAGGTTTATATGTAACAGTATAAAGTATTTGATATGTAACAGTGACTTGGTGCGTTTAATTAAAATCCAAATCAGAGTGCTTAGTGCGAGTTTGACAGATCCAATCGAATAACTTTACTACCGCGTTAATCGAGCATTGAGTAGTGAGTATGAGTTAGTTAACCGTTCAAACTGGCACAACGCGGTCACAGTACAACTCGCACTCGCGTTTATTCGTGTCTTGGCTGGTAAACGTGTTCACTTCTCAACGTAAACCATTACAACTCGAACTCAGCAATTTTTATTTCCATACTTGTCGCTAGGTGGCGCTTCCTCGATGCCATAGAAATGTGAGTTTACCTTAACGCGATCGACTAGTTAAAAAACTCGCACTATGCCCTCAGTGGATTATCCAGCCGTGATGCAATCGCGTTCAGAATGCTATTGCCGCTTACGCACATTCCGCTTCGTAATGATGCTGACTTTTTTCGCCAGATGGCGTCAAAACCGGGTTGCTAGACCATAGACGAAGTTACTTTTAAGCGCCGGAACCCTCCGTCCCCAATTCGGCTAGATCTTGGCCGATCTCCACTTTTATTTTGTTCTTTCTCCGCCTGTGTTGTTGGCCAGCTTGTTAGTGGGCGAAAGTGTGTGAAATATCGATTTCAATTTGCCGTTGTGAAAAACTAATTAACGATCTTGTAATTAGTTGAAGTGAGTCGAGAATCGCATGAGTCAGATATTAATTATTTTTGCTTACTTGTAGACTAAAGTTAGTTTTTCCATTAGTAATTTTTTTTAAATTTCGTATCTAGATAAACATAACATAACCTCACGGCTGTATCCCAGAGGTGTAGGCAGAGACTGCCACTTGCCACAATCCTGACAGATCACCTTCGCTTCATCAACGTTAAATAGTCGTTGCAAGCACGCATACCGATGCCGGGTACGTTTTCCGTGTTGGTAGAGGATTGTAAGACAGTGGCGGGCCTTACTGGCAGAAGTTATCAAGAAGTCAGAGGCCTTATGGGCGCATAAGGCCTCTGACATGGCTTAACGACTGCCATTGCATGACAGCCGGCACACGGCTTAACGTACCGTGCGAAGCATGAAAGCGCTCGGAAAAATGCCGGTAGTCACGGGACGGTTACCCATCACGCACCTGACCGCGCCTGGTGTTGCTTAACTCTTGAGTTAAGCAACACCAGGCGCGGTCAATCAATCAATCATCAATCACTTGTGATTGATTCCAATCACTTGGTTCGACTAGGCCACGAGTGCTTCGTTTTATCTTGCCCTTTGCTAAAACATCTCCTAT
Source organism: Yponomeuta sedellus (assembly GCA_934045075.1). NCBI lineage: Eukaryota > Metazoa > Arthropoda > Insecta > Lepidoptera > Yponomeutidae > Yponomeuta > Yponomeuta sedellus. The sequence goes on from OW203724.1 coordinate 22,441,135, forward strand.
TTGATTATATACTTTTTAATGCACTAACCCGTGCTAACGAAACTTTTAAAAAGTTTAGCCTCCAAATAGGTTTTTAAATCTCCTATTTTGTCAAAGTATGTCCGTATGTAGATAAATAAATCATTTATTTATATTAGACCCACACACATAGTCAAAACAAAGCCATAGAAATCTAAAAATGAGCCTTCTATAATAAGTTTTTTGTGACGAGAATTTAATAATTGATAATTTGCTATATTTCATTTTTGGTAATTAAGCCCATACCCTCTATCTCTAAGAGAAGATCTGTCCCCTACAGTGGGACGTTAATAGACTATATAAAACTAAATTTGCTTTATAAAATGCTAAAAACCTAGTTAGAGGCTAAAAATTCCACCTATGCCGGAACTCGAACCCGCGATCTCTGGCTAACCGTACCAGCGCTCTCCCAACTGAGGTAATGGGCGATTACCCGGCATCAGTGAAATTTCGAACCTCTCAGTCCTATGGGAATTGCTTTGTCACGGAGACTTAAATGATACTAAGTCACATTTAACAAAACGCTGAAAGCAGGCTTTAATCGCTACGATAAAAACAATAATATAACAACATCAAACGCGTCATTAAACAGACCGACTTTTTCGTCGTTTGTTAACAACGCAAAGATCTCGATCGAAAACGATAATAGCAAACGTCATCGGCCAAAAGCCGACAATCATTCGGTAATCACCGCGAGATGTACATTTAATAAGGCTCTTAGTGCCAGCGCAATTAAATTGAAATCGCAATGGCCCGGATAACCGACGGATAGACAAGATGATAAAATGGCGCAGATAAGACCCCACAGGGAACTTCTATTGGGTTTTTGTCCAGCCTCGTTTGCAAAAAAAAAACTGCTGTCAGATAGACTAGTCAATTCATTGAGTAACAAAAGATGTTCTTAAATTAGGCTTAAATGTGAGTTTCGGCTTGGACATAAGCAGCCAATTACGATTCATAGCAGTAGTATTAATTAATGCGTTTACGAAATAAATAAATTAAGGCCTCACTGTATTTATACAGAGCGCCACCATTATTATAAAACTAGTATACATTTTAGAAACCTATTTAGAGGCTAAAAATTTCACCCATGCCGGGAATCGAACCCGCAACCTCTGGCTATCCGTGCCAGTGCTCTTCCAATTGAGCTAATAGGCGACTCTCCGGCATCAGTGAAATTTCGAACCTCTTTACACTATTCTCTGTATTACGTACAGGCAGCGACTTCTGGCCTAAGTAAATTGCATCACTTACATCCCCGACTATATACTTTGCAGTTAGGTTTTACATCGGAATAATATCACTGTACCCACATGATTATACTATTTTTATTTTTAATGCACTAACCCGTGCTAAGGACAAATTTAAAAACCTATTTAGAGGCTAAAAATTTCACCCAAAGCAATACGGCTTTTTTTCTTAACATATTGTGTGTTTAGTTTTAACTTATTTAAGTTTTAATTTCTGAACCGATAATAAATACATTTCATTTTCATTCACTTTTGGGGCACAGTTGCGTATTCACTCACGGACAGAGAGAGATATGAAGGCTTCTTAACGGAGCCCTGCCTACCGTGATTAGGCAATTTCATTAAATAAATATTCATGGACATAATATATCCATGAATATTATTACAATAATATTATTACACAGAATGGAGACCACGACTCGGCAAGCGTAGTGTAGGTCGCCTTCCGGCCAGATGGACCGACGACCTGAAAAAGGTGGGTGGTGGTGACTGGATGGCGAAAACGGGAGGTCGGGTCTTGTGGCGCACCCTGGGGGAGGCTTATGTCCAGCAGTGGACTGCAATATGGGCTGAAATGGAAATGGATATTACACAGATCTCGTTAGCCCTATACTAAGTACAACTAAATGACTTGTGTTTTAGGTGCTAACTCGACGATAGATTTAATACAGTAGATACATAGATAACATCCAAGACCCGACACAAACTAGAAAAGTTCGTTTCCTAGTTTGACCCGGCCGGGGGTCGAACCCGAGACCTACGATATACAGTCAGCGTGCTAAACCGCTGCGCCACCGAGGCCGTCAATATTAAGACATTGTATTCATCTTCTTCTTCAGGCTACACTAGTCCACTGCTGGACATAGCCCTCCCCTAATGAGCGCCATAGTGCCCTGTCTTCAGCTTGCCGCATCCAGCATCTGCCTGCAGTAGTTGTTTACATATATTTTCTTCTTCTTCAGGCTATATTATGTAGTCCACTGCTGGACATAGCCCTCCCCTAATGAGCGCCATAGCGCCCTGTCTTCAGCTTGCCGCATCCAGCATCTGCCTGCAGTAGTTGTTTATTTTTTTTCTTCTTCTTCTTAAGGCTATATTATGTAGTCTACTGCTGGACGTGACTCCTAATGAGCGCCATAGCGCCCTGTCTTCAGCTTGTCGCATCCAGCAACTACATATTTTTACAGCAGCAGCATATTTTTCCTAATTTGGCTTAAATATGAGCAGCCCACTACGACGCGCTTTAAGGCACACACATGTATTCACCCATAGAGAGAGAGGTACTCGTAGAGAGAGTTGGGGTATTATTGACTAGGGCTTGCCCGCAGTGGTTTGCTGATTTCAATAAATAGATACTCACTAGCCTTTGCCCGCGTCACCGTCCGCGTGAAAAAGACGCAAGGAACAAAATTTTGCAACCCCGTTCACTCGCGTAAGGCTTAAATATAGAAAAACGGCGAAACTCGTGTTCAGTCAATTGTGTTGAAGAGTATTTATTTTAAGTTTCAAGAAAATTAGACAACATTATTTATACCTCCCATAAAAGTTTTGGCATCCCTTTTCGCCCCCTTAGGGGTTGAATTTCAAAAAATCCGGATTATTCCTTGCCTACATTATATACCATTATATTATATCACCTGTGCAACATTTCAGCTTCCTAGGTCCAACAGCTTGGGCTGGGCGTTGATGAAAGAGTCAGTCAGTCAGGACTTTGAATTTTATTTATACAGATTATTGAATTGTTACCGGATAAACTTACTAGGCTTTAGGCTTATTATGCTTACAATTCAATAATGCTACAATAGTAATCCAATTACGAAAGTTTTAGTTCAAAAATCTGGTACTCTTTTTTTATATTTTTACTAATTCGGCTTCAACGTAAGCAGCCAGTTACAAGTCACTTTTGGGGCACCGAAATATTCACTTACAGGGAGAGAGATGAGGGCTTATTCACGAGAGCGTGCCCACCATGGTTGGGCGATTTCAATAAATCAGATAGGCTTTTCATATTTTTACTAATCAATTTTTTCTTTTCCGTTAGTCTGTGGAACTTCTAATCCACCATATCATACATGGATTCTAACATAGAAAGCCAAGTCATTCTTACATCCGAACACGGTATTCAAACCCGGATCTCAAGCACATGAAATAACGGACCTAAACACTACCAAGGTACAGTACCATCGCATAGTGGATTATGTACCATTGTAAGTATTTTCATGAGACAGCGAATCTTCACTATCCGTGATAATTATAAAGTTTATTGGCTATCGTGTAAAATGGCACAAATATATTTATCACGTTTCAATATATTTACAGTTACTTCGCTTTCATCGTCTGCAGATCGCTATCGGAGTCGAATAGGCTCTATGGTTTACCAAAAATGGTTGAGCGATCCGATCGTGCCGTGCCTTAAGGCTTTTGATGAATCTCGGCGACTTTTATATCGATGCACTAACATAGCCTCTTTTAATGTACCAATGTATCAATCAAAACAGTAATTTCTTTTTTTTTTAAACCTATTTAGAGGCTAAAAATTCCACTCATGCCGGGACTCGAACCCGCGAACTCTGGCTATACGTGCCAGCGCTCTCCCAACTGCGCTAATGGGCGACTAACCGGCATTAGTGAAATTTCAAACCTCTTTACAACACTCTCTTACGTACAGGCAGCAACATCTGGCTGAAGTAATGTGCATCACTTGCACTTAATTTCTTTTTAAATTGTTTGATTTTCTTCTCCCTTTTTTCATATGAAATTAAAGAAGAAATTTAAAAAAATCTGTGTTGTTAGTTTGTTAAAATTAAATATTTACTTAGGCTAGTTTTGAATTTATAGTTTATTACAATTTAAGGCTCTTACTAATAAACACCGTATAGGCCTGGTATTGTTTCACAGTGTTTTGTTCACGTCTCATTTGAATGTCATCTCTAGTTGGAAGAAAAGAGACAAAACACTGCATAGTTATACAATACTTACACCAAGTTTATTAGTAAGGCTGAAAAAAAATAATTGTTCAACGAATTAGTTAACACTGTAAGGTTTGGCATATTAATAAATAAATTGATTAATTACTGCTTTCTTATTTGTATTTCTATTTTTAGTGTTAATGGTGCTATCACATGTGAACTGTCTGCGTTCAAACTAACCTAAAACTAATTGTGAACACTTATAATTGGCTGAGTGTATCCTATTTATCTATGTATTGTAAACCTCTAATAGCGGTTAGTCTTCCTAGAGTCTAAAATAAATAAACAAAAAAAAAATCCTACTAGAGGATAGGGCCTCAACACAGACGATTACTGAATACTGGTTTACGAAGAGTTGTGGTTGGCCTCTCTATCAGGACGTCGTGGGTTCGAATCCCGTGGGCATGAACCAATGACTTTGTTTGTAAGTTATATGCATTTATGAAGTTTTAGTAGCAATACCACTCCTTAACCGTGAAGGAAATCAACGTGAGGAAACCCTAAAACTGAAGTGTAAACACACCTCACCGCTTGTCTAACAAACAGTGGTTTAAGAAATGCCTATAATTCGTTTGTTAGACGATCAGCTGTTGATTGCATGATGCATATGTTTAAGGCGCTTTGGGGTGCTTACTAGCACCACTATTGGAATTAAAATTACATTAATCATTTGACAAAAGTAAACATCCTACATCTTAACCATTAAGACAACTATTTTTAGAACCCTATAGTCTAGAACCTAGGATACTAAGAACAACATAGGACTTTAATAAATTTCCGCTTAAACTCCTAGGATGTTGATGCTACGTTCTAGGCTATATTTTAAAAATAGTAAATCATTATCTAACATAATCTATTAAGATTTTCGATGTTTACTTTTGAAAAAAGCGTATTACAAAACTAGTAATCATTTCTATTCCATTGGTGGCGCTACTTAGCACCCCAAAGTGCCTTAACAGAATGGGGACCTCACTGGGCCGAGTTACCAAAATTGGTGTCGCGATCCGATTTCGGCCGGCCCGCGGCTCGCGATCTCTAACGATCGGATGATAATTAAGATCGGACTCGGTATTATTTACGCCCGAAGCGTCCCGACCTGCGCGGTCACGACATCGGCGGGGAGTTACAGAAGTTCAGCTTCAATGAAATTATTATCGCTCGTAGCCCCGGCTGCCTGAGTGATCTCAAACGATCAGATAGATAAATAGATAAAAACCTTTATTTAGTGGCACAGTACTCAAACATGACATAAACATTTTACAAACAGAAATGTGAAAAACAAAAAAAAATTAAACTTAACATCATACGGTCATGATTAAAAACTCGTACATAAGCGCATGAAATTGCGCTTAGCCAATCCGCGGTGGGAACGCGTGGTAGATAGATAGATAAATCATTTATTTACATAAGACACACACACGTATTTAAAATGAAGCCATAGAAATCTAGTTACAAGTTCCATCTAGTTGGTAATTAAGCTAATACTCTAATCTCTGAAAGAAGGCCTGTACCCTGCAGTGGGATAGATCGATATCAACCCTTGGTCTGTCCCCACTGCTGGGACACGGGCATTCTGGGCGGACATTTTTGGCGCCGCCCAAAAGGCCTCGGACATGGCTTAACGACTGCCACTAGATGGCAGCCGGCACCAACGGTAAACCGTTGGTGCCGGCTTGCAAACGTGCGTTGCAAACACAGAACATAAAAAAGAGTAGAAGTCGTAAGTGGGCGGAGCCCACGTGCTTCGCATTAGCAATGTATTGCCTATGCATAGTCTCTCTAAAATGCCTTCTTGTGCTGTGTTAGAATGTAAAATTAAAAGCTGGAGACTAAAATTTACCAATCATGCCGAAACAGTTCATCGGTTAGTAGTATTTCATTGTATTATTAAATTAAATTGATAGTGACATAACATATCAGAGACTAGGTTTTCAATTTTCGACTTTATAGCCTATCACAAAAAAGTTCTCGAAGATCAGACGCGGTGGTAGTTCCATCTAGTGTAGAGTAGAGGTACTACAAAAGAAAGTGTTATTGTCAAACTTAATTTCATTGTTGTCCATTGATTTTGATCCTTGTTTACATAACTAAAAGGTTCATACTTAACTGGAACTTTTATGGTATAGACCCTATTGGCATTGTCTTTATTTACCAATGGCAGTTTGGCCATTCGTAGTGTGCGTTTGGTTTACATGTGCGAGTTTGGTCACACTGGTTTTCATGCTAATGGGTCATGTCACTACTTCTACCCTTTTTTTATGTTATGTGGAGGCAAAGGACGGAAGTGCTCAAGAAAAATGCCTCTAGCGGTAGTCACGGAATGACCATCCCGTGACAACCTGACCCATCCAGCACCTGACCGCACTTGTTGTTGCTTAAGCCAAGTGCTTGATTCCAATGACTCGGCTTCACTGGGCCACGAGCGCCTCTTTATAGTTATCGTACATAAGCTGGAGCTTCTGTATCTCGGCATTCTGTGGTCACGATTCGCGAGTCCAACGTTGGCTTATTGTTGCTTTACTGGTGTTTAGGTTTGTTAGAACACTCGGCTGCACGGTGGAGGCAAACCTTGGGGTAAGAACGGTAATTTCGTGGGTAATTTATGATCTCTACGATGATGTGCGTCTGATGTTTATCTTTGGCGGGGGAACATAGCGAATTTTAATGATCCCAGAGAAATTAAAGGTTAAGCGTAGGAAACGTAAATGCGTTCATAAGCGTAAATAAATTGGAGAATGTAGTGTTGTCTAATTACTTTTGTAGTTATATATTGAACGGGTCTAATCGCGACCACGGCTACTGTAACGCTGCCGAAAGGTCGGGAAATAAGACGGGCAGGTCCGGTGATAAGGCGCGTGACTTATATTTCACGCGCCTTACTTAGCACTGGATTTCACGTACTTGAAAGCTTGAAACCATCCTCTCTTCTCTCCCTAATTCTTGTGTTTTTTTAATTTCTTTTGCTTCCCGAACGATTCAATATATAACTATGCATGAGCATCGCGAAATTCTATTCTTTATTAGACATCAGAGCACATGATATAAAACATATAAAGATACTGAGTGCAATTGGCGGCCTCATTGCTAAAAGTTATTTCTTCCAGACGACTTTGTGACGGAATGTACCGGAGGAGAATCTAATTTACAAAATTCTCGTGTCACAGTGTTTGTTATCGAACTCCGAAGCGGATTCATCGAGTTTTGTATATTAAATAGTCTGAGAATATGCTGTAGGATAATTATAAAGCAAAAACCGTATGCGGGGTCAGCTAGTGACTATACATTTATTAGAGGCCGTGTTTTGTCTTTGTCTCATATTTTTTGAGGACCGATATAGTGAGATAAGCGTGCTAGTAACTATACATTTATTAGAGCCTGCGTTTTAGCTGATATTATTCGAGGAACGAGATAGTGAGATAAGCGTGGTAGTAACTATACCTTTGTTAGAGCCTGCGTTTTGTCTCATATTATTCGAGGAACGAGATAGTGATATAAGCGCGCTATAACTATACATTTGTTAGAGCCTGCGTTTTGTCTCATATTATTCGAGGAACGAGATAGTGAGATAAGCGCGCTAGTAACTGTACATTTGTTAAAGCCTGCTTTTTGTCTCATATTATTTGAGGAACGAAATAGTGAGATAAGCGCGCTATAACTATACATTTGTTAGAGCCTGCAATTTGGCTCATATTATTCGAGGAACGAGATAGTGAGATAAGCGCGCTAGTAACTGTACATTTGTTAAAGCCTGCTTTTTGTCTCATATTATTTGAGGAACGAAATAGTGAGATAAGCGCGCTATAACTATACATTTGTTAGAGCCTGCAATTTGGCTCATATTATTCGAGGAACGAGATAGTGCGGTAAGCGCGCTAGTAACTGTACATTTGTTAAAGCCTGCTTTTTGTCTTATATTATTCGAGGAACGAGATAGTGAGATAAGCGCGCTAGTAACTATACATTTGTTACAGCCTGCGTTTTGTCTCATATTATTTGAGGAACGAGATAGTGAGATAAGCGTGCTAGTAACTATACATTTGTTAGAGCCTGCGTTTTGGCTCATATTATTCGAGGAACGAGATAGTAAGATAAGCCTTTAACAGGGCACTGGCGTGTCGATAAACACATAAAATTATCACTTAAAAGATCGGACGGTTGCACCAAAATTAAATTTCATTAAAATTACGCAATTTAATGTAGTAACGCTCGAGCGTGCGAATTTACCGTTTGTACAGTCGACAGTAAGCCATTTACATTTTTGTTGCAGAGTCACTTCTTCCTTAAAAAAAAGATTTCGCTTAAATAAAGTTTTCTGTGTTTACATTTGTATGACATACATACCCTCACGGCTGTATTCCAGAGGGGTAGGCAGATACCAGGGAGTGCCATTTGCCACGATCCTGACAGATCACCTTCGCTTCATCAACGATCATAAGCCGTTGCATGCACGCACGGCGGTTCCGGCTACTTTTTATCTTCCCCTTTGCTAATACATCTCCTATTTGGTCGATGTATGTCCGCATGGGACGTCCCTAACCAGCCCTTCCACTCACATTCGCAGTGTATATTTGTTTCGTCAATATTTCTTCCTTCATCCTCTCCACAATGTCCAAATCAACGCAACATTATTGTATTTGTATGATTAGTAATAAATCTATTAATAATAAAGAGCGGCGGTAACCCAGTGGGTAAACCAATGGACTCTGAAGCGAGAGACCTAGGTTTGATTTCCAGAGCAGGAAATGTACGTAACTTAGAAAACAAGTACATGACATTGTTTTCTATAGTCCATTTGTATAGGTACTAAAAAAAATGTAAACAATTTGAATGCGTCTTTTCATCGAAATACACACTTTTTAAATAAAAAATCCTTACGCTGGCAAGGATCGTGGCAAGTGGCAGTCCCTGGTCTCTGCCTACTCCTCTGGGATACAAGCGTGAAGTTACGTATGTATGTATTTATCTATCTTCTATAATATAAAAATGCTGAATGTGTTGGTAAGCGCAAATCCCGAGAGCAACTGAACCGATTTCGCTAATTCCTATTTTAGAATATTCCTTGAAGTACGAAGATTGTTCTTACGGAGAGAAAATTAAAAAAAATATAAAGAATCGACCATTAGGCGATACGAAGTTCGCTGGGTCAGCTAGTCCATAATAAAATTAATTAATATACCTAAGTATCAAATTGTTTTTTCTACACGAACATTTTATTACGTTTGAGCTATTGAGTAAGTTTGACGCATCGTCCCACACGTAGCCTTATTTGGCTAGACAAGTTTGGCAACCATGACGTTTTAATAACAGTGATAAATGCTTTGATATGTTCGTAACTGTTTCGTTTAAATACACGTGCGTGATCGCATGTTCATTAAGAACCACGATACTGCTACTGGGTTGGTAGATCAGTATATCGATTCATGTTTCACACTTTTTTGAAGTTAAATCTAACTATTCTTCTTCTTAGTGGTAACGCTCTTGACAGGGCGGTCGAGGTCGTTACGTCGGGGTGGTGGCCTGCCTCACAATCCTCCGCCATTCCTTTCGCACCGCTTATCTTTAATGTAACTATAGATAAATATATGGCGAGCACATGTCAACTCTGCGCGCACTACAAACTCCAACATTCCTGCATCGCGCAATCAAAGTGTTTGAATGACATACCATATATATAATGTCCGACTAACAATAGTTGGACCGGCCGTCCCCAGGCATTCGATCTGCCTGACGGGAAATTTCCCTTTATAGTGGTTATTTCAAAAAAACATTAAAAACTTATATTATTTTTAATGCACTTACCCGTGCTAAGGACAATTTTAAAAACCTATTTAGAGGCTAAAAATACCACCTATGCCGGGACTCGAACTGGCTAGCCGTGCCAGAGGTCGCGAGTTCGAGTCCCGGCATGGGTGAAATTTTTAGCCTCTAAATAGGTTTTTAAAACATAAGAAAAATTAAAAATGGATAGATAGATAGAATATTCAATGTACGATTATATTTTTAGCGCAAATTGACTAAAGTCCTCAGTTGTTAATCCTTGGTTCTAGACTGTAGATTCTAAACATAGCTGTCATAGTTGTTAATATTTATGATGTTCACTTAAAAAAACGCATTACAAAACAATTTAGGGTTTTTATTCCATTGATGGCGCAAGTTAGCAACGCGTATCGCCTTAATATGAACCTAAGCTTTAGCTTGCGTATTTGCGGGTTATAGAGGAAAAATGAAGAACCCTATTCGTCCCTGATAAAACTGTAAAAGCAACTTGTATGGTCAATTTAAATATTATCACGTCCGTGCGGTCATTAGCCTGATTTTCGACAGGAGTCGAACCCTAGGCCCTCGTGGTGAGACAACGATCGCGGTCCATTGTTAACCGAAGCGCCCGTTTCGATAAAACCTTAAGAGAAAGGGTGGTCGAATAAAATAGTTTGTTTAACGGTAATTTTAGCGTTCCGTACTGCGATCAAAGAAACCGTTTCACGCCCAAAACTAAGGTACATCATTTCAATTCACCAACATTTCAATTTAGACCGACTTGTCGGAACGGTGTCTTAATTAAATAATTAAACAAGGACGTTTTGCGTTTTTTTTGCAATTATACTTTTGATCGTGATTAATCGTGATTTTACCCGTTTAATGCACATTATGCTAGCATTGCAAGTCATTTAAAATACTGTTTTTCAGTATTATATAACAATTATATTATTATAGATATAACAATTACATTTAAAACAAAATATATAACATAGTAATACTAATTTTTTTAAAGAAGTGCGGTTTCTATTAGAAACTAGGAAAATAAACCCCTACCATTAGGTAAAAAATGTAAGGACTCATGTATAAATGGGAGCAAATTTGTTTCAGATGCATGAATTGCGGAACCCTAAGGCTCAAGTGTTACTCGCACTTGATCATATTTTTAACTTACAAAGGGTCCGATACCGTTAAGCGAAACCGTAATAATCACCGTTTTTATGACATTATTAATTCAGGCTGAAAATTATGGTTCGTAAAGATCTTCTAATTAAATAAAGGAGCAAAGCTTATAATTTTTAAAATGAGATATTTCACCTTATTCTATAAAGACTTATACTTGAAAGTGCTCACAAAGTCTAGCAAAAATGCCTTTCCACGGTACATTAGGTAGGGTCCCCACTACGTAGGGTTTTGCAAAAAAATTAATTAATAATACTTCACTTTGACCTCGAAGTAACAGATCGAAAACCAAGAGTAAATCCAGTTCCATCCGGTTTTCAAAACACGTAATCTCAATTAATCAACCACCTTTCGGCTGCCAAGAAACTATTGCAAATATGTGCAGAACAGTTAACCCATAGGCCCTATTGTTCTGGTGACCTGCAGAGAAGTGTGGTACTTTGAAAGAGAAGAGACCACTGGAATGTGGTCGTTTGGCGATACCACAAGAAGCTCAGACCTAGTCACCCGACAGCTAAAGAGATTGGGTCTCAGTATTAACTAATTTAAGCTGTGAAACTATCGCTTGAAAAACGTAAGCTGATATTGGACGCTTGTGGAATTTGTAATAAGCACGGTGTTGTTTTTTATTTTTATTATTAACTTGACAGTATTTACATATTCATATATTTATAGATATTTAACTATTAAGACTATTAATATAAAAAAAACGAAACTAAACCTAAACCTAAAACGTATTTTCTAATTTAAATAAAAGTGTTGTTTTGTACATTTTATACTAATTGAGGGATAATGAAAGATTGAAGAACCTTTTCAAAATTTACCCATGATAAGTAGTTGAACACTACCACTTGTGAATTATAAAAATTCAAGCCAACATTTTTCATAGAATAAAATATCAAGGCTATTTGAATCTAAGCTCCTTGCCGCGGGATACTGCTTTTCTAAGTTTTTTACTTGTCATTTTGTATATAAGAAATTATTTAAATTTAAATAATTACATAAATATTATTATTTGTTCTTAGATTACTTTTTACACACTGTTATTTTGACTTTTTAACGAAGCGCTCGTGGCCTAGGCGAACCGAGTGATTGGAGCCAATCACTTGGTTAAGCAACAACAGGCGCGGTCAGGTACAGGATGGGTGAGCATCCCGTAACTACCGCTAGTGGCATTTTTCCGAGTTGCAAGGCACGTTAAGCCGTTAGTGCCGGCTGTGATATAATGGCAGTCGTTAAGCCATGTCAGAGGCCTTATGGGCGGCTTGATAACTTCTGACCGTAAGGCCCGCCACTGTCTTACATTCCTCCACCAACCCGGACTTGGCCCCCGTGGTGGAGTATGGCCTAACCTTCCTGTGATGCAGGAAGAGACCCGTGCCCCAGCAGTGGGGACATACAAGGGTTGATAACGATAACGATTTAACTTTATAGGTATTATACTAGATGCTACCCGCTGCTGACTTCGCCGGCGCAGGATTAGTATTTAGAGTAGCTAATGTACAACACAACTAACATTGTGTCTTTGAATTAAGGACTTTGAAAGGACTAAGTTTGGAGTTCTTTGGCCATTTTTTCTCCAAAATGATCTAGATTTTGAAACGGACACCTAGCTTGACTTGTAACGTTGATTAACCCGCAGTTTCTGCGCTACTTTGAATAAAACCTTCAATTTAATTTCATTATAAAACTTTTATTTTATTTAGAGCATAGAAAAAGGCTCATAGAAAATACAAGCTTTCACAAAAATATTCGTCTTCGTTCTGTTTATATATATTGGGTTTTTATACATTTAAACAGAAATAATCACTTCTATAACATGTTATTTTGTATGCATGAACTTTGATTAATCAACATTATTATTTTTTCAACTGTACTACAGCAATTTCTACATACTTTATCGAGCTGAAATATACTTAGCGCTAATCCGCCTTCTCCGGTGTCTGCTACGTTTAAGGGTATAAATGTATATTATGGCTGTCAAGCGAAACTCACCTAGCGCTTATGGCTAAAGTTTCCCAAGCAAGTGAGAGCTTGCAGCCATGTTGCTTTTCTGCATAAAAGCGCAATATTTCACGTCACGTTTTTGGTACAATAGAATATTGTAACGGAACTTTGGACGACCAGCCGGTGTAAAATAACCTACTGGTTATTTTTGCTGGGCTGTTACTATGCCAACTCTCAGCTCGGAAATTGAAGGTCGAAGATCGTGCATTTGTAGTGCCATTCGATAAAAAATAACTTTTACTGAAGTTCTCCGGACATACCGTCCGACGCGGGCCAGATAACCTGGAGTATGTTATCATCACCGGTCGAGCGAACGGGAAACGAAGCAGAGGACGACCACCAACGCGTTGGACAGACATAATAACTAAAGCTTCGGGAAGGACCCTACAAGCAGCCATACATCTGACGCGTAATAGAATCAAATGGAGAGAGCTGGTGGCGGAAGCTGCCCTTAGTCACGTCCCTCAGCCATGAGGAAACGACGAAGAAGAAGAACTTTTACTGAAGCTTACTTATGGGCTTGTGGAGAGATTAAGCTTACTCGAAAATTCATTCACTTCATGTCACTCGTATTTTTATTTCATTTATTACATTCTTTTTGTCTATGAATAATATTATTGTGAAAAATATTTGTCACGATACTATTGTGGATATGTTTAGTTAAAGTTGATTTTGAGATTCGGTATCAACCCTTGTAAGTCCCCACTGATGGGGCACCGGTCTCTTACTGCATCGCAGGAAGGTAAATACCACGGGAGCAAAGTCCGGGTTGGTGGAGGATTGTAGATTACTGTGAGAAGTTATCAAAATGCCCGTAAGGCCTCTGACATTGCATTTTCTGATTGTATGTGACATTTATCTATACAATAAAATTATTATTTTTGTACTCCGTCACTCGACAAGTACTCTCTATTATTATTTATGTATGGTTTAAGTAGGTTTATATTATAAACTGCCAACTTAGTATTTCTTAATTGCACCGACTACCCGTCTCGAATTTCTTTGTTGTCTTCGTCTATGGGCGTCTGGTAGAAATTTCTTTCAGCAATAACGCTACCAATAAGCGTGACGACAGTATCAAATAATTAAAGATTTAATGATATTACGGTAAAGTACATATTATTAAAAAGATTAAAAGACTGATTTAGTTTTATAAATAAAAAGAGATTACCAATATTTTCAATGAAATAAAACTATGAAACAAACAACAAACAACAACATTCTACAATGTGTTGTGCTTACGAAAGTTTTAGTTCAGAAATAAAAGATTATACCTAATTCTGCTTTCAGCCATTTTGACTGAAACACACATCACACCGCGTGACGTCACGCTTAGGTTAACATTGGTAAACTTTACCCGTGCTTTGTTGCGACTACTAGTGATTACGTAAATAGTAAAGTCCTCACATTATGGAAGAGATTTAAAAACCTTTCGTGATGTTTATGGTCCTATATTTTTATATAAAATCTGTCACTGTAATCTATGTGTACAATAAAGAATATTCTATCTACCTATCTTCGGTGATATTCTACTATAGTAGAATATTGTTTAATGATTTGTTGAGAATAATAAATCGATCAACATACGTTCCATGTACACGATCCAACCAACCTTTCTACACTCTGCCTCAAACCAATCAATATCATGTTCGCACACCTAGGACCCAGCATTTCAACCCATCACGCGGCGGACGGCCGGCATTATTTATTGCGAACGCTAGATGTCCAGAAAAGGCCATACAATTAATATGGCCAGTGGCTCTCATTAATCAGGGCCCGCCTGTAGCTCGACCGATTGCAGGGTTATCAAAATGTTAGCTCAGCATTTGTTAGGTTTGATCATAGAAATGATATGCTTATACCTAATGCGATAGATAAAATAACAATTTCCAGAAGTATATGTTACTTAAAATTTAACATGTTCAGAGGCCTTAGGGCGGCTTGAAAACTTCTGACAGTAAGACCAGCCACTAGTCTTGAAAGCCTCCACTAATCCGGAATTAGCCCTCGTCGTGGAGTATGGCTTATACCTTCCTCGGGGAGGAGGCTCGTACCCCTCGGTGGGGACATAATGGTTTGACGATGATGGTGATGATGTGATCTTTTATCATAATACTATACTTTGTACATGTTATTGCTTATGTAATGTCCTTTTTAATGTTTCGTGTGCAATAAAGTATTATTTAGTTTAGCCTCTAAATAGGTTTTTAAATTTATCCTTAGCACGGGTTAGTGCATTAAAAATAAAAATAGTATAATAAAGTATTGATTGTAATGATTGTATCCTAACGACATGGCAGAAGTAGTCCACAGCCCTTTGTTAGGTTGTATGCTAGCGTTCTGTAGAGTAGAATTAAAACAGAAAAACAAGAACGTAAAAGTAGACAAGAGCTGAGCCCACCAACTTTATGTCGGCCCTCCTGGTGTACAGTAAGTTAGGGGGTTACACATTTTTACTCTTATACAAGCATAAGTTAAAAAAATAATAGTTTTTTTTGCACGCCTACCAACTCTTCCTTCTACCTCCTGCAGTTGACTGGTGGAAAATGCTTATGGCATTGAGCCCGCCGCATTGCACGATTTTGTTTTTAAAATTTAAGTGAAATAAAAGTATCAATAATGAAATAAATGTACAGTTTTATGATTGTTCTCGAAAGGGCGATTTTGATTGCACAGCTAGTTTCGAGTAAAAAATATTTTTTTAGTTACAAATATGTTACCATATTTGCAACTAACAACTCATGTTCTGTTAAGGTTTCAAAAAAATATTATTTGTTAATGTAACAATAATAGTATGAACCACCAGAATCCGTTATTCAAACATATTTGTTTTGTAAGCTTAAACATACACAGTATACAGCGTATCAAATTACTTAATTTGTAACAAAATTTGATGAATAGGTTGTAAAGAATTAATCCTATAAAGTCAAATGCCAAATAACATAAGAATCTTTAAAAAATAGGAATCCACAATATCATTAAAATGCTCAAGAAAGCCTCTCTTTAAGGAGCTCCATGCAGTAAGACTAGCGTCACTAATGGCAAAAAATCATATAACCAGGCTCATTGGTCTCAATCCTCCGTGCACCCGTCAGTTACCGTTCCGGCCATTCTCGACCGTAGGAAGCCGGACGGGCAAAGGATACAATGTATACTCGCGTGATAAGTACCGTTGCACCGACTTATGCTACGTAGTTTGATTCTGGGTGAGTCATCCCGCAAAATACAGCTTTTGGATGAGGATTCAGTGCGCGTAATAAAGGAGCAGATTATAATTGTTACTTAAGAAAAGAAAGTGTAGTTTTATCTACGTTTGCAGGGGTTCCCTTTGTGAAATCGAAACACAAATTATCGATTTTCATTTCAACGAAATTAATCGATTGTTCTATTGATCGATGTGTTTCTTTAAATTTAAATTTGAGCTAACTATAACGGAAGGAACCGTAGTAAAACATTTACCAAGTTTGGTTTCTGATGTGATAAAAAATTACGTATACTTAATATGTAAGTCAACCTGTAAACTAGCAAAACTTTACCTGTGTTTGTTGCTCATTAAACACCTTTATATTTATCCTAATACTTCTGTAACTTGCATAGCCTCCATTTGATGGCGCCTGACAAGCCGATCTCGAAAAAGGTCCTTTGAATCGGATTCCCTTCTGGAAATTAGTACTGCCCTATATTACGCGCACCATATCCTTAGAGATTCCAATTGTAACTGATTGAAATAGCTCAGGATGTTCAACATACTAATTGCTATCGCAAACATCAGGATTCCGAAAGCATCAAATCACTCACTCATTCTGAATCAACAATGTGGTATCTTCTGTCGATTTATTTACCTGCAACAAAAGAATAAATTATCAGTTTCATATTTCTAAGCTACTGGTTGTACAATTTACGGGAGTTTTCACTAGAATTGTTTTTTGCAATTAAGTACTGTTCTGTTCCGGTACTGTTCAAATACCCAGACGATGTTAAAAAAACTAGAAAAAACTTAACGGTAATTAGACCGCTGACCGGACCTCTCATTCGTACATAATCTGTTAAGAAAGTTTTAACGGTAATTAGCCAAAGTATAGTACAGATAGATACAAAACAATTTATTGCACAACCAGAAAAAAAGATTACAATTCTATTTTCTTAGATCTAAATAATATTATACAATTGGTAGTGTCATTTCTTTGAGCGATCTCGCCCACACAATCAGTATAGTTAAAGATGAAATGAAGATAGATAACACCTTTTACCACGTAAGCAAGGCGAGAATGGTTAATTCAGCTTGCATACAACACAATCTCTCGTTCCAGGTACCAAACGAGCATACTGGCAATTCGATAAGGCCATCACAAAAATAAAAAAATCATCTGTGAAAACTCGGCTGTCGGAAACGTCGGCTTACAGCGTGTTAACTTACCAGAAACCCTCGACACTATAAACTATATTTTGGCTCACAAATGACTACATTTCATTACTCTCGATAGCAATCCGAGGGGTGAGTGCTAAACTACCATCTTGGTCGATTAGCGACGCTTGCCATTTCTTCGTAGAATCGACGCGATTGCGATCGGAATCGAGCGCCGCGTCGCAGCCTGCTCACGCGCACTGCGACATATCTAGCACGGTAAGGGTCTGTCCACAAGCACCACGTGTAAAGCACTGAAAAGCGTGGAGAAGTTTGACGTCCATTAGTCGTAATGTATATTCGACTGCGCAGACAAACCATAAGCACCTCTATCATATTTCAACCACGACCACTTAGAAGATGAATGTCCAAATACTAACCTCCCCGGGATTTCCTTCTTGATATCAACACTTTGTATGTCCCCACTGATCGGGTCTCTTTAAGCCATACTCCACCACGGGTTCCAAGTTCGGGTTGGTGGTGGATTGTAAGACAGTGGCAGTACTTACTGTCTGAAAGTATCAAGCCGCTCATAAGGCCTCTTTTCTTCACTTCTACGAGTAAGACCATTTCCTTCGCCAGCTCGGAATCCGCCAGACCACGACTTTAAGTCTGAGTGTTGAAGAATTTAAGATGACATAGTATACCAAGAGTACGGGAGAAGAGTGTGGCCTTGAGTGGAGACCGCGACATAGTGTAGGCCGCCCTTCGACTAGGTGGGATGGCGATCAGCGAAAAACTGCAGGCAGATGCTGGATGCGGCAAGCTGAAGACAAGGCGCTATGGCGCTCATTAGTGGAGGGCTATGTCCAGCTGTGGACTAGTATAGCCTGACGACGACGACGGGAGAAGAGACATCCTTTCAGATGACTGTCCTAACAGGCAGTGTGTGTAAAATTAAACTATTGATACAATGATACATGACCTTAGCGCGCACATATATTTGCCGCGGAGGGTACGAGAACACCCAGACGACAACATAATTACGCAGGATACGAGCCATTTGCTTTGGAAACGACGTGCAGCGGTTTGACTAATTCGGTGTCTGCATTTAGGTATTGGCGGTTTGAAAAATGTGAATGAATGGAATGTTGCGTTGGTTCGGACTTGTGCAAAGGATTAAGGAAGAAAGATTGGCGAAACAAATGTAGGTGGACGTCTCAGTCGGACATACTTCGACCAAATAAGGGATGTATTAGCAAAGACTAAGATAAAAGTACCCGAAACAGTCATACGTGCATGCAACGGACAAATTAACGTCGATGAAGCGAAGGTGACCTGTCAGGATCGTGGCAAGTGGCAGTCCCTGGTCTCTGTCTGTATCTCACAGGGGGTACGTCGTAAGTGACGCAGAACTGACTAAAAACGAAGTGAAAATAAAATATAGTCGTGTAGTTGTCAATTGGATGCTGAAAAGGTTCTTACTCACGGCAAAATCCCATTACAAAAGATGCTACTTTTGTAATATAACCTACCATTGTAATTGAAACTGTAATCGAAACTATGCCAGCCAAACTCAAATCAAATTGACTCTGCTGTAGAATCACATAACAAACTTTTACATAAGAGATAGCGTACACCTTAAATGCAGTAGCATTTGGTCCAGATTTACACAAAAGGTTACATATTTTCCTTGTCATTTAGTATTCTCTGTACCCTAAGTGTATTGAAGACAAAAACTATCAGACACCCAGTAGTGTGAAAGCTTAACCCCCATATACAGTTTTATAGTGGAGCAATAAAATTAAATTGAATAGATATCCGTCCTCTGCATTTCTACTTACGCCTTATCAACGACAAAGCCAAAGAAAAAGTGGCTTATGCCCTATTTAAGAATCAAACCTACTGTCTTATTTTAAATGGAACCCTACTGAGGCGTATAAACATACACTTTACTTTAACATTATTAGATACGTATCATAGAAACGAATGGCCGTTTTCCCTAACATGTATTTATATGCATTGGAATTAAACTACTACAGCGGTTTCTAATCGTTTATGGTCACACAATACACAATAAATTTTAAGAAATATTAGAAATAAAGAAATCTGTAATGTAAAAACTGAATGTTGATGAAGCGAAAGAGATCTGGTCTGAAAACCGCCATTTGTGCTTTAATTTCTGCGTACAGAAATACCGAACAGAGACCAGGTGTTCCCCAGGATATAGACGTGAGTGAGTATATGTCAGTATGTATATATCTATATAGATAGATAGAATATGTTTTGCTGTACACAAACATTATACAAAAACATAGCACAAATGGCGGTTTTATTGTTAAAAGATTTTTTTCCAGGAAACTATACCTACAAAAAAAATTTTAAATAATAGGTACAACAAAATCTTTATTACAAAAAAAAATGGCAATGACAATAGACGGAATAATATGTGAAGGAATAATTCGACACCAAAAAATTAGCTAACGATTCAATGACAAATTAAATTTTGCTCATTTCACGTCACCCACTTTAGTTATCGCTACACAACTTTTATCAAGATCGCTTAGACGACACTGCTTCACGAAATTGCTGTCTCGTCTGCACAGACCCTTACACGCTCCATCTATAGCCCATCTTCTCCACGTCACCTGTTGGTTGGCTAGAATAAAATACTATTTAGTATTAAGCCCGCCAATTGTACAATCTTTACAGGTATAATGAAGAATTTAATAATAATAATAATAGCTGTTTGCGGGCAAAAAGTGGACCAAATCGTCCACTAATAACGTTTAAAATTAACCGTGACGCGTGCTTTCCACTTCCGATGGAACAATCAGTGTGGATCAGCTTAGATGCCTATCGACGGCCGTAGTAGAGTTTATGGAAGGCCATAGTATTTCTTAATGATTCGCGATACTCATACATAGTTATATATTAAACGGGTCGCGATTATTTATTAGGTAAAATGTAATTGGCTGCGTGGTGTCGGCCTAGAGAATAGCACCAACCCAATTCTTCCCGCGGGTGTCGTAAAAGGCGACTAAGGGACACAAACCGGGGAGTGGGCAGCAGCGCCCCCTGCAGTACAATTCCACCGAACTGCGATCACCAACCCGCATGCCCAGCGTGGGGATTTTTGGCATTATCCCCCAATAATGGCACAACCTTGCGCTATGGCGCTCATTAGGGGAGGGCTATGTCCAGCAGTGGACTAATATAGCCTGAAGAAGAAGAAAATGTAATTACCTTATTTCTCTTAGCTTTCAAGTACGCGGAATCCAGTGCTAAGGAAATAAAAATCACGCGCTTTATCAACGGCCCTGTCCGCGAGCGTGGTGAGTGTCATAGAACACCTTTACCTATAGGTGAGTGTTGTGTGTCGGCCAGCTGCGAAAAATTAAAAGTGACTACCCAAAATAATTGGGGTTCCCTATTTCATACCAAAAATTCTATGTTCGAAATACGGTTCACCTACAAAGGGTACGTCGAACGATAGATTGTACGACACCTTATTCATTCGAATGTTTATACGTCGGTGTATAAACATTCGAATGAATAAGCTTGCTGAGTGCTTAGTGCGAGTTTGACAGATCCAATCGAATAACTTTACTACCGCGTTAATCGAGCATCGAGTAGTGAGTATGAGTAAGTTAACCGTTCGGTAACTGGCAAAACGCTGTCACAGTACAACTCGCACTCGCGTTTATTCGTTTTTTGGCTGGTAAACGTGTTCACTTTTCAACGTAAACCATTACAACTCGCACTCAGCAATTTTAATTTCCATACTTGTCGCTAGGTGGCGCTTCCTCGATGCCATAGAAATATGAGTTTACGTTAACGCGATCGAGTAGTTAAAAAACTCGCACTAAGCATTCTGGTTCTTGCTTGTTGGTTCGATGCTCGTTACATCGAAAACTTTACTGCGATGCTTTTTAATGCGACAGTTAATTATATCGAATGTTTATGCACCGACTGCTGTTAGTTCGGTGCCTTGTTAAATCATTATTATCTATTCATTAATATAAAAGTACATAGAAGTTTTTAATGCCATGCAGAGGTAATCTCTTTTCATTTTTCATTGCCATAATCGAGGGTAGTTCACCTTTCATTCCCAATCTGATTTCGTGAAGTGTTTATTCATTCGGACTGCAGATTTAGTTAAAATTACAAGCATTTTTTGCCGGTAATAATGTCGATATCGACAAATTTACGAGTATTAATTTTGCCAAAGAGAGGGAATATTATTATCATAGACGGATATGAGTTTTGCATTAATAATAATTACCCTTAAATTTATAACATTATAATATTCTGTTCCTGCAAGTAAAACTCTCGGCAAAACGTTTTTTGAACCAGCGAAGCACTGAAGAAATAAGCATCGATAATATAATGCACCGGTGTATCATTTAATTCAAAGCAACGAGGCATCGGCAAAACTTTTTCGAAGTAACAAGGCACCGAACAATGAAAGTATCGGATTAAAAAAGCGTCGAACTATCAACCCTTCGCAGTATCATTCGTAGGTGAACCGTATTTCGAACAAAGAATTTTCAGTATGAAATAGGGAACCCCAATAATTGAGTGTAGTCGCCACTTCTGTCTACCCGTGACCACGACAACCTTAACGCTGCCGAAACGTCGGGAAATAAGGTAATTACGTTTCACCTAATAAATAATCGCGATTAGACGCGCTTAATATATAACCATAATTTTGTACCTGGGAACTACGGTAGACTAAACAGCTTCTTCCTCTTCTTCTTATGGTGCCTCTCCTGTTAGCGAAGGTTAGCAGTCAGCTCTGCATATCTGTCTCTGTCTCACGCAAGGCGGAAAAGCTCGGCAGCACTTGCGATTCTGGTCCACTCCCGAAGACACCTCAGTATATATATACCTCCCTCAGGAAAGAGACCGTGCCCCGCGGTGGGCACATAATGGATTGATGATGATGTTATTAGATTAGACAGCTGCTATACCTTAAAGTCTATTGACTGCTATAGTCTACTGCTTCAGGTATTTTTATACTGACTGTAGACGCCATCAATGTACGGAGTCTGAAATGTAGTGGATAACGAAATAAAGAATTTTGAATTTGTATTTAAAGTTTTCTCTGTCACCGGCAAGCCTGGGATTTGTATTTAATTTAGTTAATGACCCATAGTTTGCTGTCCAAATAAGTACTTTTTTGTCTGGCCAAAGGGCCAGAAAGTCCTCTTCGTATGACGTGGCGGCACTACCATGGAACTGTGAACTGTTGAATCGAATTTACTTTAGGGTACTTTATTATTGTGTGTGTTTGTGTTTTAATTGGATTGGACTTGTTCTGCAAATAAATATTATTATTATTATTATGGGGAGTGAAAGGAATAGTCTTATCTGACCAAAGTGGCCAGACTGACGCTTTCCAGCAGAGGAGTCCAAGCGGCCAGAGGTCAGGGCGACAATGAAACGTCGGACTATCCGGGCTGTATCAAGCAGCATCGCCTTCTGCATGATAGCGGGAAGCATGCCCACACGGAGCTCTAACCACCTCAGATAGTTATTATTATTATTTTAAAAACCTATTTAGAGGCTGAAAATTCCACCCATGCCGGGACTCGAACCCGAGACATCTGGCTTACCATGCCAGCGCTGTCCTCACTGAGCTAATGGGCGACTTAAAGAGGTTCGAAATTTCACTGATGCCGGTAAGTTGCCCATTAGGTCAGTTGGGAGAGCGCTGGCACGGTTAGCCAAAGGTCGCGGTTTCGAGTCCTGGCATGGGTGGAAGTTTTAGCTTCTAAATAGGTTTAAAAACCTATTTAGAGGTTAAAAAATTCACCCATGCCGGGATTGGAACCCGCAACCTCTGGCACGGATAACCAGAGGTTGCAGGTTCGAATCCCGGCATGGGTGAAAATTTTTAACCTCTAAATAGGTTTTTAAATTTGTCCTTAGCACGGGTTAGTGCATTAAAAATAAAAATAGTATAATTCTAAATAGGTTTTTAAAATGGTCCTAAGAACTTGTTAGTGCATTAATAAGAATATTATTATTATTATTTGTCAACATTTAAGCTCTAGCTAGGGGTAAACCCTTCATTCATTTGATTTTCTTTAGCATTGAAATCAAAATCGTTCAACCTATTCACCGTAGTTTCCAATCATTACAAACCCATTCATTAACCCATTTATCGGAGCCACATCCTACTCCTCATACACCACGTACAGAACCAGTTCATTAAAGCCAACGCAGGGTTAATTTCACCCGGGTCTCAAGTCTACTAAGGGTATATTACTAAAGGGTATATAGTAACTACGCAAAGGATTGTAAATAACATAGTAATGGGTGATTAAAACTGTTTTTACACGGATTTATGCTCGTTTATTACATTTTTACAATTTTTCAACGTTTCGTCACTTTTTCAGGTGCCGTGTTCCCGGATGACCTGAAAAAGTGCCGAAACGTTGGAAAATTGTAAAAATGTAATAAACGAGTATAAATCCGTGTAAAAACAGTTTTAATTATGTCTACTGCTCGTGTTAACCTTAGAAAATACTATAGCGATGGGTTTTATTGAAACTATTGTCAAATCAGTTCCGATCATAACATCACGAAATGTAAAGGGCTATACATAGTTATATATTAAACGGGTCTAATTGCGATTATTTATTGTTTATTTTATTTTTAATTTTGTTTATTATGACTACCAACAAGATACACACCAATACATTTACAATAGACCATAACTAAAAATAAACTAAGTGTTACCTCACTTACAGGCAGTCACAACATGCACCGTTAGTATGAAGTTACTTTAGGACTTAATGTATTAATCATAGTTTACACAGGTTTATTGTTAAGTTAATAAACTCATGAGATAATTTAACAATAATAATATTACTTTACTTATAAAATTGTTTAACCTAATAAATAATAAGTATTGCGAAACATTAGGAATTCATTGTAAAGGGTAATGTTTTGTGAGCAAGGTCCAAACCACTATTAAGTACTTATCTTTTATGCATTATGTAATAGTTATGACCTGTTTTGTATATCAAATAAATAAAATAAAATCAAAAGCTTTTTATTCACGCTACAAAAAATATTCTCAATCTTTTTTTACACGATTTTTAAATCTTTTTCTTTACGCAAGACTACACTATTTTTATTTTTAATGCACTAACCCGTGCTAAGGAACAAATTTAAAAAACCTATTTAGAGGCTAAAAATTTCACCCATTCGAATCCCGGCATGGGTGAAATTTTTAGCCTCTAAATAGGTTTTTAAATTTATGCAAGACTGTTTAAACTAAGCTAAGGTGGGGTAAAATAGAATAATATAATCATCACCACTTTCATGTACGAAGTTGCGGCCAATAGCTTGCAGGTGCTAGTACTTTATTTTATTCTTATGCAGCCATAATTGGGTCCCACTGTTGGGCAAAGGCCTCTCCTTGTCTTTGAGCACCTCTTCGTAAGTAAATATTTGGCCAAGGCGTCACCACATCCACCTCAATTTCCTACATTGCCAGTGGCCATCGCATGGAACGTGTAGGGAAATATGAATTCTGTGCTATGTTCACACACCTACTCACTATATTCATTTAATAGACTCGAGGCCCAGCTTTTCCTGCATTTTCCGGCCGAGCTGTCGGTTATTACTGTAGCCGTGTTATCAAGTTGTACCCCGTGACACTATCGATGGATTGCGTCGTCTATCAAACACGGAGAAGTGGCACGGTGTGTGGTACAAGCCATGGATTTTTTACGGTTCTAGATACCGATCTAGAACCGTAAAACCGTAACCGCTTGGGCGGTCCGATTGGGACCGCCCAAGCAGAGACTGTGCAGGACAGAGACAAGTGACGACTTCTTGGGTTGGAGGCCTAAGACCCACGTCGGGTCGCTGGGCCAGCGGGCCAAGTATGTCATCATCATCTGGCGGCCGTCGTTATGTAGCAGTAATTGAGCCAAGTCTTAGGGCGGCTTGAAAACTTCTGACAGTACGACCAGCCACTAGTCTTGCAAGCCTCCACCAATCCGGACTTGGCCCCCGTGGTGGAGTATGGCCTATACCTTCCTCAGGGAAGAAAACGGTGCCCCTCGGTGGGGACAGAATGGGATGCATTCTGTCCCCACTGAGGGGCACGGTTTTCTTGATATGGCTCAACTACTGCTATCTAACGACAGCCGCCAGCCGGCACCAACTGCTTAACGTCCTTTGCCAAGCACGGAACCGTTAAGAAAAATACCACTAGCGTTAGTCATAGACGGTCACCCATCCATGCACTGAACGCGCCCTATGTCGCTTAACCTTCGTGATCGTTTAACCGATCGATCGGTCACTCAGACAGCCAGGGCTGCTGGCAATTCCTATATATTAACGCCCCGAATCGGGGCGCGGTTGTAAAATAAGTTATTTTCTTTAATGACAGAAGTATAGAAGCTTATTATATTATAAAACATATACATATATTTTTCATCCCCGGTTTCTCGAACAATTATAGCAATTTGTTGATCAGTTGAACCATTTGGCTAAAACGCAAAACACAAAAATTATAACTGACAGCTTTTGAGCTAAAACTTTCATAATTATTTCGTTATTATTAACACACTATTAATAAATTAATTAATACGATACATAATTTAAGTATTTACGAAAAAACATACTGATTATTCAGTCTTATTGCAATATTGTGTCAATAGTTACTTAACCTGATTTTTTATGTTTTTGGGGAAGGAAAATGAGCGGGATCACATTTCATCTCAAAAAATTATAAAATCGAAAATGAAATATATTTCAAGGACGTGTCAAGGTACACAAAATGTCTTATGACTTAGACCCGACCCTAGAGTCGAAAGTTTGTTCAGATAATTACATTCTCTGTCTAGCTTCAGCAAAGTCCGCATTAATAGCCGATGTACAGTCAACACTGACTCGCCCTTTATATTCCTGTACTCTACTAAGCCCCATCACTTTCTCGTATACTAAAGGTTTTAAAGGTAGCCTTGCATCAAAAAGCGGATGGGTTCCACGAACGTTAATTTAACGAGAAACATCTATTTTTTTAATTGTTAGCAATCTAGCGGAACGAAGCGCTCGTGGCCTAGGCGAACCGAGTGATTAGAACCAATCACTTGCTTAAGCAACAACAGGCGCGGTCAGGTATAGGATGGGTGAGCGTCCCGTGACTACCGCTAGTGGCATTTTTCCGAGCGCTTCCGTGCTTTGCAAGGCACGTTAAGCCGTTGGTGCCGGCTGGCATATAATGGCAGTAGTTAAGCCATGTCAGAGGCCTTATGAGCGGCTTCATAACTACTGACAGTAAGGCCCGCCACTGTCTTACAATCCTCCACCAACCCGGGCTTGGCCCTCGTGGTGGAGTATGGCCTAACCTTCCTGCGATGCAGGAAGAGACCCGTGCCCCAGCAGTGGGGACACACAAGGGTTGATAACGATAGCGGAACAAATCTAAAATATCTAAGTAATGGCTGGTTTGCTCTACACAACAATATATAAATGAATTACACACGACACTTGGTTACAGAGTTACAGCCCTCGGCGAGGCGTCATGTTTTCGTTGCATGTTGTTTTAACCAGTGACCCGATACTACTGAACTGAAAGACGTTTCACATCAAAATATAAAGCTTAATCCGCTGTTGAGGGCGCATTTCAATATAAAATTATGAATAAGTGACCTTATTAGCGTGGACTCATCAAAAAGTAACAAGAATCCATAATCATCACATCACACTTCAACACATCACAATCACCTATATAAAAACCTATTTAGAGGCTAAATATTCCACCCATGCCGGGACTCGAACCCGCGACCTCTGGCTATCCGTGCCAGCGCTATTTCCAACTGAGCTAATGGGCGACTCACGGGCATCAGTGAAGTTTCGAACCTCTTTACACTATTCTCCGTATTACGTACAGGCAGCGACATCTGGCTGAAGTGAATTGCATCACTTACAGCCCCGAGTACCTACTTTGCAGTTAGGTTTTACATCGGAATGGTATCGCTTAGCACGGGTAAGTGCATTAAAAATAAAAATAGTATATACTCGTACATCACATCACACTAATATTAAAAAGGCGAAAGTTGTGTGTGTGTTTGTTACTTCTTCACGTCTAAACGGCTGAAGCGATTTTAATAACATTTGGTATGTAGCTAGCTGACACCCTGGATTAACAATGAGATTCGTTTTACTGCGGGAAAATATCTTATTCCCACGGGAGAATCGATAAACCGCGGATAACACCACGGGACACAGGTAGTACAAAATAAACATAGACATAGACATAATTTATTGGTAATATTCATTACAAGTCAAGACTCCGTACATAATAACAATCCAATGTAGAAATAATAATCAAATTTACAAATGTCAAAAAGAAAATATTAAAAAACCTATTTAGAGGCTAAAAATTTCACCCATGCTGGGATTCGAACCCGCAACCTCTGGCTATCCGTGCCAGCGCTCTACCAATTGAGCCAATGGGCGACTCACGGCATCAGTGAAATTTCGAACCTCTTTACACTATTCTCTGTATTACGTACAGGCTCAATTGGTAGAGCGCTGGCACGGATAGCCAGAGGTTGCGGGTTCGAATCCCAGCATGGGTGAAATTTTTAGCCTCTAAATAGGTTTTTAAATTTGTTCCTTAGCACGGGTTAGTGCATTAAAAATAAAAATAGTATAATCATGTGAGTACAGTGATATCGTTCCGATGTTAAACCTAACTGCAAAGTAGGTAGTCGGGGCTGTAAGTAATGCAATTTGCTTAAGTCAGATGTCGCTGCCTGTACGTAATACAGAGAATAGTGTAAAGAGGTTCGAAATTTCACTGATGCCGTGAGTCGCCCATTGGCTCAATTGGTAGAGCGCTGGCACGGATAGCCAGAGGTTGCGGGTTCGAATCCCAGCATGGGTGAAATTTTTAGCCTCTAAATAGGTTTTTAAATTTGTTCCTTAGCACGGGTTAGTGCATTAAAAATAAAAATAGTATAAGAAAATATTACATGTCAATATCATAATAATTATGCAATCTGTCAGGTCAATCAATACTAACATTTCCTAGATCTTTTTTCGAACTAAAACTTTCGTAAGCACAACACATTGTAGACTTTTAGTCCGGATCTACTTACGGGTGTCGTTATATCGGAAGAGTCCGTGTGAGACGAGCAACCGACGACGCGTGCTCCGTCTCTGCTCACCTTGATTAAGCTCTGCGAATCGGAGCGAAACCTGGTCGGACCCTTCCGATATAACAACACCCGTAAGTAGATCCGGACTAAAAGTCTACAATTTCCTAGATCCCTTGCGGAAATCTTGTAAAACACACAAGATTTTCTTTTGCTTCTGCCCTAATGACTAGTCATTCCTGTTATTTATGTCCGTTCGGTTCATTAGCACTATCAGAACAGTGGCCGATAGGTGTTCTTGATGCGTACAGCTATCTGCCGACCGCTTACTTTAAGATTACGGTAATTACATTGATTGCCGCCTCTGACCTAATTTCTACGGAATAAAGTGATGAAGCTCTGATGAAGTCTTACTTGACATTTTTTTTCATAAAGCCTATATACGTCCCACACGAACCTTCTCTCAGAGAGAGATAGAGAGTATGGGCTTATTTGCTAAGCGTGCCCACCGCGGATTGGAAATTTTAAGTGCTGAAGTATCTGAACACCTCAGGCACATAGATAGTCTGACAAATTCAATTATTTATTTGTCAGTTAAGGTCTTGCACAAACAGGTAACGATAGCGATATTTGCGGGGTCAAATTGTATGTGATAAATATATCGAATAAATATTTTTTCTGAATCCAATTTTTTTCTGTATTATAGTAAATCTAAAAGTATATAAAAATTTCGTGTCATAGTGTTCGTTATTGGACTCCCATAGCCAGAGGTCGTGGGTTCGAATCTCGGCATGGGTGGAATTTTTAGCCTCTAAATAGATTTTTAAATTGTCCTTAGCACGGGTAAGTGCATTAAAAAAAAGAATATTATTAAATATAATCAAAATAAAACAGTTTTACTTTTTTATTATTGTTTGTTTTGTTATACTGACTCTACTATGGTTACTAGTTGAATAATAATGTAGCGTGGTCAATACCACATTCAACTTAAAAAGTAGCTTTAGCAAAAATATCGTTACCGTAACCTATTTTTGCCTCATCGTGAACTATCTCTGTTTGACTTTATATAACTAGTACAGTCGACAGAATATAAACGCTTAGTAACTTTCCATTTGTCAACTTGTAGGCCATTGATGTGAATAAATAGTTTGTGTACTTTTATAATGGGTCCACCATCAAGGACCACTTAGTAACGTATCATTTGGTTTGATTAAACTAAGCGGTTTGATTAGTGCAGTGAAAATGGTTAAAAGTGAAACTTCTAGCCACCTATAGCTGTCGAACCAGTAACCAGAGACTTAGGAGTCACAAGTATTGTATGATCCGTCCGGATTAGATCTCTTTGATTCACACACGATTGGTAAGGATAATTTGTCCGGTTACGCATAGCTCTCTCTCTTTTACACAAGATTTTCTGTTTTACCTGCATTTTTTTCCTAAAATTAGCGTTCTTCTTTTTGTGAAGTCGAATTCAATTGTTTATAGTTTGGATTCCGTTGAACGCGCAACAGTGCCGGTGTATCCTGTTAATTATGACTTAATGATATCAACCCTTTGTATGTTCCCACTGCTGAGGCACGGGTCTCTTCTTGCATAGCAGGAAAGTTAGGCCAAACTCCACCACGGGGGCAAAGTCCGGGTTGGGAGTGGATTGTAAGACAGTGGTGAGGACTACTGTCAGAAGTTATCAAGCCGCCCATAAGAGCTCTGACATGGCTTAACGACTCCCATTACATGACTGCCGGTACAAACGGCTTAACGTACCTTGCGGAAGTCAGAAGCATTCGGAAAAAAATATTTACTCCAATCACTCACTTATAATTTTTTATTTTATTTTTTATCACTTATTGATTTTTTTTTTATTTAATTGATATGTATATTTGGTAATTTAAAACACGATTAATAGGTTCCTCTTCTGAGTTAACGATCGTTATTTTGCTATCTAACGGGTGAGAATCAGAGCCTTGTACGAGTTTTCACATGGCTTGCTCCATATCTGTTCCCTCGAAGTCTAGTTTATATCATTAGCACGCTAAACGAGTCTATTAACCAGCGATTTTACGCTCATTTGGCAAGTTAAGAAATTACCGTAGGCACTGATACTTGGTATTTGATGTGTTAACTGTTCCTGGTATCGGTATCATTAAATTACCTGTCTATTTATCTTAGGCAACTAACGAAAGCAGCCTCTGTGCATTCCCCTCTAAAGATAACACTGCTTCTTTACACAGAAGGATCTATGAAACACTGGGGTATCACATATGTTTTTAAGCGGAAACGCGCTTATGTTAAAGATATGAATGTTAAAGATATAATGTATATAATTTCGAAGATAGCTCAGTAATAAGATCTATGTAGCTTTGATAATTACATAATTAGGTTTTATGATCTAATTCTTTTCCTACACTACTCTTTGCCAGTTTCTTCAACGCCAAAGGTTTCTTCTTCTTCTTCTTCTTCAGGCTATATTAGTCCACTGCTGGACATAGCCCTCATACATACCATACCATACTCATACCATAGCCAAAGGTTTGCTGGAAGAGAATCATTCTTGCATTAAGTACGCCCTTGTACATTTACTTATGTAATCAGTGCAGTAAAGAATTAAAACAAACAAATAAATCCCTGATATAAAATAACGATTAAAAAGAATAGTTTTAAGAATTAGCTATCAAACGGCGGTGTTATAAAGCAGAGAAACTACGGAAATCTATATATTTTAATTCTCAAACAATCCTCAAAATTGAACCTTTATGATATTGAGAATTGTTAAACAATTGTTAGAGAATTAAAAGTTGTGAATGACATTTGTTTCAGGAATTGCAGAATATGAAAGTTACACTGTATGTTATCTCGCTACAATGACCGGAGATACAGTAAAATAACCGTAATAATAGAGCCCATATATCCCATTGTCCCTACAGTGGGACACTTTAGAAAGAGATACAGTGCGGCATTTGTTTCTAAAGACTACAGTCGACGCGGACAAAGCCGGGACCACGTTGGAAAATTGTAAAAAAATGTAATAAACGAGCATAAATCCGTATAAAAACAGCTTTAATCATGGGAAAATGCATGTTTACCTTACCTACCTTAGTGCATAGTTGCATCTATAGCATAGTCGACATGTGCCAACGACTTTGTTTTCTGTTATGTACATTTGCGAAGTTATAGCAGCAATACCACTCAATAACCGTGAAGAAAAAGAAAACCGACACCACACTGCTGTGTGGTGTCCCAATTTTTCCCGCAGGTGTCGTAAAAGGCAACTAAGGGACACAAACCGGGGGGTGGGCCGCAGCGCCCCCTGCAGTACAATTCCACCAAACTGCGATCCCCAACCCGCATGCCCAGCGTGGGGATTATTGGCATTACCCCCCAATGATGGCACAACCTTGTGCTATGGCACTCATAAGGGGAGGGCTAATATAGCCTGAAGAAGGAATCAGACTTGATGATGGCACAACCTTGCGCTATTGCGCTCATTAGGGGAGGGCTATGTCCAGCAGTGGACTAATGTAGCCTGAAGAAGAACATTGTGAGGAAGCCTGAGTATCTGAGGTGTTCAACTACCTACTACGCGCTTGAAATTACCAATGCGCTGCGGACAAGCTTGGTAATTAAGGCCGCGCTCTCTCTTTCGGAGAGAAGGCCTGTGCCCTGCAGAGACCTTCCTCTCGGGGGACTTATATAGGCTAGATCGTAAAATAGTTGCATCCACCAATTTTACGACCTCGTTAGCGAATGTGTATTGAGAGCCAGTTAGTTTTAGCGCCCAATGGTGGAGGAATTCCGCCGTAAAGTGTCGCGAATTGACCTACTTTCTAAAGAAAAGTAGCCACAGGAGCGCTTGACTTAACAAGCCATAACTTGCGGGGCAATGTCGTTAAGTAATCAAAGGTTATTTTGAACTACCAGCAGATAGTAAAGATAATTAGGACCATGTTTGAACTAAAACATTCGTAAACATAGTACGAATCGTCGTCGTCAGGCTATTCTAGTCAACTGCTAGACATAGCCCTCCCCTAATGAGCGCCATAGCGCCCTGTCTTCAGCTTGCCGCATCCAGCATCTGCGTGCAGTTTTTCTCAGATCGTCATCCCATATAGACGGAGGGCGTGCTACATTACGTTTGCCGAGTCGCGGTCTCCAAACACGAACACGTTCACTCCACGTTTACACCGATACTTTCAATAAATTTAAATTAAAATGTAACGGAAAAAAATAAATGGGTGTGTGTCATGTTTTCCTGTGTTTACCTACGATGTTTTTCTTTACCGCGTAGGGAAACCCACCAATGTACGATGTACATAGAAGCGTAGCCCCAACAAAGCGCCACGGCATAAAACTCGAATTTTTGCTGCCACGGCACACAGCGCTAGATCTCCCGTCGCGTTCGCGAGATATGTTGATTTACGTTTAACGCGTGACCCCTCGGTATACGATCATAGGTCTCGATAGGCGGCGGGTGAATCGACCGTGCCCACTGCGCGGAGTATCTTCGGATCGGAGCGGATTTATCTCGGGAAATATTTCGCGGTCTGCGCTCGGGCACAGAGCGCGCAGAGGCAGAAGATTCAAACGTTGGTGCGTTACTTGCTCTTTTGCCGCTGTCTGTATAATATTAGACATATACATAGACATCATTTATTGGTAATATTCATTACAACTTAAGGTTACTTTGTAATAACAATCAAATGGAGACAAATGTCAAAAAGAAACAAAAAAGTGTTACACGTCACTATCATCAGAATTTCAATCTGTGATGTCAATCAATTATACTTAGTCTGTATAAGCGTAAAAAATAAGTATATTTTACTAATTTTATAATAAGATAAAAAAATTGTAATACGTATACAAAATAAGTTTGCTAAATTCTGCTAAATAAGCTATAAAACTCAAGGGTGGCTGGAAGAATTTTCCCTAGAAATAAGTCCGCTTTTGCTCATAATGTAAGCAAGCCTTGTTTTTAAGTGCTATATATTGTGCAATAATGTGTAACAAACTATGTAGGGGCCGTAAGGGCCCATTTCCTCGTCATAGAAGTCTGCTAATTATTTAAAAAATTGAAGACCAGTTAAATTAACATTTTGAGGAAACTTGAGTGTCTGAGCTCTTCACAAATCTCAGCTTTTATTCAAATGTAAATTTGTAAACAGCATTTCTTAAAAAACAAACTTTTGCTTAAAATGTACACTGTGTATAATTTTTAAATGCTAAAATGACTTTTTTTATGATACAATAACACTATTTTAGACAAACTCAAACCAAAAAAAAAGAGTTCACATGATGGCAACTTATATAACGCATATAAAGCTATATACATACTCGTATAGTAGCTAAATACATACTCGTTTAGTAGCTATATACATATAGTAGTTATCAACCACTTAAAGATTCAAATAAGCGTGAGTTTCAAATAATAGATATAAATATCTCAAAAACCTATTTAGAGGCTAAAACAAAAAAATTTAAATTGTCCTTAGCACGGGTTAGTGCATTAAAAATAAAAATAGTATAATCATGTGGGTACAGCTATATCATTCCGATGTAAAAACCTAACTGCAAAGTAGGTAGTCGGGTCTCTAAGTGATGCAATCGACTTCAGCCAGATGTCGCTGCCTGTACGTAATACAGAGAATAGTGTAAGGAGGTTCAAAATTTCACTGATGCCGGTGAGTCGCAAATTAGCTCAGTTGGATAGAGCGCTGGCACGGATAGCCAGAGGTCGCGGGTTCGAATCCCGGCATGGGTGGAATTTTTAGCCTCTAAATAGGTTTTTAAAATTGTCCTTAGCACGGGTTAGTGCATTAAAAATAAAAATAGTATAATAAATGTTTATCTGTCCACATTGTTTTGTGGCCCGCGCTGGGAGATTCGAAGATTTCTTTCTCCTGTTAGTCTGAGTTTCGTTTTGTAATAGAATTTGATAGGGGAATTGCATTGCTTACCTTTACTGCGAATAACTACGAGAACAAAGTCAGCTAAGACGAAATCTAAAAATCAATGAAATCAAAAAGGTGTTGTTCAAAGTAGCACTGCGACTCATTAAACGAAACAAATTAAACTAGGGGTCCATTTCAAAACTAGATCATTATGTAGCAGAAATGAAGAAAAATCTTTAAACTTCAGTCATTTCGAAGTCCATAATTAAGAGAGTTTTAAATAGGGTATCTTCTTGCATCACAGGAAGGTTAGGCCATACTCCACCACGGGGGCCAAGTCCGGGTTGGTGGAGGATTGTAAGACAGTGGCGGGCCTTACTGTCAGAAGTTATCAAGCCGCCCATAAGGCCTCTGACATGGCTTAACGACTGCCATTACATGACAGCCAGCACCATCGGCTTAACGTGCCTTGAGGAGCACGGAAGCGTTCGGAAAAATGCCACTAGCGGTAGTCACGGGACGGTCACCCATCCTGCACCTTACCGCGCCTGGTGTTGCTTAACTCAAGTGATTGATTCCAATCACTCGGTTCCGCTAGGCCACGAGCGCCTTTTACACGTTACATAATTAAACGCTCAGTACAAGAGCCCGTCCACGCCCGTCACGGCTGTCAGCGCGGGCTGCGCGCGCGCATGACATTTACATTTGAATAACAAATGGCACCAAAACTCGGCGACTGACAAACGAGGGTGCTGCGGTCGGGACCTTTACTCGCGCGCCGTGGTACTTTGTCAACTTGTAAGTTTTTTAATGTAGCCTATATGCGCCCCACTGTAGGGCACAAACCTTCTCTCAGAGAGAGAGAGAAAGAGAGAGTATGGGCTTAATTATCACAAGTGCCCACCGTAGATTTGAAATTTCAATCGCTAAGGTATTTGAATACAACGGACCCTCAGGTTTCCTCTTTCCTTCGCCCTCCTTTCCTTCCTGTTTTCATTCACAGTTGGCATCTTATCATCAATTATTATTGTGCACTCTACATAACATAACATTTACGTACAGGCACATAAATTCCTTCTGGCCCGACACTAGGATACCCTGTATTGTAGGACCCAGAAACAACGACATCACAAACATGTAAACATCCAAGACCTGGGGTTTTTTTGCCCCAGCCAGGGTTCGAACCCGGGACTTCTCGCATGGTAGGCAGATGCGCTACCGCTGCGCCACAGAGGTCGTCAATATTATTTACACTTTCATGATGATAGAGCGGAGCTAGTTCAATATTTGTTATTAGTATTCAAGGGAACAGAAGCAGGCCCTAGCGCTAAAGTAAATTTATCTAAGCTGTCAACGTGACAACTTGCCAGTTTGAGTGGTCGATTTATCTTCGTCGGCGAAAAGTTAAGGATATGACCACTTTTTGTTTCGATACTCCAGCAGAGCTTATGAAATACTGGCTGCCTCGTTGGTAATACAGCCTTTAAATTGACTGAGATATCAACATACAAATATAACGCACGTTGCTGCCAAAAACATGAACGTGGAAAAGGGGCCAAGATTGACGGTTAATGGTTTAGTTAATAAAATAATTGCGATCAAAATACATTATGACAAATTTCATGGAGGTTTTCGAAAATAAGTATGCTTTCAAAGTTTTTTTGATTCATTTGAATAAAATGATATTTGGTTACATAAAAATAAACACATCTTCATCCTCATTGTCGTCATCTGTCAGCGAACAAAAGTTGAAGAAATTGCCGAAAGAGTTTCGAGTGGCGGCCGAGCGGCCCGATGATCGGACGAAGTCGTGGAGTTGGTCCGAGAGTGTGACTAGTAAGAGATCGTGAGAGATAGCATTTCGGGGAATAGGCATATATCCAACATTGGGCTTATTATGATGATGATAAAATAAAAACGTAACGAAACTTGTTTTTTCAGCATACTTCATTTTTTTCAGCTAAAGTTTCTACACTTACAACCTACATGCAAAGAGTAAAACACTTTCCGATTAGCAAATCATCTAACCATCATCTGCTTAAAGTAGCACTTGGCAGTTGCCACTATCGTTTTTATCGCGATCTTGGCTTGGCACTCAGCCGTGTGTCTAGATTTTATTTTCATTCTATTCCCATATCACATAAATTTTGGTGGTCGACTACTAATTTCTTTTATAAGGAATTGGCTTTAACTTTCTTTTATAAGGAATTTCACGTTTTAATATGGACTTTAGCAGTGGGGTATTTGTGTTTCTTAAGAGGCGGTGGTAGCTCAGTTGGTAGAACTATGGACTGGCAAGCGAGAGCCCCAGGTTCGATCCCGAGTGCGGGCACGTACCAATGACTTTGTTTATTTTCAAAGTTACGTACCTTTGCGAATTTGTAGTCGCAATACCACACGCTAACGGTGAAGGAAAACATCGTGAGGAAACCCGCGGCTTGGTTGGATCCGCACGTATTGACTAGTCTTTCCTGTGGACTAGGCCGACTAAGCTGTCAGGATGGTATAGGTGCTGGGCAAGCCTACACCATCTATAAAACCATGTCCTAGGCACTACAGCGTCGGAGTGGTCCCTTCACCCATCTAGTGTGAGTGAGGATGCCACTGGACGCTGTATAAATCACCTCTTAAGTAGATGCAAAAAGGCCAATATTATTACACTTATGTCAGTCAATCAGCATGTACTGGTTCACTGGGCTAGGCCTCCCCTAAGCCATGCCACTGCTTTCTGTCCTCCACCATCTTCATCCAGCTACTGCCAGCCACCTGCCTCAGATCGTCGGTCCAGCGAGCTGGTGGACGTCCTTCGCTGCGTTTGCCAGTTTGTGGTCTCCACTCAAGAACGTTTGCACCCCATCGACCATCTTACGACAGTGGGCTGTCGTAATATGGTCGTTGGCTGTCATAGCAGTGGGTTCGTAACATTTGACAGTTACGTAACAGTGACAGTGACTAAGAACTGTCAAATGTAACAAGCCCACTGCTACTTCAGCTTTCTAATGTTATACGTACAGGCTATTTCAATCACCATAGTTCTTTAGTCGATTGTCTCATTTGGATTTGATACTTATGTATCTTGATGCATATGTCTTTAATTGCGTTAACTGGGAAGGCAAGTTAAATCATTAACCCAATCTTCAGTCAAATGAACTCTGCGCAAGCACGCAAGTAACATGCGCAGACGCTGCTATTGAAGCCAATCGGAGATCTGTCTGAGCCAGACAGACTCTCCTCTAGACAGATTATACTTTGACACGAATGTGGATACACTATCTCAAGGTCTACCTTTGTTAATTAGTTCAAGACACTGTGACATCTTGGGTGTAATTAGTAAACACGTTTTACCAGACTCTAAGTCACCAACCAGTTTAAAAAGACTCCTGATGTTAGGGATTTCCGCACTTGAGGCGATGGAATAAGATTTGTAATAGGATGTGGTTAGAGTCGGAGTGTGATGGTGGGAATCGATAGCAAATGTTGACCTAGGCAGCGGTGAAACTTTGTGCAGCGCTTCTGAGATTTATGTACAGAACTCGTACTGACGTTAAAGGATTTCCTTCGTTAGTTTTTGCACCAAAGTACTGTGAAAGACTGCAACTAAATCAATGCATAACATGTTTTCCACCGCTTTATTTATTTCTCTTCTTGTATTCCTGTTTATTTTAGTAATGTTCTACTCCAACTGTGTTACATCCGTTAGATGCCTAATGAATGTTACTTTTTAAGATCTACATCAAACAGGTTATTTATTGTATAATAAGCTTAATCATTGGGGGGATTATGGGCATTACTCCCCAATGATGGCACAACCTTGCGCTATGCCGCTCATTAGGGGAGGGCTATGTCCAGCAGTGGACTAATATAGCCTGAAGAATAAGAAGAAGCTTAATTGGTTACTTACATATTGATCATCAAATCTTAATTAAACGGAATGACTGACGAAGAATAGAAGTACCTTTCCTCGGATATGAAATGTACGTAATCTCACTGGATGTAATTAACTTTTTACGCTTTATTATTTTAGTAATCAGTAACTGAACATTTATTTCAACTTGAAGAATTTATGTTTTGTTTGCTTAATGTCAATGTACAGTGTAATATTAAAGCCACTGTCTTTGGGCCGAATCTGTAGTGGAGAAAAAGTCGGCGGGAAAATAAACTCCACTCGGACCATATTCAGGAAACTTTCCACAGGCTAAAGTAACCTAATGCGAATTTCAAACTTAAGGTTGGCCTAAACGGTAACTTCCTAACTCGTGGTTAGTTAAACCATTACGTTGTTAGGCTGGGAATGTGTATTAAGTAATTGATTATTGTAACTGTTTTCGTTTAGTTCTAAGAAGAAGGAAATGTTACTAATAAACCTTGGCTCCGTTTCCTCACAGCCCATAATCCTGGTATTATATGAAATTGTACCCGATATGATAATTAGCACGTTTATCTCGTGGGTCAAATTTTTATATTTCCTTTTAAACTTAAGCAAAACTTATATTATTTTTAATGCACTAACCCGTGCCAAGGACAATTTTAAAACCCTATTTAGCGGTTAGCCAGAGGTCGCGGGTTTGAATCCCGGCGTAGGTGGAATTTTTAGCCTCTAAATAGGTTTTTAAGGAAAACTTATTTTTAGTTTTGTTTAATGACTCATTTATATGAAGCTTATGTTGAGTATTAAGCCAACACCATCTATAAAAAACCATGTCCCAGGCACTACAGCGTCGGAGTGGTCCCTTCACCCATCTAGTGTGAGTGAAGATGCCACTGGACTGGACGCTGTATAAATCATCTCATTACGTAGATGCAAAAAGGCCAATATTATTATTATTATGTTTTGTAAAAATATGTCTTTCTTTGGGAACAGTAAAGTGAAATAAAGTACCTAATGTTTTTTTAACGTAGGAAAATCTTCTTCATCCTGTGCCTCTCCAGTAATAATTTGGTGACGAATTGTAAGACAGTGGCGAGCCTTATTGTCAGAAGTTATCAGGCCCATAAGCCTTCTGACATGGCTTAACGACGGCCATTACATAACAGCCGGCACCAACGGATTAACGTGCCATGCGAAGCGGAAAAAAATTTACTAACGGTATTCGCGGGCTTAATTAACCTTAGATTTAATAATAAATAATAATAATAATGGTCATTTGGGAGCCATATACTCGTACAAATAATTATTACAAAAAACGTTATTTTACGATTTAATCATATTTTTATTTAGTTTTACTGTTATTGGTAATGATAAACTGGGGGGTGGGCAGCAGCGCCCCCTGCAGTACAATCACACCGAACTGCGATCCCCAACCCGCATGCCCATTACCCATTACTCCAGTGGGGATTATGGGCATTACCCCCTATGATAGCACAACTTGGCGCTCTTAAGGGAGGGCTATGTCCAAAAGTGGACTAGTATAGCCTGACGACGATGAGTTAGTGGTAAGTTATATTATTAAATTTCTATAGTCTATAAAGTTTTTTTTAAATTAATATTAAAGCTCA
The DNA here is from genome assembly GCA_934045075.1 of Yponomeuta sedellus. Lineage (NCBI taxonomy): Eukaryota > Metazoa > Arthropoda > Insecta > Lepidoptera > Yponomeutidae > Yponomeuta > Yponomeuta sedellus. The sequence goes on from OW203724.1 coordinate 22,481,173, forward strand.
CCAATCAGACTTATCTGATTGCTGTGTGGTGTCGGCCTAGAGAATAGCACCAACCCAAATTCTTCCCACGGGTGTCGTAAAAGGCGACTAAGGGACACAAACCGGGGGGTGGGCAGCAGCGCCCCCTGCAGTACAATTCTGCCAATCTGCGATCCCCAACCCGCATGCCCAGCGTGGGGATTGTGGGCATTACCCCCCAATGATGGCACAACCTTGTGCTATGGCACTCATAAGGGGAGGGCTATGTCCAGCAGTGGACTAATATAGCCTGAAGAAGGAATCAGACTTATCATCAATTACAAACAATATACCGAAGGAGATCCGTCATTCGACCTAAGAGTCCCGCCATTCCGACGCACATACCAATCCCTGCCCAAATGCGACTTGAAGCGTGAGCCGATCACTCAGTGGTATCATTGAGAAACCTCGCTTATCAAGCGACAGCGACCAATCAGTTGACATGTCAGCAGAGACAAGTTATTTGACCGGCGGGCATTCGCGGCAGCGTTATCCGATAACCATCAGTAAGTACGGACTGGACCCGATTGCCATCTTGGTTTTGTTTCGAGTTGGGGTTCGGAAATGCCTTTGTGTTTGGGAAAAATATCAGTAACTTTAAAACTTTAGGTAGCCAACACAATGTAAATACTAGAATAAACATGTAAACTTTTTTTTAAAAAAAACCTATTCAGAGGCTAAAAATTCCACCCATGCCACGGATAGCCAGAGGTCGTGGGTTCGAATCCTGGCATGGGTGGAATTTTCAGCCTTTAATTTTTTTTTTTAATTGTCCTTAGCACGGGTTAGTGCATTAAATATAATATAATTTAAACTTTTGTTCCCACTATTTAGGCTGGCAAAGGTGATTAAAAACTCCATGGGGCATTGTATACGCTTAAGATATATTAAGCTTGCCTAAATCGCGGTTCAAAAAATTTGTTAAGCACACTTTGTGCCAAAAGGGCTACTATAACATAAAGGATTATTTAGATGACAATGAGGTCTGGAATTAAAGCCAGTACAATGTATGAGTTCTATGTTTTATAATAATTATGTAAACTATGTTAATTAATTTGAAAATACAAAGTTTGCAGTTTTTTTGTCCATTTTTTCTCCATTTTGATCTAGATTTTGAAATGGACACATTGAATTGTAACGTTCATTAAGCCGCAGTTTCTGCGCTACTTTGAATAAAACCTTTTCATTTCATGTTGAATAGATGTACAGTCGATGGCACAGTTATGTCGTCATGAACCCATTATGTCCCCACCGAGGGGCACGGGTCTCTTCCCTTAGGAAGGTATAGGTCATACTCCACCACGGGAGCCAAGTCCGGATTGGTGGAGGCCTACATGACTGGTGGCTGGTCTTAATGTCAGAAGTTTACAAGCCACCTTAAGCCCTCTGACTTGACTGCCATCTATCGTCGGCAGCCAGCACTGACTGCTTAACGTGCCTTGCGAAGCACGGAATCGCTCGGAAAAATGTCACGAGCGTTAGTCCTAGACGGTCACCCATCCATGCACTGAACGCGCCCTATGTTGCTTAACCTTCGTGATCGTTTTAAAAACACTCAGGCCCCCGGCTGCCTGAGTGATTTCAAAACGATACGAGCTACTACGAGCGATTGCGCTACGTTTAAATGATTGTTGTAAAGTCACCCGTGACGTGATAGGTTGTTGACTAGACTTAGGGCCTGTTTCACAATCTGCAAATAAAGTTCCGGATAAGCTGTCCGCAACCAGGGCTGTCATTTGTTCTAAATTGAAATAAATATTCCTATATTGCGTGTGTTTGTTTATGGCTTCAAATTTTGAACAAACGGCAGCCCTGGTTGCGCATAGCTTATCCGGAACTTTATTTGCAGATTGTGAAACAGGCCCTTATAGTTAACATCTGATGGATATTTAAATCCGTAAAGGAAAATATCACAAAAAACCCTCCTACAACCCTCACTGCGTGTTAAAGTGAAATGAAAGTGAAATTATCTTTATTACCAACAAATATTAGATAAGATAAGAATATACTTTACACTGGAAAAAACAACAAATGCTTACAAAATAATTACAAAGGCAGTACAATTGGCGGCCTTATTGCTAAAATCAATTTCATCCAGTCAACCTTACGATGGAAAGTTGCTGAAGGTAAGGTATAATCACATCACGTCACACTATAATAATATTATAAAGGCGAAAGTATGTGAGTGTGTATGTTTGTTACTTCTTCACGTCTAAACGGCTAAAGCGATTTTAATAAAATTTAGTATGGAGTTAGCTGACATTCTGGATTATCAAATAGGCTACGTTTTACTGCGGGAAAATATCTTATTTCTATGGAAAAATCGATAAACCGCGGTTTATAGATGTGTCAAACTCTTAGGCACAGTCAAAACCGTCCGTTTACGGACGCAAACGCCTACGATGACGATGAAGATAGAGAAATATCGATGCTATCAAGCGGATGAATCTTATCGCGTGCCTCGCATTTTAATAGAGACACAGTTAATCATATTCATTCGCGAATGAGCCTATAAAGCCACTAACTGGTAGAGACGTGCGTCAATCAACGTCAAAAGCGCTAGAACTGTTGCCAGTCCGCTTCAGCCGAGTTTCTTGACAGCTGGAAGAAACACTTGTTGAGGCTTTCACGCCTTAATCTAGGTGCGAGAGTGTACAGCGTTCATTACAAATCGATGCTGTTGTAGCTACTTAGTACACTTCCTTATGAGGTCGTTGTAAGTGAGCAGTGTAAGATAAAAAATGCTGGCCTACTCGTATCTCGATGCGTCGCTCAGCGTTGCCAGTGGGGCATGTTTCGTGACGACTTTAGGCTGAGCGTAAGGACTTTTGACAAATTTAGTTTTTAAACTTTATTAGGCTTTACATATATTATTCCGTCAAGGCCAAAAAATTTTACATATTATAAGGCTCTAATATTTATAAGGTAAAACGTGAGATAACATAAGATAAGAATATGTAACATAAGATAATATTGGCCTTCTTGCATCTACTCAATGAGATGATTTATACAGCGTCCAGTGTCCAGTATCTTCACTCACACTAGATGGGTGAAGGGACCACTCCGACGCTGTAGTGCCTGGGACATGGTTTTTTTATAGATGGTGTGGGCTTGCCCAGCACCTATACCACCCTGACAGCTTAGTCGGCCTAAGATAACATCATCGTCATCATCGTCAGGCTATACTAGTCCACTGCTGGACATAGCCCTCCCCTAATGAGCGCCATAGCGCCCTGTCTTCAGCTTGCCGCATCCAGCATCTGCCTGCAGTTTTTCGCAGATCGTCATCCCACCTAGTCGGAGGGCGTCCCACACTACGTTTGCCGAGTCGCGGTCTCCACTCAAGGAGACGTTTGCTCCAACGGTTGTCGGTTCCTCGCGAGATAACATAACATAAGATAACATAATATAAGATAACATAAGATAAAAATACGCCTTTGTACATGAACACTTACCTGTTATTTAAGTTATTTTTCTGTTTCTTAATTTTTGTGCAATAAAGCGTAACAAACAAATATTCTTTACTAGCTGTGCCCCGCGTTGTTACCCGCGGTTTTATTTATTAAAATCGCTTTAGCCGTTTAGATCTGAAGAAGTAACAAACGTACACACTCACAAACTTTCGCATTTATAATATTATATAGTGTGATTGATTGTACACGGCATTGACGGCATCGTTACCCACATATTGTCACCCAAACCTTTGAAGCAATTAAAGATCCTGTGACCTTTTCATATCCACATTACGAGCGGGAAGCCATTTCAATTAGTTGGGACCGAAACAATGAACGAATGTATCATTGTATGGAAATATTGGACCCGTTGCATCTGTTAATAGTTGCTTACAGAATGTAAGCAGACTTTATGTGACCTCTCCACCTCTTGCTGAAGATTTAGCTCTTGCCATAGGGTAGGTTTATTAGTTGGGAATTGGTTATATGCACTGTTGTTTTTCTAAGGTCAATACAGCAATTTCAGAGTAGTAAGAAACCGGCAAAGTACATAATATTCGTAAGTACAAAAATGGGCGAGGTACGCGACACGTACGTGTCGGACCTCGCCCATTTTTTCCACCTTGCAGAACTGACTGGAGGACTTAAGAAAAGATGGTCAGAGTGGAGTTTTTTTTCCCGCTGCCTTTTTCTCCACTACATTACGGCCCGAAAGCAGCGGCTTTCACTTTCATGTTACATTGTACTTTGACATTCAGCAAACAGAATGTAAATTATTTACGTTGAAATTGAATTGAATTGAATTAACCGCCCCATCAACGCTATTTTCCATAGATTTTCTCAGTTAATTGTACGTGCTGCTACCAATATTTTTTTTTCACATTTCTACAATCAACCGTTTTTACAGAAATGAGGAGGAGGGCTACTCGGACAAAAAATTGTGCCATAAAGCTTAATATTTCCCAAATGGAACTCTTAATCAAATAATGACTTGCGTACATGCACAATATTTTTAAACGACCATTTAAATAACACACACTAAGGTGATGACGAGGAAAAAAATTGCATCACCAATTTAACTCCTGAATGGGTCAGTATGAAATGAAATGAAATGAAATGAAAAGGTTTTATTCAAAGTAGCACAGAAACTGCGGCTTAATGAACGTTACAATTCAAACTAGGTGTCCATTTCAAAATCTAGATCATTTAGGAGAAAAAATGGACAAAAAAACTCCTAACTTAGTCTTTTCAAAAGTCCTTAATTAACATAGTTTACATAATTATTTTGAACATAGAACTCATACATTGTACTGGCTTTCATTCCAGACCTCATTGTCATCTAAATAATCCTTTATGTTATAGTAGCCCTTTTGGCACAAAGTGTGCTTAACATATTTTTTGAACCGCGATTCAGGCAAGCTTAATATATCTTCAGGGATTTTATTATAGAAGCGTATACAATGCCCCATGAAGGATGTATTAACCTTTGCCAGCCTAAATAGTGGGAACAAAAGTTTATGTTTATTTCTAGTATTTACATTGTGTTGGCTACCTAAAGTTTTAAAGTTACTGATATTTTTCCTAACGTACATAATGTTTTCATATATATACTGACTGGCAACTGTCAGGATGTTAGTTTCTTTAAAGAAATCTCTTAACGAATCTCTACTACCCAGCCTATAAATGAATCTGATCGCTCTCTTCTGCAAGACGAAGATGGTCTCAATGTCTGCTGCCCGTCCCCACAGTAGTATGCCATAGGACATAAGACTATGGAAGTAACTAAAATAAACAAGCCTAGCAGTTGCGACGTCAGTTAGTTCCCTAATTCTTTTGACTGCATATGCTGCTGAACTAAGCCTATTTGCTAATTTTTCTATATGAGGACCCCATTGAAGCTTTGCATCAATTGTGATACCTAGGAATACAGTTTCATTCACAAGGTCTAATTTGTCATTCCCCAGTAAAACATTGCTGTCTACCGTTTTGACATTTGGAAGAGTGAACTTTATACATTTCGTCTTTTTTGAATTTAACAATAAGTTATTAGAAGTAAACCAATTTAGTACCCGAGAGAGAGCATTATTTGTATTGTCAAGGTCATTTTCTTGTCTCTTAATTTTAAAAATAAGAGACGTGTCATCTGCAAATAATACTATCTCTGACATATTTTGAACCATATGTCAGAGATAGTATTATTTGGCATATGTCAGAGATAGTATTATATGTAGGCTACACAATAATATTATGCAAGTCTCGTCACATAAATCGTCTCTGAGCTAGGCCACATACAGACAGACAGATATAGCAAACTATAAGAGTATTTGGTTGAGTACAGAACCCTAAGAACGGTTGACTCATCTTCGTTGGCTCCAAACCTAAGGACGACAATTATTTTTGCAAGCATTTGTACCAAATGACATTTTTACGGACGCTCAAAACAAGCATATTATTTAGTCTCCGAGCTACCTATTTTATGTGTCCAAGAAGGTCCAATGCACGTCCAAAAGGCCAATGTGACACAGCAGGCGATCGGATGCAATTTTCGGGTGTCTTGTGTGTGTGCGTTGGACATATTATATTTGCATAAAAATGAAAACTGCGAGCGCGCGCTGTTCGTGCATTAGTGCGATTTATCATCTGATGGCATGGAGCTGCGATGTGGTGATTGCGTTGAAATAAATGGAGTAACTATTAATGGCTGTTCCGTACTTTAACATTTGATCCGTTTGTGAGCCAGCACAAAACAAGGATTTGCTTCTTTTTCATTATCCATGTCTTCTTTTGTATACATATCAAAAGATGTATGGGTTCACAAACCAAACGTTCGTTCGATGCAGACTCTAAACGCATCGGTAAAAAAAAACTTCTCGATGGCCGACCGTGAAGCGCGCTAAACCGTTGCTCCAAATATAAAAATCCCTAAAAAATCAAAAGTTCGCATTTTCAAGATAATCCCAACCTAGCCAGCGCACCTACATCATCAGCACCTCAGATCCATCACCGGGACCCCGGATCACAGAAGCAGCTGCGGAACAGTGGATTCATACATCGCCTGCATCTTTCGCTGGAGACAAATTTGCTTCACAAATTCCTCTACATACTTTTTGGTCCTTCGAGCCGGTCCTTAGTTTTACGACAGTGGCAATGATTCGTCATCGTGGTTGTCGTCGTCGTCAGGCTATACTAGTCCACTGCTAGACATAGCCCTCCCCTAAAGAAAGCCTCGTTGTGCTATCATGGGGAGAAATGCCCATAATCCCCACGCTGGGCCTGCGGGTTGGGGATCGCAGTTCGGTGGAATCGTACTTCAGGGGGCACTGCTGCCCACGCCCCGGTTTGCCCACCCAATGATTTGGTGGTGTGTTTTTAATTTATTATTAATATTTTACTTACACATACAGTCTTAGTTAGCTTTTGCTCTCTGTTAGCTTTTAGACCTCGGCTACTATAGGACAGAATCGGGTATATTCGTGTAATAGAAATATCGGAACTAATATGACACTTAAAATTTATCACTATTTATCTCTATCATAACTTTGAGCTAATATTTATCTATGATTTACTATGTATTTTATTTTATTTATTTATATTTACAGGTATTTAGTCTATGTAGTGTATTATTTAAAGACTTAAAGACTGTAAAGCGAAGGAAGCTACAATACCTTGGTCACATCATGCGAGCTGACAAATTTAATCTGCTGCGACTTATTTTAGAAGGAAAAATTGAAGGAAAGCGTAGACCTGGCCGAAGAAAAACTTCATGGCTCCAAAACATAGCAGAGTGGTTCAACACCAGAAATATAGAACTTCTGCGAGCAGCTACATCACGTGACAGTGTAGCCAAAATGATAGCCGACCTCCGATAGGAGATGGCACCGGAAGAAGAAGAAGTGTATTATTTCTGCTTAGGTTATTGTTAAGGGTTTTTGCAGCCTATGTAGTTTATTTTGTACACGTATATAGACGCGTTTTTTACTGCTGCTCCGACTCTCCAAGGTTTGCTGGAAGAAATCTCTTACTAAGATAAGCTCGCCTTTGTAAATGTTATTTCTTATGTAATATCCTTTTTAATGTTTCGTGTGCAATAAAGTATAAATACATTTAAAAAAAAGTTTTATACAGAGCAGGGAGTAGTATTACACTCGTGCGCTTTCGGCAAAATCCGAAACCTACTCTAGAGCCCGAGGTATATTCTAAAAGCTAACCAGACTAGGTGTTATGACGATGCTATAGTGGATTTGTTTTGTTTAAGTAAATTTTCTTCTCTTTTATGTTTAGCCGTCTATCTACAAGTCCCTTTTTATGTACAGTAAAGTGTTCGCTATCTATCTACAAGCATACAGCTCTTATCAGATATGTGCGTCAAATCCTCGGTTGAGCGATATGGTGGGTGATCAAGATCATAAAACAAAAGTTGTAAAACACACACTCAAAAACTCGTATTTTTGGAATTTCGCATTTTAGAGGTAATAACGTAGTGTACATGAAACTTGTGGTATTTTCTTGAATACCTCATTTGTCCAGCGGTGTTACTTGTGACTACCTTGCTATGAATATAGTTCCCGGGAGGGATGGGAGGGCGCCGTACATTTTGTTTAAATTGGTGTGTCTCAGTCTCTGTGTTCGTACTCGTTTGTACTCGTAGTATACTTGTCTGGTTGCCATATTACAGGGCATCTCAATTTAGAAGTAATCCTTGTTCTCAATCTAATCGTGCATTAATTTAAATAAGTTATCTTAATAAGTTTAAGCTTACAGTAAAATACTCTTTATTTTAGACCAGAAATTTCATTAGGAACTAGATTCAGCTTAGTCACGTTTTAAGTTGTTACGAGCACTTATATTTAAACAAGCAAATAATTAAAATAATATTTACGCATTAAGGATGCGTTATTTATTACGTAAATAACGTAATAAATAAAATAATTCTTATTCTTATTAAATAATAATTCGTAATTCTTCATCCTGTAAAAAAGTCAAAAAAGAGTTTTCAATTTAACTCAACTTACTCCATTTTTGCAAATTCTCGCCACGCAGCTCCATGTATCTCGCATTTTTTTACACATTTTTACTCGACGCAGGCCTCCCGTTGTATCAGCCTGGCACAGACACTAACTAAGCAAAGGATGAATGCTAATGAAGTGGAGCTATCGCGCCGATGTTTTATTTTCTCGGATAAAACTTAATGTGTTTCGCTGATAGTGCGATTCGAGTTTTTAAGTAGGTACAGTGGTGTTGGAAAGTCGATTTGCAATTTGCAGGATGAGAATTGCTGATATTCGTTATCATGTACATTATGAGCCGGGTCAATAAAGCGCTCTACCTCCGAGACGGCTTATAAGGAGCCATTTTAAGATCCTGAAACAAAACTGCAGCGTGATAGCGCAGTTGTAAGCCATCTCCGTGGTGAGAGCCATTTGAAAGCTATCAATTGGTTAGAACAGCTAAGAAAAGTATGCATGGAATATGGGTCTGCCCAAATTGATGCGGTTATTAGGTATAATTAATGAACGAATTATTCATACATTAATTAATTTATTCTACCTAATAACGGTGAATAATTTAATAAGTGTAGTTATTAATGAATTAATAATTGAATTAATGAATGAATTCATTTTATTGTGCTACATTATGGATTACATATGTCGTAATCACTATGGGATTAGTAGAACAAATTTCATTAACCAAGCAAGGCATAAACTTATCTTATTCCTGAATTTAGACTTCAAATGGAAATAATGACCATACAATAGCAAACATACATACATAACCTCACGCCTGTATCCCAGAGGGGTAGGCAGAGACCAGGGACTGCCACTTGCCACGATCCTGACAGATCACCTTCGCTTCATCAATAGCAAACAGATGATCGAAAAATGCTGCTGTAAAGAGTCTCTGAGCTAAGCTGTGAACTTTATTGATATGAGAAAAACTGTTTTTTTAATGTAGCATAACATGGGTACCCCACGCACGACAAAGGCAAGTTATATTGTGTGGCGTTATGGTTTCTTATATTTATATAGACCACCAAATTCTACTATTCAGGTCTGTACATAGTTGTGTTTGATAGTTTAAACTTCGTAGAAAGATTAAAAAATAAACAGATGGCCAGTATTGCTAAACATTTTGGTTGCAGTTTTTTTCTTTCTCCCCTTTTCAACGACCTGTTTTTGACGTTGATTGTACAATACGGTAAAGGCAAGATCCACTGAAGAATTGATTGTAGACCTTATACTAAATGAATTTAAAGTTTTTAATCTTCTTCGCAAACTTAGGATTTAGTATATACCAAAGGTCGAAATTAGTTGAATTAAAGACAATTTATTGGTTTGCATTTACCCACTTATTTTTGGGTAAAACTTTTAGCTGATGACAAATGAAACGCCATTACAATTTAGCGATATCGATAATGTAGATTCTCTGTCATTTGGAGAATAATTGATCAGCTTTGGAAGAGTAATAATTTTTGGTCATGTTTATCAAATAAATTATTGTCCTAATTAAGCATGAATAAGTGGCAAACATTCCTGTATAGTCGAGAGCACTAATAATCTGAATACTGATCTTTAAAATAATATCGATCACAAGATCGAGATTAAAAGTTAGACCAGATGTTAACTGAACACATTTCCTTATCACACTGAGTGTTCGCATGTAAACCTTGATGAAATGAAATGAGATGAAATGAAAAGGTTTTATTCAAAGTAGCGCAGAAACTGCGGCTTAATGAACGTTACAATTCAAACTAGGTGTCCATTTCAAAACCTAGATCATTTTGGAGAAACAAAAAACTCCAAACTTAGTCTTTTCAAAGTCCTTAATTAACGCCCATGCCGGGACTCGAACCCACGACCACTGGCTAACCGTGCCAGCCTGCTGCCCGTACGTAATACAGGGAGTATTGTTAAGAGGTCCGAATTTTCACTGATACCGGTAAGTAGCCAATTAGCTCAGTTGGGAGAGCGCTGGCATGGTTAGCCAGAGGTCGCGGGTTCGAGCCCCAGCATGGGTGGAATTTTTAGCCTCTAAATAGGTTTTTAAAATTGTCCTTAGCACGGGTTAGTGCATTAAAAAGAATATAATAAGAAATCTCGTCACGTAGTATTAAAATAGCCATTTTATGTTAAATAGCTATCAATTACTATTACTGAATTAAATCTCAAAATAACAAATCTCATACATAGAACAAATCTTTTTCAGATCTTCACATCTACCAATTTAACATAACATACCATTTACATACAGGCACATACATTGCTTCTGGCCCCATACTAGGATACTATGTGTTGTGGGAACCAGAAACAGCGACATCACAAGCATATTAACACTTTATAATAAGGGGCTCGATATGAGGAAGAATTATATGCCCTTCTAAATAGTAAAAAGTTCAAGTGTACTTTTAGTGCATTTCATGTTAAACTGAAATGGACTGAAAGTATCGTTACGTTATCAACCCTTGTATGTCCCCACTGCTGGGGCACGGGTCTCTTCCTGCATCGCAGGAAGGTTAGGCCATACTCCACCACGAGGGCCAAGTCCGGGTTGGTGGAGGATTGTAAGACAGTGGCGGGCCTTACTGTCAGATGTTATCAAGCCGCCCATAAGGCCTCTGACATGGCTTAACGACTGCCATTATATGACAGCCGGCACCAACGGCTTTACGTGCCTTGCGAAGCACGGAAGCGCTCGGAAAAATGCCACTAGCGGTAGTCACGGGACTCTCACCCATCCCGTACCTGACCGCGCCTGTTGTTGCTTAACCAAGTGATTGATTCCAATCACTCGGTTCGCCTAGGCCACGAGCGCTTCATGACTGAAAGTATACATTGTTTAAAATAATAAGATATTATTCTGGTTAGTTATGTTGCCTAATTTAGAAGTTAGCTTTTTTTTAATAACTCCTTTTTAATAAGACCTGGGATTTTTTTGTCCCCAGCCGGGGTTCAAACCTCTCGCATAGTAGGCAGATACGCTATCGCTGCGCCACAGAGGTTGTCATTTATAGCCATTTATAGTCATTTACATCATTTATAGCCAGTACCTTGTTTGATAGGTACAGTGAACAAGTGTGTTTTTCACTGTACCTATCAGACAAGGAGCGCAGCAAGTGACTTTGTGAAACATAAAACGTGAATTTCCTACTTTATAGGGTGATAAAAATGTGAATAAACAAGATTGGGTGTTAGAATTTAGAACAGAACGCATTGCCTACCTAGGACCTTTGACATTACGTTTGAAAGCCTATTTCGAAGCCTATTATCAATTGCGGACGTATTTCGTGGACCTTGTCGATTTAAAGCCACGTTAACTGTTAAATTGTTGTTTAGGTTCCATTTATAAAGCCTATTTCTGTTTATCACAGTAAGAAGTTCATTGAGGATTAGGCAGTTTGAATGGCAAAAACTCTGAATTATGTACGATACGAACGGAATTAAAAATAACTTAAATTAATAACTTTTCTTTTTTAGAAAGTACGAGTACGAAAATGCATTTAAAATCTCTGTAATTTCACTATCTGCCAATAGCAAAGCTGCAGCCTCAAATATGGTAAACTTTTATCATAGGTACAGATTTTTTTACAACAATTAAAAATGTTAGGATCGTGGCAATTCCTTTTTCTCTGCCGACCCCTCTGGGATACAGGCTTGAGGTTAATAAATTAAAAAACAGGTAAACATAACATAATAATATTAACATAGTAACATAATAAACAGGTTATATTATGTTAATTAAACATGTTTAAATGCCCGAGCAAATATTGTAGACAGAATCGATGAGTACTAGTAAAGTCCAGACAACATCAACCTTAACACGCGTGCCCTTTACTTAGACACATAGAAAACACTTTATTCTACAAAAAAATTGGAATTGTACAGATATTTCTTAACCTAATAGTACACACGGCGGCTTTATCACTAAAAGTGATGTCTCAGTTATATTACGGATGATTTTGCGACAAAAAAATTAAGAGGTGACCTGCAGTGACCGTAGACACAGAATTTAGACTATTTTACACTGTACCACAGTTTTAAACTAATGAAAGAAATAAAATATATTTACCTTTATGAAGTATATCGGATGGAGGCTGACATCTTAATAGGAGAAAGACACTGATAGACCCTGAACTGTTACATAATAACCTCCCGAACCAACATGGAAAACGTCAGTAAGATAGATCGTAGCCTTTGAGCTTTACAGATGTGATGTGGTTACCGACGAAAGCTATGAATCAGCTGGACTGATAAAGTGACTAAAGTCGAGGTCTTTAGGCGAATGAACAAGAAAGTGAAACTTGGAGGAGCAATAGTATTTCTTAGTGATTCGCGATACTCATACACAGTTATATATTAAACGGGTCTAATAGCGATTACTTGTTAGGTAAAACGTTCGGGAAATAAGGTATTTACGTTTTGATATTCTTTTTTTTCAATGCACTAACCCGTGCTAAGTATAATTTTAAAAAACCTATTTAGAGGCTAAAAAGTCCACCCATGCCGGTATTCGAACTCGCGACCTCTGGCTATCCGTGCCAGCGCTCTTTCCAACTGCTAATGAGCGACTTATCTACTACGTTTACGAATTACGTTTTACGTAATAAATAATCGCAATTAGACCCGTTTAATATACATATAACTTTGTAGGAGCAAGTTGAAATTAATTTAGTAAGGTGCTTCTCGTCAAGCAGCGAAAAGCACCTCTCAAAGTTCAGAAGTACAAAACAAAAGATTGTGACCACTAGACTGCTACAGATTATTATTACAAAAGGCCTAGAAGAAGAACAGTCTTATGGTGATGCAGCATCTAGGAGTGAACGGGTATTAAAACCGCGGAGGAGTTATTAAGTATTGCACGAACAAAAAAAGTTGTAAGAAGCTGATTGCCAGGCACTCTATGAGGAAGAAAAAAGTCGGGAACTATCACTAATCGTCGGTAGATGGATGTCTTGAATTTTGAAAATTATGGCTTAGTTTACCACACGTACTAACCCGTGTGGCATATTTTATTATTTTAAAAACCTATTTTAGCAATTAAAAATTCTATCCATGCCGGGACTCGAACACGCGACCTAATCGTACCTTTTTCCCAACTGAGCTAATGGGCAAGTGCCGGCATCAGCGAATTTTCGAACCATTTTATAATATTCTCTGTATTATAGGTATTTACAGGCAGCGACATCTGGCTTTAGTTATTTGCATCACTTGCAGCCCCGAGTAGGTACCTACTTTGCAGTTAGGTTTTACATCGGAATGATATCGCTGTACTCACATGATCATATTCTTTTTGTTGCACTGACCCGTGCTGAGGACAATATTTTTAACCTCTAAAATAAGTCTTTAAATTGTCCTCAGCACGGGTTAGCGCAACAAAAAAAAATATTATTATTATTAAAATTCTTTATTGCATCAAGTAAATACTGTGCAATAGGCGAGGTATATAGACTTGGTGAGTCAAAACAATTGTATCGCATGCACTACTTGGTCTAAGTTATATCTTAACTTAAGAACTAAATTTGTAATATTTTTCTGGTTGTGCAATTAAGTGTTCTATATCTATCTAACTATCAATCTAAAGGTAAGATTAAACGCAAGCTGTCTTATAAATCATCCAGCGCAGATGTAAAGGTCTAAGATGACGTAATATTGCAAATTGCTTGGGAGAGCCACTTGCTACGTCAATAAGGCAGTGGCCGAATAAGGTTCCTAGCTCGTTGCGTCAGTACAACCTTTTCAGACTCTAATTAACCCAGCCAATAAAGTTTACCGACTCCTCCTGTAACACAAAGGAGCCCCGTTTTGTGTTGGAACCATGAGTTGCACACCTGCCACCTTGTTCGCCAAAAAACTAACTCGATAAATTGAAACTGACATTAGCTTGTGTCCTGGCTAGAGATGTAGGTATCATCTCTGTTTGTAGAAGCTTTGTTTTTTAATCTGTGATTAGCCTTTCTTTTGTAAAATCTCCACCAAGGTCTATATTTTAGTCAGTCTTATGGGATTGGGTTTTTATTAATAAGTCCTTCAGTATTTTAAGATTTTTTATTTAAGAAGTGCTTTAATTTATAAATATTGCGCGTTTCTGATAGAGACGACATAATTAATAGATATTAATTTTTTTTAAGTTTGAGTTGGACATGTTTAAGATTTTCAATAATTCTTGACATATTTTTAATGATAATTTGCGTTTGTGGTGAAGGGTTTTTCTGTTTTTAATTTTTCAAAATAAAGTCTGTTTCCTTTCAAGGTGCCTTCTCGAATTTCGTATGCCTATTAAGGCAAAACATGCGTAGGACTCATATGTAACAACTCCAATATCATGTATGTACTCATGTTTTACGAATAAAATACTTTTACTTTTCTTTAATTAATTTTAATACTAATGTATTAAAATTAATTAGTATCCCAAACACCAGAATTTGGTTTCTGCGCTCGTTTATTTTCTTCAGTAGGTTTTTTTTTTTTTAATTTTAAGACAAATTTCCTTTTCTTTGTATAGATCTTGTCTTTACATAACATATGTATCGATAAAAAGGTACGTGTGATACCCATCGATACAACGTCGAAATCTCAATATGTTGTCTAGTCTCTATTATTTCGCAAAAACTATACTTCGCGCCATGCATGGTTCACCCCATGTTGCGGTACAGCCGCGCGCTCCGCCATACCCAACAGTGACCGGTCGGCGCTTGACAAATAGCTCAATTGTACCGCAACTGGTCGCCGTCCACAGACTTGTTGGGTGGCGGGTTGCGCTTGCGCAACCGGCAGCCCGATTCTGTGGCAAGCAAACGGTGAGGCTTCGTTCGTAACGTTTGCATTTACTAATCTTGTAATTGGGCTCACTTTTTTCAATAAAATTTCGTAAACAATGACAACGTAATGATAAATATATTAAACGAGATAGACTTCAATGTTTCATCGCAGGTTCCGTATCCATGATTAAGCTCTGGATGGCGCGGGGAAAATTGTGGTCGGATTTGAAATAGCTCCAATTTCCTTGGGAGAAATATTGTATACATGATGCTTGATGCGTTTCTGCAGAAAATAGAATACATTTTTTTTTTACTTTGAACGTGAATATCTCCTAATTTAAATTCCCAGACATAGTTTCTGTCGAAAAACATGTTTGTAATGATGCTGAGAACGTAGGTTTTTGGATATCCAAAAGGGTAAAAGAGATGTGGTTTTTACAGAATCCGCACTTTCGCTAGACTACCTATTGCCGGAAGAATTTTGCTTTATTGTGATTGACCGATTGATTGAATGTCTCTACGAGTTTTGATTATGCGACGAGATTGAATAGTTCTTTATGTTATGTCGTAGGATTCGCTTCCTTAGTTCTGGACGTGGAGTTTTCTGCACTAGACAAGTACGAGTTAGGCATCTTTCAATAGTACAATGATAAAGCCGTTGGGTCTTCAAGGAAGGTTCCCTACAGCTGGAAATAAAAAACGTTGGAATAAATATCGTAAAATGAAAATATGAGCGTATAATAAATATAAGAGTTATATATTAAACGGGTCTACTCGCGATTATTTATTAGGTAAAACGTAATTACCTTATAAATAATCGCGAGAAGACCCTTTTAATATATAACTATGTATAAGTATCGCGAATCAATAAGAAATATAAATAAAATAGTTTAGAAATGTAGATTTAGTCCTAAAATTCTAACCTTTAATCTAGGAGAAATCCTTTATTAAGACTGTTGTCTTGCTTGCACGATTTAACATTTTTAATAAGTTTAATAAAATTTGTAACCTTTTGAGTTAAATCAACATACGTGTCTATTATAATCAAAATAAAATTTAGCTTTATTTCTCCAACTGGACCTCGATTCAGTTAATGCAGTATAGTACAATAACTGATTCACAGTCATGTAACTTAAACCATGTTCTTCATTACATTGATGCCTGGAAGGTTTGAAAAGCGTGCGCAGGTAGACTTCAATCAGCAATGAAATTAAATCAACGCTTTCATCTAACTTTCATCGTATGGTGCATTAACAAAATAAAGGCCCAAATACAATCAAGAGGTTTATAATTTAAACCTAACGGACTTAAAAATCAAGACATCATTTTCACCAGCCCACAACGAAAATCAATAGCGCGAAATCAATAGAAATTCCCAATAACGCCGCACACAAAGCAACCAAAACCAGTTCTTAGCACAGCGGTCCATCTAACTCAATATTCCACTAGCACGGATACCTTCCCACTCAAAATCTATCACATAAAATATCCGAAAAGCTTGTAGCGCGCGCGAGAGGCCATTGTGAGAGCGGCTGATATATCTTTCCTCCTATCGAGCTCTACAGAGCAATCTTTAGCGCTAAATGGCGCCATGGATAAGTTTTCCGAAAAAATAAAAGTACAGATACTCATTGAAACCGTCTGACATCCCCTTCGCTAGCACATTCCAACATTTTCAGTCAATACCATCTATGACAAGTGTAGACATTGTGAACCACTGCTTGGAATAGCTACTTACAAGTTAGTCAATGATAAATTTACAGCTGAGCTGAATAAGCGCTTCAAAAGCAGCGAGGTGTCGGGTGAAAGCCCTATGTTGTACGGAACGCGTCTCGCTTTCGCGCTACTGCCCACGCGCTTCGACTGTAGACATATGGATAGATGTAGGTAATTAGACGGTGAAGTATAGAGAGGCAAAAGTGAAAAGGCTCCTCCTTATCCGGCAACCGAAGTTATGGTAGTGCTTCATGACACGCTTGGTATCAGATCATCTGTCTACCTATCTGCCTATAGGCTTTCTCTGCCATGCAAACCCTCTCGGTTCCATGGCTGTATCGTCCCACAGATATCCGAAAGACTGTAGATGTATGGTAGATTATTTGACTGCGAGGTATGTAAACGCAAACGTGACAAGTGTCCTATCTTGTATTTATGTGAATTTTTCTTGTTTTCTATGTACCTATGCGTGGTATGCCTTTTTTTTCCTGTGATAAGTTAATTTGTTCCAATAAAAGTATTTCTTTCTATCTTCTGTCTTTCTTTATTTTAATCATATGTCTTTTCCCTGTCCAAGTTTTGTAATAATCAAGTATCAAGAACACGTCGCAGTCCCTGGTCTTTGCCTACCCCTCTGGGATACAGGCGTGAGGTAATGTTATGTTACAAATGAATAAAATATAAATATTCATGGACATAGATCTCGTTAGCCCTATACTAAGTACAACTAATGACTTGTATTATATTTGCTAACTCAACGATAGAATAAATACATAGATAACATCCAAGACCCGAGACAAACTAGAAAAGTTCGTCTCCTAGTTTGACCCGGCCGGGGATCGAACCCGAGACCTTCGGTTTTACAGTCAGCGTGCCAAACCGCTGCGCCACCGAGGCCGTTATGTAGCAACACGTTACCTCAATCTGTGATCTTACTGCGATAGCACATTTTAAACGCCAATGCTGCAAAAAAATCTCAGACTGTAAAAAACCACGGAGACAAAGAATTATCACCCACACAAAAACCAAGGTCCAGTAAAACGCTTATGTCCTACATTGTAAAGAGGTAATTAAGGATCGTTTCGTTCTGTCTCGAGTACCACCGCACATTGCGGCAAACCAGCCGGCTATCGCGCACGACGATCGAAATCGGGTGTCGCGATCCGCTCGACGCTTGTCGGAAATACGCGCACTGTACAGTCGCACAAAGATGTCGATAGGACAGGAAAAATGGGGAGTCTGCGATGGGTTAGTTAGTTAGACCTGAGATTTCCGCACTTAGCCTCATAGTTGGGCCATTGTACGTAGCAAGCGCTGAGGTACGCTAACACCTCAGACACTAGGGTTTCCTTACGATGTTTTCCTTCACCGTCAGCGAGTAGTATTGCTACTATAATTTCACAAATGTACATAACTTAAAAAACAAAGTCATTGGTACATGCCGGGGTTCGAACCCACGACCTCTCCATTGAGAAGCCGGCGTTCTACACCGCTCCGCTACCACCGCTCGTCTGCGATGGGTACCACGGGTATACAGATAGATACGCGGATCAAAAAATGTGTTAAGTACACTTCGTGCCAAAAAGGATTATTAAGATGATAATGATGTCTGGAATAAAAGGCAGTACAATGCGTGAGTTCTATGTTTTAAAATCATTATGTAAACTCTGTTAATTAAGGTCTTTGAAAAGACTAAGTTTGGAGTTGTTTCGTCCATTTTTTCTCCAAAATGATCTATATTTTGAAATGGACACCTAGTTTGAATCGTAACGTCATTAAGCCGCAGTTTCTGTGCTACTTTGAATATTTCATTTCGATAAATTTTAGTCTACTTTATTGCACTATCGGAAGGAAAAATTAAGAATGATTTATTATACAAGTAATGTTAATGTCTCCAAGGTTTGCTGGAAGAAATCTCTTATAGAGATAAGCTCGCCGTTTCTTGGGCAAGAAAGTATAATATAATATATATAATGTTATAAAAATAACATTCCTATCGCTGACAGCCATCGCTTCGGTCTAACGGTGGACGAGTTAGGTTCTGTGAATTCTGTTATTCTGTAATTTAACGAAACTCATGAGATGAATGACTGAAAACAATGACCACAAATGTGGATTGATAGGGTTGATCATCTTTTTGAAATTGGAAATTTAGATACTTGCTTGAACGGTTACAAATAGATTAGAGCTTAAAATTGCCAACCCATGGTAGGCACACGTATTAATTAAGACTGTAATCTCTCTTTAAGAATATCTCTCTTTGAGAGAGAAATAGGCATAAGAATGTTTATAGGCGACTTAAAAAAAATATGTGTAGTTTGTTTCATGACTGCCTCGTTGGTCTAACCATTAAGGCAATTGGGTATCAAGACAGAGGTAGTAAGTTTAATTCCCACTGGGGGCCGCGGTACATTTATACAATGACCTCAGACTGGGTATATTTTCATGTTTGTGACGTTATTTACTTTCAATTTCTTTTCTCTTTTTTTATTTTTCACAAACAGGCGACTAACCCGCAATATGGTCTCGACAGAATATCAGCCTTATAGGCAGTTACCTCGGTGGCTCCTACAACATACGCTGAGTCAGGAACCATCTCAATGTTTTAAACTAAACATACATTATTATTATTTAAAAACCTATTTAGAGGCTAAAAATTTCACCCATGTCGGGATTCGAACCCGCAACCTCTGGCTATCAGTGCCAGCGCTCTACCAATTGAGCCAATGGGCGACTCACCGGCATCAGTGAAATTTCGAACCTCTTTACACTATTCTCTGTATTACGTACAGGCAGCGACATCTGGCTTAAGCAAATTGCATCACTTACAGCCCCGACTACCTACTTTGCAGTTAGGTTTTATAAAAATAGTATAATCATGTGGGTACAGTGATATCATTCCGGTGTAAAACCTAACTGCAAAGTAGGTAGTCGGGGCTGTAAGTGATGCAATTTGCTTAAGCCAGATGTCGCTGCCAGAGTCCTTAGCACGGGTTAGTGCATTAAAAATAAAAATAGTATAATTACTATATATATCTAATTCACGTTTATATTTGTATAGTTTCTTTTATTTAGTTTAATAATGTCTATGGCCCATTATTTGTTTTTAATTTTCTTATTTACTTTTTTTTTCTCTGTTTGTAATGTAGCTTTGTGTAACTGTTAATGTTTTTTTTCTGTTTTGTGAGTTTTTTACTGTTTGGTTATGTTTTTAGTATTGCGCGGTTAAATAAGTTATTTCTCTCTTTCTCTCTCTCTCTCTCTCTCTCATATTTCATAAGTTTAATAGGAAATACCCATCGACTGTACTTCAAGGGAACCCAACTCCGGCAACCCGACGCTCAGTGGGTCGTCGCCGAAGCTGACACCGGCTTGCGGCTTAAAGTATTTGTACCGTTCAATGCCGACTGTTCAAAGTTACATGCTTCTATGTGTGTCACTTACTGGGAAAGTTTAGGCCCCGATGTAAGCGATACACTGGTGTAGCTAGACTTACTAGTAATAGATTGATACCCTATGACATCATTATTTTCTCAAGCCTTTGTTTATTGTTATACCTTAAACCACCATCATGTTTAAAGGGTAACAGTATTTTTTTTGTTTCTATACAAATACTGAAAATAGGCGTGACGACACTATCAAATAATGAAAGATTTAACGATATTAGGGGAAAGTGCATATTAAAAGGATTTGAAACACTGATTGTTTTATATAATCTCTTATCAATATTTTCAATAAAATAAAAGATTATAATACTGCTTTCAGCCATTTTGACTGAAACACCAATCACACCACGTGACGTCACGCTTATATAAACATTGGTAAACTACACAAGTGCTTTGTTGTGACTACTAGTGATTACGATGTTTGTTTGCCTGGCCGTGACGTCAGATTCGACGCCATGACACTGCAAGCGGTTTTCTGGCAAACTTAAACGTTAGTTTATTACTGAAATATAAGTTTTTTTGTAAATAATAATTGTGTCCCCGAATTGTGAAAGAAGATTTAAAAATCTTTTGTCATGCCTATTCTTATAAATCTGTACATTTGTGACAATTTCAGTATTCAACTATAACTTATGTGCTTACCAGTCAAAAGAAAGACTTTGTGAAGAAATCTTTATCCACATACGTTTTTATCTTATTACCAGCTGACCCAGCGAACTTCGTACTGCCTAACAGTCGATTTTTTTTCTCCCCGTAAAAACCATCCTCGTACTTCAAGGAATATTCTAAAAAAATAATTAGCGAAATCGGTTCAGCTGCTCTCGAGATTTGCGCTTACCAACGCATTCAGCGACACAGAAAAAATAGTGGGCAATCAAGATACAATTTGAGGTCAAAGTTTGCTTTGTGTTAAATTCAGCATTCAAGTTTAACTGACCGAATTATTTACAGGGCCATCTTGATAGAGAACCGTTTGTTAGCTTTTAATCGCTCGGTGCTTTTTAGATGTTTAACACACCTGAATCATTAGGGTTTTGCTTAGACAGTCTTCTAATTACCACGGCTATGTTACGAGCCGTGGTAATTAGATGACATTCTAAGCAAAACCGTAATGTTTCAGGTAATTGCAAGCAATGTTTCAGGGTTCATGTGCCTCGTATGTTTAAAACACCAAAATTCTTGAACCAATTATTGATTATGTGGTGTTTTAGAATCACTACGTAATTTCAAGTAACATTTACGTATAGTTCCTAATTGGCATTCGATTGTTTTTGTCTTCTGTTTTGATGATATTATTATGGGAGTGATTTTGGCTTTTTGAGTCTGGTTAATAAGGTGCTTTGTCAATGCTTTGGAAATATAATTCTTTGTTAGCTCTTTCCGCAATTTGAGAAATCTATAGATCTCTCAGAATGCAGGCAACCTAATCTCACCTCTGTACAAACCCATTTTTGTGCAATAAACCATTTACAACAAAGGCGACAAAGGGATACAAACCGGGGGGTGGGCAGCAGCGCTCCCTGCAGCACAATTCCACCAAACTGCGATCCCCAACCCGCATGCCCAGCGTGGGAGCATTACCCCCCAATGATGGCCCAACCTTGCGCTTATTAGGGGAAGGCTATGTCCAATGGGCTAATAAAGCCTGATGAAGAAGAAGAAACCATTTACACAAAAATGGGTTGGGAAGTAAATATTCTTCTGAAAAAACATTGATAGAACCTTAAAACACGAGCGCCAACCAAGTGCCAAAGGCATTCCTTCGCACAATATTCCAAAGGACAAAACGTTTCTATTCAACTCGGAGCTGGATTTAAACAATTTCCACTCATGTTGGCCGGAGATTTATGCGAATGAGTTCGCTCAATAAAGTAAGAGGTGTCACGTAAATCGTGCGGGCGGTCGACTGACGCGCGCCGTTAGCTGACACCGGGGTAGAATAGACCCCAGGCGCGCTTGCGGGGTTAACTCGCTTTAATAGGATCGTATAACAGAGTCTATATACTATTCCAGAGAGGCTATCCATAGATATAAACCAATCATAGTTACATAATATTATTATGTCTCTTGTAATAGTATTATATTGATATGTCATCATTGTCGTCGTCAGGCTATACTAGTCCACTGCTGGACATAGCCTTCTCCTAATGAGGGCAACACTTTGTGCCATCATTGGGGTAATGCCCATAATCCCCACAATGCGCATGTCATATGTCATGACATGTCATGGCATGTCATGACATATGACATCATCACGAACCAAAAAATGTAATTTGACAAATTTGTCTAATACTAAGCAATATGTACTTTTGCTGCTGGAAAGAAGTTGCAGCTTACTATACTATACATTATACAAAGCCACTAATTCTTTTTAGTTATCCTTGGATTACGAAGTGGGAAACATTTTAGCCTCTAAATAGGTTTTTAAATTTGCAATGTTTAATTGAGTCGGATCTATGAAAATGCTACACTGTACGTACTGTTTTTAATACCAAATAATTACGTGGCCATAGGTAATGAGTATTTCTTAGTAATTCGCGAGACTCATACATAGTTATATGAACTGAAAAGTTTGTGATTTCTGGCAATTCGGTTAGATAGATAGCTAGATAGAATATTCTTTATTGCATGTACACCAAGAATTCCATAAGAGACTTAGAAAATAACTGTACAGTACAAGTGACGGCCTTATTACTAAAAGTAATTAGATCCGTAGATCTACTATAGCAAGAACAGTAAGGAATGTTTGCACAGTTTTTATCTTCTATCCATATTGGAAGATGCCATCCATGACCCCGGCCCGATGAAAGATCAAGATATCCTTTTATAATCAAACCTAATATAAATGCTTATCAACCAATCGGCGGCCAATACCGTATCTACTGACTTACACCCCGATTCATGGACATTCGACACTGCGATATCGTTCAATTTGAAGTTCTTGCATTGTATTTTTTTTCTACCGAAGCCAATATAAGCTATATAAGGTGTAACGAAATCCTCAAACGCCTCAGTTAAAGACACAACTTTACGAAGGTTATATAAATTCTATTTAATAAATTATAAATTATTACGCGATTAAGCCCCGAAAATATTCTAACAATAAATTCTATTTTTACTAAAAACTTTCAAAACTTTTATCTAAGTCTTGAACATAACTTAGGTATACAGTAGTCGTTTCATATGGCCAAAAACCATCTCTCGTAATACTTTTTATGCAAAAGAATGTTCTTTGGTTTGTCGTTTTGTCAGCCATAAACAAAGCAACGACTTGACTTTTGGCTCAGAAATATTTTTATAACCCTTTATATAAAGGGTTTTTTTTGATAGGATAGACATAATATGTCCTAAAAAGGTAGTCAGTATTTTATATAATTTCTGTTATTGTAATTACGCTGTACAATAAAGAATATTCTATTTATCTATCTATCTGTCTACCCAAAACGTCAAGAATTAAGACACTTAAATAACAATTGTTTGTTACGTAAATGTAGTAAAAATCAGGATTAAACCCGTTAAATGTATGATGTAAAACGCAAGATCATTTTTTGTCTCAAAAATACTTTTAAATTATCTAGGAATTTCACGAAGTCTATCGAGTACTTCGATAAACAATGGAAAGTATTAGAATGGAATGGAATCCAGTAGATTTTAATTCTTATAAAGTATGTTAGACCTTTAATATGGAGAAGCTGTGTTTGTAAAAAAACTCGATTCTGTTCTGTCAAATATAATTATCGTTCTGCTTAGAACTTCGAAATAAGGTTTTTTTGTTCAAACATAATAATTATTAATATTCATGTGGGTACAGTGATATCGTTCCGATGTTAAAACCTAACTGCAAAGAAGTAGTCGGGGCTGTAAGTAATGCAATTTGCTTAAGTCAGATGTCGCTGCCTGTACGTAATACAGAGAATATTGTAAAGAGGTTCGAAATTTCACTGATGCCGTGAGTCGCCCATTGGCTCAATTGGTAGAGCGCTGGTACGGATAGCCAGAGGTTGCGGGTTCGAATCCCGGCATGGGTGAAATTTTTAGCCTCTAAATAGGTTTTCAAACATAATAAACCATGTTTTTAAGTGTGAAACGGAGGTAGAATTAGTAACACACTTCTAAACAACAAGAAATCTGTGTTTATTGCCCTTATTTTACCATCAAAACGACGTAAAATTAACTATTGTAACAGAACTATTGTCAACATTCAGGACCATACCCTTATCATTGCTATGTTCTCACTACTCTTATTAACTTTAACTTGTATCGTGTTAAAACAATAAGTTACAAATCAATATTTTTTGCTGTTAGCAACATGTTGTGTTTGTACTGAACACACTGTACTTTTCTTAATACAGGTTTTCAAGCATCAAACTTTCGTCAAATCCAAGGCTTATTTATATCTGTACCTCCGGAATTATGTTACGGGAACAATGTCATCGCTTCGCTGCCCTGCAATCAATAGATGGCAAGACAATACCCGTTTCATCGAGTTCAAAACCAAGTTCACATCGAATCGACCTCGAATTCCAAAAAGAAACGGACCAAAAGAGGAAATTTTCTAATCACATCTCCTCGGCTCGAACAAACAGCTTAAAGTCCGATTATATCTTTACTTCTATCGCCGCTACTTCACCTGGTGACCTCCGGTGGGGATGCCAGCAGTACAGACACGTAGGTGTCAAAAAGACTCGTCGCCGACTCCTGAGACGCCTTTTGAATGCCTAACGGGTACTGAGGGTTGGCGTTTTGTCAGCCGCTCCATGGTCTATGCTGTCAGTCAATCTCCGCGCGATTACAGCTCCAAGATTACTGTTTACGGCTGGACTGCCGAACAAATTCCCTGTTAGGGGAATCTAGGACCGGTGATGGTGACGGCGGACTGAAAAGAGGTTTGGCTTACTTATAGCTTTATGAACTGTAAAAGGATGCGCTCTTGTAATCAACAGCAGCAAAAGATACTTTATGAAGAAAATACGACTAAAAACTTTCCCTTATCAACGGAAGCCTTGAAACAGTTGCAACAAAAATTATGCTCGTTTTCCCCATACACGGTAGTTGTGCCATGATTAAACTGGGCTACTTCGAAAAAACCTATTACTACCTTTCACAAGGAGAGACGCATCGGTTATTTCGTTAATATGACAGAAAAGGCTATTAATCCGTCCGCCACATTACCGATACGAAAAAAAACGCGTACACTCGATTGCACATCAATTTACGTGGGACACTCAGAAAGTCTTGAGAAAGTAGTATTTTACTTTTAAATAATCGACGTTTTCAAAACAATTACAAGTGGCCAGTGTCTTATACATAAAAACTTTTTTACGAAAAATTTTCTGAGTGGCCTGGTACACACGTGAATTCTAATCAGTTACGTTATGGTTGACTTTGAAAGAAAAAGGTAAACATTCACCACCTGTGGACTTTATTACCGACAGCGATAGATATGCACTGTGGGTCGAGTAACGTTACGTTTAAAAACTAGTTTTCCACATTCTACCGTGGAGATATATCGTTTGTAGTTTTTTGCAGCAATTTGTACGGATAAGGCTTTGCGCTTAGTTTGTAGGTACGCACCGCTGTAGGATAGAGGTTAAATTGTGGACATCAGTGAAATTGGTGCTTTGAGGTCAACTTTTATTTATTTCTTTTATTAAGGACAGCGAACAGCGAAAACCAATTATTTTAACACATTATTAAAAAAAACAGTTCACAGGGCCAATAACAGACATGCACAAATAGGTAGTTCACAATTACTAAAAATATACCACGACAAAGCTTGTATTATAATTAAAACCAATCAAGATTTGCCAACTTTGAAATTATGTGTGAGTGTATGTATGTGTGTGTGTGTGTTTGTGTGTGTGTACGGCTGAACGCAAGAGACTAATACGGTGGCCTTTGCATCAACGTACAATTGTATTGTACTATGTTATTGTTTAAGCCTCTTATGTAATTTCTGTTTTACATACCTGGTGTACCACCCTTTGTATGTCCCCACTGCTGGGGCATGTGAAACTTTGTAATCTTACTTTGAATTATTTTTATTTAAGACTAATGTTAAACGCAATACGATAAGTGCTGTGTGGTGTCGGCCCAGAGCCATAGCACCAACCCAAATTCTTCCCGCGAGTGTCGTAAAAGGCGACTAAGGGACACAAACCGGTGGGTGGGCAGCAGCGCCCCCTGCAGTACAATTCCACTAAACTGCGATCCCCAACCCGCATGCCCAGCGTGGGGATTATGGGCACTACCCCCCACTGATGGCACAACCTTGCACTCATTAGGGGAGGGCTATGTCCAGCAGTGGACTAATATAGCCTGAAGAAGAAGCAGACAAATCGGATATAAACGGATCATTGGTGTTCTTAGTGGCATCACGACTGATTACCATCGTGGGTTCAATTCCCACTGGAGGCCGCCGTACATTTCTGCAAATGGCCTAGGTATGGATGTATTTCCATGTCTCCTCGTGGTATTTTCTTTCACAACTAGGGAGTGGCATTGCTACTATAATTTGACAAATGTCAAATTACTGACAAATTATTGACAAATGTCAAAACTGTTTTTATATGGATTTTACTAGTTTTTTACAATTTTCCGACGCTTCGACACTTTCAGGTGCCGTGGTATCAGATGACTGAGGTGTCGGGCGTCTTTTTGTAATTTTTGCCGAGGGTAGTAAATGCATTCAAAAAGACGCCTTACACCTTAGTCATCCGAGACGACGGCATCTGAAAAAGTGCCGAAACATCGGAAAATTGTAAAAAAATTAATAAATGAGTAAAATTCGTATAAAAACAGTTTTAATTATGTCTAGTGCTCGTGCTAACCTTAAAAAATACTATATTGACAAATGTCCATAACTTAGAAAGCAAAGTTTTTGGTCCATGCCGAGGTTCGAACCCACGCCCTCCCGGTAGAGAAGCCGGCGTTCCACCGCTCCACTACCACCTCTATTTGTCTATCTTATAAACTGGAAAAAAACAACACTCACAAGCATTCACTCACACATTTGTAGACAAACTGACCAGACAAGCTAATAAATAAAGCTTCCAGTAGCTACGTAAAACTGGTTCATTCCTCTCGCGCTCTGAGAGACCGTTATAATTAATTAATTTGTTATAACCTTAGAACCCACTGAACTTAGGAAGTCAGTCATTGCGATGAGATTATAAAGTGATAAAGGAATGTTACAGCGCAGTTTCTCTACAGGAAAAGGCTATCCATACTTTCTGTTTAAGCACATTTATCTACATCGCCATTTTTTTAATCATAACATAACAATAACATAACATTTACATTCATTTACATACAGACACATACATTGCTTCTGGCCCCACAATAGAATACCCTGTGTCGTGGGAACCAGAAACAACGACATCACAAACATGTAAACATCCAAGACCTGGGGGTTTTTTTGTCCCCAGCCTGGGATCGAACCGGGGACCTGTTGCCAGGTAGGCAGATGCGCTACCGCTGCGCCACAGAGGCCGTCATAAAATAAAATAATCATAAAATATGGTTTTACTTAGTCAATTTTCGTCAAATTATGCTTACTGTGAATCTTAGCGCAAAGAAACGAACGCATACCTGCAACAAAAAAATAATATAATTAGTAACTTGGATAAAAAGACATTGGTGATATTACTATGACGATAACAACCCTTGGTGTATCCCCACTGCTGGGGCACGGGTCTCTTCCTGCATCGCAGGAAGTTTAGGCCATACTCCACCACGGGGGCCAAGTCCAAGTTGATGGATATGACAAACAAATACACATTACAAAACGACATAAATATATAAACAAAAATTCAAGAAAAAAATATATTCTTATTTAAAAACCTATTCAGAGGCTAAAAATTTCACCCATGCCGGGATTCGAACCCGCGACCTCTGGCTATCCGTACCAGCGCTCTACTAATTGAGCTAATGGGCGACTCACGGCATCAGTGAAATTTCGAACCTCTTTACAATATTCTCTGTATTACGTACAGGCAGCGACATCTGACTTAAGCAAATTGCATTACTTACAGCCCCGACCTTATATTCTTATGTTGAGTCCGAATTCGAGAACGGCGGTAGCGGAGCGGTAGAAAACCGGCTTATCGTCCGCCTCGGTGGCGCAGCGGTTTAGCACGCTGACTGTAAAACGGAAGGTCTCGGGTTCGATCCCCGGTCGGGTCAAACTAGGAAACGAACTTTTCTATTGTCTCGGGTCTTGTATGTTATCTATGTATTTATAGTATTAAATCTATCGTCGAGTTAGCACCTATAACACAAGTCATTAAGTTGTACTTAGTACAGGGCTAACGAGATCTGTGTAATATGTCCATGAATATTTATTTATTTTATTATTTATAATTCGGAAGGACGTGGGTTTGAGACCCGGTATGTATCCCGACTTCGTTTTCTAAGTTATCTATTTGTGAAGTTATTGTAGCAATATCACTCGCTAACGGTGAAAGCATCGTGGGGAAACCCTAGTACCTATCTGACGTGTTTACATAATAATATCTCAGCCACAGCAAATGATACAATAGCAAATGTACGTGACTTAGACAGAAACTATGAGGCTTAGTGCAGAAATCTCAGGGCTAACTGTAGAGATAGACAAGAATACTTTATTGTACATGAAAAAGGAAATTATACAGATTACACTATAACTACCCTTGCTATGTACAATAGCCCAACTATAAGGCTAAGTGAGGAAATTTCAGGTCGAACTAACTCGACATTCGTGACGGTTTGTATAGCGTGTAAGAGTATATAATTTAATTATTAGTTAGTATGTATATCTTAATTATTTATTCATTTAATTATTTATGTATGTAGTTTAAGTAAGTTTATATAAATTTCGTCTATTTCTACTCGACAAATTCTCCAATTTGAGGTTGCCTGGAAGAAATTAAAAGCTATTAGCAATAAGGCCGCCAATTATATTTGATTTTTTGTATCTGCCGTTTCTGTAACTGATTTTCCAGTATACAATAAAGAATATTATTATCTTATCTTAAAAGAAACTTTAAATAAAAGACTCTTTAAACATTGTTTTAATATGTACATACCTACCTTTAAAGAGATGATTAGAAAAGATTTTAACTCGAACACTCTCATTATGAAATATCATTCACGGCGCACCTCCTGTATCGTAAGGATCTGATAGGTACATTTTCATATAAGGAAGCCTTAATAACGCGTGATTAATTCCAAGATCTAGCCCGAAGGCTGCACTTCTATGCGAAGAACGTTTAGTTTAAGGTACAAGGGTAGTGAGCTTTCTATTGCGAGCGTGTCACGGATAAAATAACCAAGAGCTGTCAACCGTCCCTTCCACCGGCTGTCTACCGTGTACCGTAAGTACCATCTAGTTTTACACCTTGTATGTCCTTACTGCTGACGCACGGGTCCTTTACTGCACCGCAGGAAGGTTAGGCCATACTTTACCACGGGGGCCAAGTCCGGGTTGGTGGAGGTTTGTGATCAAGCCGCTCAGAAGGCCTCTGACATGGCTTAACGACTCTCATTACATGACAGCCGGCACCAACAGCTTAACGTGCCTTGCGAAGCATGGAAGCGCTCGGAAAAATGCCACTAGCGATAGTCACGAGCCGGTCACCCATCCTACACCTGACCGCGCCTGTTGTTGCTAAGCCACGAACCCTTCGGTTACTTGCAATTTTGCAACCAAATGATAAAGGTTGATACGTGTATCTGTTGATACCTTACTGCCTAAGCCAAGGGGTATTTTTAAGCACATATTATATATTTTTCTGAGTGTCACTTAGCAAATTACCAAATAAGTGGACTAATGAATAAATATATAAAGTAGGTAAATAAACGAAAAGTAATCTAGGGACAAATAAATCATCGACATAGCCTATGATGGCAAGCCATCGGCATCGTGCTGAAAGGATTTGCCAATCAGCGTAAGGGGCTCGCTGATTGTTGCCCAGGGTGCACCAGACGTACCTGCTCAGTGATTTCTTAGTTCGGGGAGTCTCCAGACAAACAAACAAAGGAATAAATTGACGGAGTTGTCAATCATACAAATTGTACATGACTAGCTTTGCAAGGGTTATGGTACATGACGTTTTGGGACTTATTTACTGGATAAAGATTGATAACACACCTTTGATAACTCTGACTCTGCTTCTTGATAAACACATGAATATTTCTGACAAATAATGTTGGCGGTAGCCAATCTTAATGATCGATCACCCAAAGTGAAAAGTCTTAACCAATTTTGACAAATAAAGACACAAAACATGACGTGGAAACTAAACTGGCAGATAATCAAATTCAAAGTATGTTTGAAATTCGAACTCCATAGCTAGATAAAATCGCGCTTATTTCAAACGGTTTTCGGTGGCACGTTTATTCGAAGAGTGAGAAATTATTTGCAACATTAAGGTAGTAAAATGTTCGATACAGCCTTCTTAGTAGTTACATTATGAGATGAGAACATCTCTGTCGTTTATACCTCAATTTAGCTCTAGGGGACCTCGAGAACCAATCTCAAAGCAGTATCTTAAGCCTCGTCTCGTAAATGAAAGAGTGGAATGAGGCTTCTTGTGGAATTATGAATCGTTTAATTGGCATTAAGACGGTCATACGGCCTTGGCGAAGGGCAAGATAAAAAGTAGCCAGAACCCGCGTGCGTGCATGCAACGCCTGTTGAACGTTGATGAAGCGAAAGAGGTTAGTAAGGATCGTGGCAAGTGGTAAGCCCTGGTCTCTGCCCACCCCTCCGGGATACAAGCTTGAGTTTATGTAATAAACTGCTTGATTTAATTGGCATTTTTATTTACCGTCCTGCGATGTAGGAAGAGACCCGTGCCCCAGCATTGGGGAAATACAAGGATTGATATCAAATTGGTAACTTTGGCATGGGACTACTTTTGGGAGCACAAAAAATGTGAAAAATAAAATTAACATAATAACATAACAACAAACTTAACGGATTTAGTTGTTTCATTTAATTGTAAACATTCTCTTTAGTAGAATTGTAAACACTGTTTAATGCAAGTTCACCATTGTAAATGAGACGGCATATCCACCACAATGATTATGTCTCAATTCAAGTTTAATTTATTTTGTAATGTATTGATTTATTTTAAGAAACAGAGTTTTTTGCGAGTTTCAAGTTATTCGTAGCAATGAGTGGTGTCTCTCTTTTGCGGAAAGAAAAATGAAGACATTTTAAATACTCTTATGTACCTACTCCTCTAGCGGGACGTATACTTTCTCTCTTTATGATATAATCCTTAGAAATTGTGATACTGACATAGTTATAGTTTTTAGGGTTCTGTACCTCAAAAAGAAAACCCACTGTCTTTTGTGTCAGTCCATCCGTGCGCCTGTTAAGACTTATTATTATATTATTTTAAATTTTATAGCACAATTCATGGTTAAATGTACAAGGGCGTGCTTAATGTAAAAAGCATTCTCTTCCAGCAAATCTTGGTTTTGAAGAAACTGGCAAAGGGTAGTGTAGGAAAAAAGGTAATAAGTCACCTTTTTTCTCGGGACTTATGTCGTATACTAACGGTGTTTATAAAAACACGATTCCTCTAAAATAGTTCTCAGGGGCAGTTTAAATAACCTCTGATTATGTTTTTCCCTTTATTAAAGACTTTACAAATTCTTGTTGATATATACTCGTAAGAGTTACGGTAACTTGAAGCGTCAAGACCATGCAATATTTTTTTTATGTAGACCATATACGTCCCATTGCAGGACACAGGCCTTCTCTCAAATAGAGAGAGTGTGGGCTTAATTACTACATGTGCCTACCGACGATTGGCAATTCCAAGATCAGAGGGTATTTGAACACCTCAGACACTCAGGTTTCCTCGTGATGTTTTCCTTCACAGCGAGTGTTATTGCTAAGCCATTTCACAAATGTACATTAAAAACATAATAATATGGACATTTATGTCACAAGTTTTATACAGTACAAACAAGCTTGGTTTGAAGTTCTGTACACTTTTTTGAACAAAGAACCATAAAATTCGACACAAATAAAGGTTTTACAGCACTAGGAAATAGCCTCAATGTAGTACAGTACATCTCAACATTCACTTCTAAATCAAAGTGAAGTTGATAACGACGGAACCCACAGGGCGCGAATCGTACTAGCACTTTGCCTTTGTTTCGATATAGCTGTAAAATGCGAGAAAAGGAAATTATCGCCCGTCAGTATTAGCCAAGTATTAGCACAAGCCATTATTTACGACAAATCTGTTTACAACTCTATCGTTTCCGCAAAAAATAATTGAATAAATTCTCCATCGTAACAGGAAATAAGGCATATCAAAATGTAATGACTTGCTGAAGAAGATAGGAATATCTGCCCAACTCATTATTGTTAGATAATAAATGTTTATTCTCGGAAAAAATTACTGTGAAACGTTAAACAAATTGATAAACGTACACTTACAAATATACAGGGTGAATTCGTAGTCAATTGACTAATATTGAGATTATGTTCTTTTCATCATAAAAAAACGGTAATGTTAATGGGCGGTAGCGGGACTGGTAGAACATCGACTTCACATTTAGGAGGTCGTAGGGTCGAACCCCGGCGCATGTACCAATGGATGTTTTTCAAGTTACGTACATTTGTCTATTTGTAGTAGCAATACCACTTGCTAACCGTGAAGGAAAACACTGCGAGGAAACCTGAGTGGCTGAGGTGTTAACATGTTCAGCGCTTGAAATTACCAATCCGCGGTGGGCACACGTGGTCTAAGCGTGTAGGTACTTTCTTTCTGAGAGAATGCCTCTGCCCTACAGTGGGACAGATATATGCGGCATTATTATATTGTTAATTATTTTTCGATAATGGAGTTACATATTTGTAAATATTCGGTATTTCTGACCGTTTGCTCAAAACTTTCAATCCAAATTGAAAGTGGAAGGAAGTATCATATTTTTTTTTCTAAATTGTCAAATGTGTAAAATTTAGTCCTGAGATATCAATTAAAAGAACAACTGTATTGACTGGCGCCGACCACGCTAGACCCATAGTTTGATATAATTTGTCTATATTTAAAAAAAAATATTCTATGTTACAAAAAAAATGTATTTACATTATCCTCTTTTTTAAATTATCATGTCTTTAAACAATGCTTAGAATGTCCCCATAAAATTCGTCAATCGTATTCGATGTCACCCTGTAGATAAAAGGAGAGAACACTAACGCACAGCAGATGAGAGCTATTATGGTACAAACTCACATGGGCTACATTCTTTCGCACTTGCTACTTTTTATAAGTGTAACGTTGTATATAATTTATAAATAATAAAAACTGGAACGACTTCAGGTGTAGTTTTATTTGTAGAATTGTAATAATATTAACAGAAAACTGGATAAAAACGGATAAACGGAGAAGCAGGTAAAAAAGTCAGATCTGGTCAAAGGGCAAAGTAGTAGTGGTGAAAAATGAGGGAAATCGAAGAATGAGTGACGTACATAATTTAAATATTTGAAAATGATAGATTAATGAAAAAGAAATAAAAATGGTGTGAAGAGGTTTGCACCGTTACACTACCCGGGGGCAAGCACTACTTACTTACTAGTCAGTAGTTATTTATGTTAAGTAAAAACGCCGACAAAAGGTTTGTTCTGCAACTCTGGCGGAAAATGCTGAGCAGGCACCTTTTGCTATTCAAACATCTTTCTTCATCCTCTTCCATACCAATGCAACATCCCTTTTTCGATCCTACGGCGTGACTTTGAAATTATTTTCAAAATATTGAGAGAATGGTGTTTTGATAGTATTGTTTTCATAGTTTTCATAGTTAGAAGAGATGTGGCTTCCAGCATCGAGAAAACATAGCAAAAATTCGATGAACGACATCCTCTTTATGAGTACGACATGCCGCTAGCTAAGCTAAAAAGTCGGAAAAGTTTTCTCCGCAGCACACAGGCCTTAGAAAAATGCCCAGCTGAGGAAAGGGTGGTGCGGTGGAAATTAAAACATCCCGTACCCACAGGCTTTGTAAACCCCCAAGAGAGGCTCCCAACGGGTTCCGATCTGCAATGGCCTACGAGGCAGTCACTCAACCGACTCCGGACCAAAGTAGGTCGCTGCAGACAAAACCTAAGCAGGTGGGGTTATATTGCACCAACGGAGGAGATATGTGATTGTGGAGCCTCATCGCAATCCACGGTGCACCTGCTCCAATGTCCATTGTGCCCTCACACCTGCACTCTGGAGGACCTAACAGAGGCCAACGCTGCTGCAATTGCAGTAGCCAACTATTGGGCAGGAAAAATATAAATTGGTCAAATCGCTGACACGAAAAGAAGAAGAAGAAGAATAGTATTGTAGTTCATCTAGTATTATTGACGTTTTTGTAAACCTTTGGTTGGCAGCTGAATCCAAATTCAAAGCAGTAGGATGTACTGGAGCGTCGAAAAATGTTTTCTGTTATATATGTTTAACAAAATGAAAGTTTATCGTGTGACATGCATGCCGACTTTAAGACGCTCGAGCAGTGGTTTAACTTCGATTTTTATTTGTGTTCTTCCTTTAAATATTAATTGATGGTTATGTGAAGTAATTTTGCGAAATAACTAAACTTTTACTCGCTAGGTTTGTGAAAACTATCACCTGTTTTGAAGATTTTAAGATGCTCAAACCGTGCCTTAACTTTGATTGTTTTACTTTTCATACTAATATTAAATTAATGATTTTTAATTGAGGTCAAGTGAATTTTTTTACTCGTCAAGTTTTTGCCTCTGACGTTTCTAAGCATTTAGGGCGCTCAAACCGTGGTTAAACTTCTTCACACCCCAATACTAATTGATTGTTAAGTGAAATAATTTTGTGTATATTTTCTGTAATCGTTAATGTTTTCAAAACTACCACCACAGTTTCTGAGACATGGCTAACAATTCCCTTAAATTTTTTCCTGTCACTAAACCCTCTTTCAGTCTAGCTGTATTTGTTGATTGTTTTGTTCTAAGTTCAATTGTTTCAAAGCAAACGGAAAATTACTAACTGACTTGGTCTAACCTGTTGTTAACTTATTATCTTGTCGAAAGATCTCGGAAAATGGACTCTACCGAGAATATTGCTTTCCCAATGGACATTTAGACTATTTCCCAGTTAGCAACTATGTATGAAGTAAATTTGTGTAAACACCTTCCCATCCAAATACAAATAAGTTCTAAATTAGTTTTATATTTCGTATAAATAAAGATCTATATTGATTATATATTTTTAATGCACTAACACGTGCTAAGGACAATTTAAAAACCTACTTAGAGGCTAAAAATTCCACCCATGGCACGGATAGCCAGAGGTCGCGGGTTCAAATCCCGGCATGGGTGAATTTTTTAGCCGCTTAGTAGGTTTTTATCTATATTGATGTCCAGTCAGAAGATTCCTCAAAAAAACTTAGTCATTTAAGTGAACTGTACTGAGATGATTTATCTAGCGTCAACTGATACCGTCACTCACACTAGATGGGTAAAGGGACCACTCGGGCGCTAACCCGTGCTAAGGAACAAATTTAAAAACCTATTTAGAGGCTAAAAATTTCACCCATGCCGGGATTCGAACCCGCAACCTCTGGCTATCCGTGCCAGCGCTCTACCAATTGAGCCAATGGGTAATTATAATCGTATAATCATGTGAGTACAGTGATATCGTTCCGATGTTAAAACCTAACTGCAAAGTAGGTAGTCGGGGCTGTAAGTAATGCAATTTGCTTAAGTCAGATGTCGCGGCCTGTACGTACTCGTAATACAGAGAATAGTGTAAAGAGGTTCGAAATTTCACTGATGCCGTGAGTCGCCCATTGGCTCAATTGGTAGAGCGCTGGCACGGATAGCTAGAGGTTGCAGGTTCGAATCCCGGCATGGGTGAAATTTTTAGCCTCTAAATAGGTTTTTAAATCGAATAATTACTAATTAACGTAAAGTAATAAATATTATTTTAATGCGATGTTAGTGTAGGCGTCGACTGTACCTTCTCTTACTTTAAAACTCTATAATTAATGACTCTATAGAAAAATTGCCCGACAATCTCACAATGTAAGTACACTGAAACAATAAAGATAAATCAGCTGTAAACTATCTCAAACTTTATGGAATAGGGTAAAAGTAAATCACCCGACCCGCAGTCGCATTTGGATGATCACTGTTACCAATAACAATTTCTCAGATACCGCGGCCATCTTTGATCCGAGGTCGTGATGGGCTCGTCCTTATTGATACATGAACAAGGAATGCGTCACAAAGACGTCCTCAAGCGACACATCACAGCCTGCAACATACCACACAAAGATTGACAAGAGCTCCCAAAGAGATTGAAATGGTGTTCTTTGCTGATCTGCGGTAGCCAACGATGTAGCCAACTATAAAAAGGCTCGTCTATATAAACGAGACACTAACGTCAAATGAGAAAAACCCGCCCGAAACCTTCATATATGTACACTAAGAATTCTGGTCAGCTTTTTACTCAGTATTACAGAGAATTAGGTTCAAAGACATTTATGTCTCATAAAGAACTTACAGTTCACTTGAAGTTCACTAAGAATTCAAGACAAAATTCGGTTTTGCTAGCCACATACGAGCCCATCTATGGAAATAGCTTCGCTTCTCCTTCGTTTAATACGACACGGAGGACATTGATAGCTTTGATCACCTCCGTCAAATGGTACGCGAAAGACATTATATTCCAATATAATTGAATTTTAAGTAAAATTCAATGCCTGTATTGAGACATCACTTTCTCACTTTGTTATTTAAATGTGATGTGTTCAATCAGTTTATTGAGGCATACTTGCTGTATTATTCTGATGCAAACAGAGTATTCTGGCATCTCGTATTACAATAAAACAATACAGAAACCGCTGTTGCATTTATATCAACAGCCTCGTAAGTGTAAAGAAAATGTTAAAATTATCTCTTATGAAAAAGAGTATTCCTTTAAATTAACCCCTAAACAAAACTACTCCGTAAGGGACTGTTTTAATTGTTATTTTTTTCTCATTAATACCGCGTAAATTATAGATTACGTATTTTTTATACAGCCTATAAACGTCCTAATACAGGGTACAGTGAGAGAGAGAGCATCTCAGTGAGAAAGCACGGGCTTAATTATCACGCGTGCCCACGATGAGGCAGGCTGAGTGTCGGAGGTGTTCAAATACCCTCAGCGCTTGAAATTGAGCCAATTATGCCAACTATTACTAATTAAATTAAAATTAAAATAAAAGAAGGCACGAGCTTGATTTACGACGGGAACATTTAAAAAATAAAGCGCCTTCGAATATTTTGTACAATTATGTAAATGGAGTCCTCACATGTGGCACCGGTCTTCGGACGTTTACTGCAAAAATTGGTTACATTAGTCATGTGAGGACGCACCAGTAACACAAAACAGAATTGGTCGCCGTTGCCGAAATCGGCATGGAAGGCATCATCATTAAATTAAACACAGTATTTACAAGGAGCTAAGTTTCAAAAGAAGCGCTCGTGGCCTAGGCGAACCGAGTGATTGGAATCAATCACTTGGTTAAGCAACAACAGGCGCGGTCAGGTACGCGATGGGTGAGGGTCCCGTGACTACCGCTAGTGGCATTTTTCCGAGCGCTTCCGTGCTTCGCAAGGCACGTTAAGCCGTTGGTGCCGGCTGTCATATAATGGCAGTCGTTAAACCATGTCAGAGGCCTTATGGGCGGCTTGATAACTTCTGACAGTAAGGCCCGCCACTGTCTTACAATCCTCCATCAACCCGGACTTGACCACCCTGGTGGAGTATGGCCTAACCTTCCTGCGATGCAGGAAGAGACCCGTGCCCCAGCAGTGGGGACATACAAGGGTTGATAACGAAGTTTCAAAACTCCTTCCTTAGTGCTAATCCGTGAAACAAAATAAACTTTGACCAAATAGCTGTAATGAGATAAATAAATGATGTTATTTTTTGTATGTAGCTCCAAAACCTTCTGTGTTTAAATGGTTCAAATTCTATGTAATGTGATAGACCTCAAAAATGGCGCGGACTGGAGCAACCCGTGACCCAGGGATGCGCTTGCGACGCTGGAAGCGCAGATTTATTAGAACTGCGATGCGACCGAGCTGCGTTTTGTAACAAATTCCTTTACATTCACTCTGGTATATTGTTTCTTTTACCTCGCGGTACTAATACTAGGGATTTTATTTTATGTTGAGTCTCATACAGTGTGAAACTTGTTTATACATTTTCAAAATGTTTGTTGTATATTTTTTTTTTAGAATATGTTGTTCTCTCTGAGGAGTAGAACCAAACGTTACAAAATCAAAGAAAATCTGTGTATTAATTTTAAATAGTACCTAGAGTTATTTTTTTAATAAAGAATAACGAATAATCGTATGCCTAAACACATTTTAAATTTTATTACAATAATAAGCAGGTTAGCTGATGTGGCTGTGGATAGCAGGTGTCGGCCTAGAGAATAGCACAAACCCAAGTCTTCCCGCGGGTGTCGTAAATGGCGACTGTGGGAGACAAACCGGGGGGTGGGCAGCAGCGCCCCCTGCAGTACAATTCCACCGAACTGCGATCCCCAACCCGCATGCCTAGCGTAGAGATTATGGACATTATGAGGCATATGATAGCACAACGTGGCGCTCTTTAGGGGAGGGCTATGTCCAGCAGTGGACTAGTATAGCCTGACGATGAATAGCTATTCTGGCAACCCACATACCGCCACAGAATCCGTTAATGCGATTCTTGTTAACATGGCTTGGCAATAAATATCTTAGGGTTTGGCTTGAAAAAAATGTTATGGTAACAATAAAGTATTTGGCCACGGGAAGGCATTACCACGATATTAAGTACCCGATGTCTCAATTCTGATCTTTCTCTATCTATTTGCCAAGTTGTATGTAAATCCGTTCAGCCGTTTTTTCGTGATTGAGTAACAAATATCCAAACATCTTCACAAAGTTCAAAAAAATTTCAAAATTCAACTCAATTTATTTCAACATAAAGATTTTTCATTCTGTTTGCTGAATGTCAATGTACAATGTAAAATGTAAGCCGCTTTCACTCACTTTCAATAATCCTACTAATATAAAAACATATAAATAACTAATAATATAAAACTTTCACATTTATAAGATTAGTAGGATTATCTTAAATGAAAACTATTTATTACAATTCATTAAAATGTCAGAATATTATAAGATTTGATACTTTAGTGTCTAATGTCTGTACTAGTATTGTTTTAGTTCAAGAAGAAGACACCGCATTCTTATCTATGACTAGTTCTGCGATTACACTGGAGGACATTGGGCTCTTTAGGTAATTAAATAAATTCTAGTCACTTCAGTTTGAAGTTATCGTAACTCGACTTTAAAGGCTTTATTTCCAATCAACTTTAACGGTTTTTTTATTGTCAAAAACACAATTCTGTATAATCAATTCAATATAATCTGTGGTGGAGATTTTGCAAGAAAAAGTTATAGCCACAGATTAAGATAAGATATAAATATTCTTTATTGTACCCTGAACAAAAAAAACAAATAAATACGAAATAGTTACAAAGGTACACAGTACAATTGGCGGCCGGTAAATTAAATAAAACGCCTCCGAGTGTGTTTTAGTGGAATCGTGATTTTTATATATAAGTATTACCAAGTACTCGGTTTCTTATTAGTTCACAAGATGCAAGACACACAGAATAGGCGCCCAACCTAGCAACCACTGAGCCTAACCAGCGCAGCATACCCGCCGCAGATAGCATCGGCCCCCCGCCGCCTTATTGATAAGCCTCCCATTCCGCACTTCCCTCCGCGCTCCCGTATTTATTTAAAACCAATAATAACCGCCGGGGTGCGATTCACAAGCTTACGACAATAGAATTAATATAAGGTCGTCGTCAGGCTATACTAGTCCACTGCTAGATATAACTCTCCCCTAAAGAGTGCCACGTTGTGCTATCATAAGGGGTAGTGCCCATAATCCCCACGCTGGGCATGCGGGTTGGGGATCGCAATTCGGTGGAATTGTACTGCAGGGGGCGCTGCTGCCCACCCCCCGGTTTGTGTCCCTTAGTCGCCTTTTACGACACCCGAGGGAAGAACTTTAAAGAAGCAGCAATATAAGGTATAGAACTGTTATTATTACATTAGGTATAGAATTATTTCTTAATGCTTCGGGTTACCCCTACATAGTGATATATTAAAGACCCGTTTGATATATAACTATGAACTGCAGTACAACCATAGGATGAATATAAGGTATAGAACTCCAGTCCAAGCTTTGAAGGTCAGCCAACCAGTTGATAAAAACACACATTGTCTTTATATTTCGTGGTATTACACTATTTTTTTTATTTTTAATGCACTAACCCGTGCTAAGGAACAAATTTAAAAACCTATTTACAGGCTAAAAATTTCACCCATGCCGGGATTCGAACCCGCAACCTCTGGCTATCCGTACCAGCGCTCTACCAATTGAGTCAATGGGCGACTCACGGCATCAGTGAAATTTCGAACCTCTTTACAATATTCTCTGTATTACGTACAGGCAGCGACATCTGACTTAAGCAAATTGCATTACTTACAGCCCCGACTACCTACTTTGCAGTTAGGTTTAACATCGGAACGATATCACTGTACCCACATGATTACACTATTTTTTTATTTTTAATGCACTAACCCGTGCTAAGGAACAAATTTAAAAACCTATTTACAGGC
Source organism: Yponomeuta sedellus (assembly GCA_934045075.1). Classification (NCBI taxonomy): domain Eukaryota; kingdom Metazoa; phylum Arthropoda; class Insecta; order Lepidoptera; family Yponomeutidae; genus Yponomeuta; species Yponomeuta sedellus. Next base: position 22,522,255 of record OW203724.1, read on the forward strand.
TAAAAATTTCACCCATGCCGGGATTCGAACCCGCAACCTCTGGCTATCCGTACCAGCGCTCTACCAATTGAGCCAATGGGCGACTCACGGCATCAGTGAAATTTCGAACCTCTTTACAATATTCTCTGTATTACGTACGTAATAGATTGTAAAGAGGTTCGAAATTTCACTGATGCCGTGAGTCGCCCATTGGCTCAATTGGTAGAGCGCTGGTACGGATAGCCAGAGGTTGCGGGTTCGAATCCCGGCATGGGTAAAATTTTTAGCCTCTAAATAGGTTTTTAAATTTGTCTTAGCACGGGTTAGTGCATTAAAAATAAAAAAATAGTGTAATCATGTGGGTACAGTGATATCGTTCCGATGTTAAACCTAACTGTAAAGTAGGTAGTCGGGGCTGTAAGTAATGCAATTTGCTTAAGTCAGATGTCGCTGCCTGTACGTAATACAGAGAATATTGTAAAGAGGTTCGAAATTTCACTGATGCCGTGAGTCGCCCATTGGCTCAATTGGTAGAGCGCTGGTACGGATAGCTAGAGGTTGCGGGTTCGAATCCCGGCATGGGTGAAATTTTTAGCCTCTAAATAGGTTTTTAAATTTCGTGGTATTGTAAGAGGTTGACGTCTTCAAATATAGATAATAGAATATTATCTATATTAGAATATTATTATTCAGGCAGAACATTAACAATAGACATTATATCGTTCATGTATATGATGTATAATGTATATTCATGAATCTTGTCCCAAATTAGGAAATCTTGTACTATATACTATAACAAGGAAGGAAGGAGGTTGGTAGGCAGACCACCGACACGATGTTGAGACGACATCGTGAGGGTTGCGGGCCAGAGATGGACCAGGTTAGCACAGGACCGTGAGGAATGGCGCAATAAAAAGGAGGCCTATGCACAGCAGTGGGTTGATGTGGGCTGATTATAGATAGATAGATACTATAACAATAAATTATAGTCTCTATGGGTAATTGATAAGCCACATTATTCTTGTCGTTTCGTTTGCTTGTCATTATTTCAGTACAGCGCAAGAAACGGAAATTGAAACATGTTCATTTTAAATTTGTAAAATAGTTTTAGGATTAAGAAATACTAGTTTTAGGACCGCTCTGTGCATTGCAGATTACCATCGTAGCTGTCAATCATAGCTGTATCCTGCATAGGGTCGTTTATAGGCTACGCCATAAAATTGTTTGTGAAAACGAAAAAAAAAAATGTGTAAAATATTGCTAAAAAATTCAAATTTGCCCTGTGGACAGATATACAAACTTAGCATGGAAAGAAAATTTGTCTTTCTTAGCTTAGGTTAACTTAAGCTAGATGTGTGGGTTTGACATCCGCTGCAGTCTGACTAATCCAAGTGGAATTATTGTTTAAGATTCAGCTCAAAATATTTTTCCCTGCTACAACGCAAGTATCTTTCTGAAACGTTAGCGGTCGATAAGTCACCGAATGTTTCAGAATCGAGGCATTTTGTTAGGAGCAGTATTGGTGTGATATCATTGGCATCTTGGCAATAAACCCAGTGGAATCGCTAGCTTGATAGCATGTGAAACGATGTTGGGAACAAGCTGCGGAATAAAGGGTTATTCGATCATCGGATAGAAGATCTTTTGTTAGTTCTGAATGCTTTTCTGCTTTATTTTCCAAATATATTGCAGTATTAATTAGAATTTGTTATGCAATACCTGATAATACGATCTAAGACCACATTTTCATATTATGAACTTAACATAAAGAACCAATTCATTGTTTTATTTATCCTTCCCGCAAATTTTCAATCTACGACTTATTATTTCTCTCTGCAGGGTTATTATTAAAATTAAAAATACTTGAATCATTATATTCTTTTTTTAATGCACTAACCCGTGCTAAGGACAATTTTAAAAAACCTATTTAGAGTCTAAAAATTCCACTCATGCTGGGACTCGAACCCAAATTTGTTGTAAAATTCAAACTTTAATTGGCGTGTTTGAGGAATAGCACATTTAAAAACTAACGCAGCTACTAAACAGCCTCCAGATTAAATACAACGTGGGTGTGCCTGATGGAAGCTTCATGCCGATACTAATACATTTTCCTGTGACTCTACGAGCTGCAACCAAAGCTCCCCATTGAGCAAAGGAAGCCGGTCTAAGTATCACTTTACTTAAATAGCTGGTAATTTATCAGCCTACTAAACATAATGGTCTAATCCCCAATCCAAGATCGCCAATACAAATTCTTAACGGGGCTATGTATCGGCAATAACGTAGAACTTAGAAACCGGACGCTGTAGACGGTCGACTTTTTCTTAGTCAAAAATAAAATCGAACAATACTATCAGACTTGCTACAAATCTATGCACCTGTATATTTTCCTGTATTATCTATTGATTGAACCATTTCATAATAATAAAGAATTACTCAACCATTCCCAACAGACACCTGAAACTTAACCTTTACTCATTATGCAGATCTTAGCAAAAATTCAACGTTTTAAGACCTCTAGATATCTATGGTAATCGTTGTCGAAAACTGAATCTACGCCGGCATGAACCGTTCTTCTGTACACGTGGCCTAACTGCCATGCATCAGCGGATAGCATCGGGTCGGTAAATTGAAAGCCGCGATTATGACGGCAAATAGAACGCGGGTCGCCGGGACATCACGACGTCGGCGTGGGGTTAAACGGTTCCCGGGCAAAGAGCCGAGGGAACTGTGAATTTGTCCGCTATTGAGAGGCGGGACCATGCGGGACAAAAGTGACGAAGAAGGAGAGAGAGACGTAGGTGACGAAAGAGAGAAAGAGAGAGAGAGAGAGAGTGGTGATCGATTTTGGATCAAACATTTCCTTCAAAAGGAATTTTCAAAGTTATTCAGAGAAAAAGGGAAGAATCAGTAAATCTTGGAGAAACTCCAAGTCACGCAAAGGACTCATCTATATTAGGCAAAAAACAAAACTTGGTAATGTGGTGATGTTAGGCAGGTAGACAGATGGTGGACTGAGGTGGTCCCCGATTGGTGGCCAAGAACACCAGCCCGGTGTACCGACGACATTGTGAAAGCGGTTTGGAAACTTTGGACGAGACTAGCAAAGGGTCAAATGGTCTGGCCTAAAAGAGAAGAGACCTAAGCCCAAAATTGGGATCTCTTTATAAACTTATTAGATAGATATATAGAGAAGAAAGATGACATTGAAACCAGTGCTAATTCATGCAAAATTGTAACTTATGAAATAAGATTTTGAGTCCATGTTCCTAAAAAACTGACTCTCTTGGTTTCTTTTACACTACCCTCTCCCACCTTCTCTTATCCCCAAGTTGTTGGCTAGAATAAAACAATAACTAGCACCTATTCTACAACATAATATAATATATTTGATTAAAGAATTTTCGTAATTATTACTACACTTACAGTCTTTTAGTCTACTGTTAACAATTGATTTGATTACTTGTTTTCCATGTAGTTTGGCCAACTGACAGCTGGTTTCAGTAGATTCCAAATTATTAGTGTACTACAAATCAATATTATACTATTTTTATTTTTAATGCACTAACCCGTGCTAAGGACAATTTTAAAAACCTATTTAGAGGCTAAAAATTTCACCCATGCCGGGATTCGAACCCGCAACCTCTGGCTATCCGTACCAGCGCTCAATTGGTAGAGCAAGAGTTAATACAAATCAAGAGTAAGGTTGGAGTTACTTTTTTCATTTCTTCTCAACATCTATCTAGTTTTTTTTTTTAATAGTATTTATTCAAGACATTTACAGAATACTATTTAAATACAAAAAAACCTTCACTGAATCCTGTACAGGTTTATCTGTGAGGTGAGTTACTCGTATTTTAACTTAAGAAGTGTTGTTTTAGGGCATGTCGGCACTTATTTGGTTCACACTGGATTTTTTCAACAAGTTCGGTGGGTAGTTCGTTTAGAATCATTGGAAGAATGTACTCCGCTGTACGAGTCCCATAATAGTAGTTGTAATGCGGTAAAGTGTAGGTAGGAAGGTACTGCAGGTTCCGAAGTTGTTTAGGACGGGTTCGTTTCGTCAGGGAGTCCATTCTGCCGCATTCCTCACTACTCCAGACCTACGTTAAATTGGTAATCCTCATTTTTAATTTGCTGTGATAAAAGTTTAGGTTGTTTGTCTTGTAACTTTCTCCTTTTAAAAAAATCCTACGATGTGAAAACTATACTAATGTCATATTCGCAGGCCTCCATAATTTTCAAATATACAAGTTTTTTTTCCATTGCTTGCGCTATTTATCTCTTGAAGTTTAAGTTCATAGAACAATTATACCGTATTAGTATTTAATGGTGGTACGCAGTCTAATTTACCGAAAGTCAGCTGAAGTATTTATCAATATTTCTGCTGGTCACAACTTTCCCATCCCGCGAGGGTTAAGGATCGGCCAGTCAAAGTTATCGGGTTACAAGCCGAGCATACAATAGCCAATTTCCAGACGCCGTTGAACCAAACAGAGAAACATCTCCATACGTTGCTCAGGAACACGCAAATATGATAGTAAAAACATTTTGTGTCTGGCTGCTGCGCGGCTTGAAAACTTATGACAGTAACACCAGCCACTAGTCTAGCAATCCGCTTCCAATCTGGACGTGGCCCCCATGGTAGAGTATGACCTATACCTTCCTCAGGTAAGAGACCCGTGCCCCTCGGTGAGAACATAATTGGTTGATGATGATGACATTAATCAGTCAGCCCAATTGCCCAACGCACTTCCTTCTATCCTCGGACATCCTCATCCTGCCGCTGCCAGCAATCTGACATAGATCGTAGGTAGAGCGAGCTGGTGGGCGTCCTATGCTGCATTGGCCAGTTCGTGGTCTCGGGAACATGCCACTCAGAAATTTAACCGTTCGTCCCTGGATACGTATAAAACTCTTTACATAGGTACCCTCCCAGATAACCTGGTGGCCTTGAAAATTATTACTGTTTTTAGTTGTTATTTTCAAGGTTAGGACTTATAATCAGTCGAAGCGTTTATACAACTTTTGGTAGATGCACACCTTTAAAATTCCTTATTTATTTGATAAGAAACCATACGCAAAAAATTGACACTTTCGACACTTTTTTTGTGTTTCGCTACAACATCATAACGAGTAGATTATGTAGATTACGAGAAACCTATGTTGTTACACAGATCTGTACCACAACAAATTATAAGTATAAATAATATCAAAACAACCAAACCATAAAAAAATATTTAAATAAAATTGCTCAATCGATTAAAACTTCAACATACCCAAAATTATTTATCATAAAGATTCGAATCGGTAACTTCATTTTCAAGTAAGTCTTAAACGGTAAATAACGCTTCCATTAGACCATAAAATATTGTAGCATATTTTTTGAGGACTTAAAAGCAACATAAAAATATATTTTAAAACTTTATTTTCCTAAACAGCCAAAAACGCACTCAGCCATTTTTGTCTATGGTTTGAAGTCCAAACAAATTGTCTATGGTTTGAAGTCCAAACAAAATTGTAAACAAAGTTTGACATTACATTTTCTGTAAGTGGTCTCTAAGCATAGTGAAGTAACAATAACGCAACCATGATTTCATCGAATTTACATCCAAAATATACCAATCAATAAAAGATAAAGAATAAGAAAAAACACGTCAATAAAGACCCCCGGCAAGTTGTGGATTCGTGTACACAGTGAAATTAACATTCGAAAAACTTTGCTCAAAGTTGCCAAAAGAGACCCCGACTCTTTATCACTTGAAACTCGGGTGTATTTATGTGAAGATCACTTTGATGTAAGTCTTATAATAATCAATGTCCACTGGCTCTGGCTGAAAGATGTTTGTTTACATACTTTAGATGCTTTCAAGATGGCGGATAGCGTTTTCGCCGTTACGAATTAAACGAGGGAATAATATTTTTACTTTGCAAATTTTGAAGCCATCCTGCATATTTGCTTAGCAAAATCAATGTTTTTCGGTTTCTTACGTTAAATACTATAGGAAATATTCATTTATCGCGTCAAAGTTGATACGTTTAAATAGCGGATTAACTGTAATGCTGTCTTCTAATTTCCCAGAAAAGAGCGTGACAGAACGTTACTTACGTGTGAGTGTAATAAGTGTGACATAATGTGAAATTTTTTATTCAAAATGCGGCACTTAGTCAATCGAACCCTTTAAATAATTGTCTATTGTCTATATAATCCAGTAACTTGAAGTAAATCACCCTCGGTGGTTAATACTGGTCATAGAACAAGACGCAGCTTTTGTGGCTATCAAGTTGATGCCGTAACCCTGGCGGATACCATTTAACCCGGAGGCGAGTAACGGTGAGCGGTCAATTTGGCCACGGTGCTGGCAAACAATTTATTGCACGGCCAGATTATTTGCTGAGTGCAGATTGACGGATAACCCAGAGCGGGGTGGCGGCACAGATTAGTTTTTGTTTGCGGATCACGACGCAGCTGTCGTGATGCTGTCGAGGGCTGGGTTCGAGACGTCAAACGAATGTTTTGACGTCATATTGACTGGCTGGTGGTCTAGCCGTTAAGGCGCTTGGCTACCAAGACACAGGACGTGGATTCGATGCCACTGGTGACTGACGTACATTTGTACAAGTGGCCTCAGTCTAGGTGTGTTTTCTTGTTTGTGACGTCCTTTCCGGTTTACCATAGTATAGGGTATCCTAGTTTGGGAGCAGGTCAAGATTGTGTTGTGTGGAAGTTATTATTATTATAATTGTATTATTTTATTGTAATTGATTTTATTATGAGGAAACCTATCGGTATGTTGTGTATTGGATGAATGTATATTTTTTTGTTTATATTGTATTTTATTTTAATATTCGTATAGTTTGTAAATAATTTTTACACGTAATTATTTGTAAAAGTTTCAAATGTCAAACCATTTCGGTGTTAGTTATAAAAAGGCTGGTCTTTAAAACACTTGAAAAATGCTGAATAAGATAGTCTGTGTTGGTTTAAAATAAGACACTTACGTGTCTTCATTTAATAATCGCACAGATTACCTCTTCAACTATCGACATAACTCAAGGTTAGCTGAAAGAAAATACTCACTTCCATCTTTGTTTTCGACAGGTCAAGATTTTACTATTTTTATTTTTAATGCACTAACCCATGCTAAGGACAAATTTAAAAACCTATTTAGAGGCTAAAAATTTCACCCATGCCGGGATTCGTACCCGCAACCTCTGGCATGGATAGCCAGAGGTTGCGGGTTCGAATCCCGGCATGGGTGAAATTTTTAGCCCCTAAATAGGGTTTTAGGTCAAGATTTATTTTCTATTTGTATATAATAGGAACATATTTTTTTTCTTTGCGTTTAGTTACAAGGCTGCTAATGTTGTTAATATTAGGTTTGTTGGTTAAGTGTATGGCTAAGTAACCATTTGTATGTAACTTTGAATGTAAACAAAGTCATAGGTACATGCCCGCACTGACAATCGAACCTGGCTCTCTCGCTTCCGAGTGCTCTCTAGCCTACTGGGCTGTCACCGATTTAGATAGAAAGATAACACTATATGGGTAATGTAAGGTGTTATTGCAAATTCACCCGTAATGCAACTGAGTAGCGTCCATAACGAAGACCGTACAGTACTACACATCATAAAAGTCCCTTCGGGAATCTACGTTAGCGCAGACTAGGAAGAAGTGTAACGAAAGTACCCGAAGCTATAAATACATTCAACATGATCTTTAACCCATACGGTTATGGTGCAGAATTGATTGCCGCAGTAGCGCTACCTATTTCGCTCACGCTAATATTGCCAAACTAATAGTCACCTGCATCGATGACGTTCAATCAACCAATAGCAACAAAGGCGCGCGGCCTGCCATATAATGAAACTGTCTGATTGGTCTATCAACTTGCCGCACATCCAAAATTTGGTCATCTGCGCAGGTACATCCGCGAGACTTATTTCTTGTCTTATTTCTTGCACTGGTACTAAGTTTAAAATTCACAAATAAATTACTAGTGTTAAAAAGCGAAAGATGTACAGAAAAAAGTATGGAGATAAAGAACTAACTTTAAAGGAACAATACAAATTGACAGAGGCACGATCTTAAAACTCATTATCATCGAAGGTGACATCTGGTGACCTCGGCGATCTTACGTTAATCTAAAGAGAGGCAGGTAAGTTACGGGTCACCGTTTATTTAGGTTACAAAAGAACATCATAAAACGTTCGTGATTTACTCTCAATGGCGGTGATTCTTCACGGGAAAGGCATCATTCGAAGAAGTTAGAAGGCTGATCTATTATTTTACTTATAAATATATTTTAGAACGTTAATGACATTATCCGAGCAGATAATGACGCTGAGATACGGCCATTTTGTACTGCTGCATCACACAAACGCCATACAATGGTTTTCATTGTCAAATATTTTTGTTGTGTTTAGTCATACATGGAGAATTTTTACGTATTTTTTTCAGCTTTTGTTTTGCTTTGTGTTTCTGTATAAAAGTGCAAATAAATAATTATCTTATCTTAGCTATATTGTGAAATTTGCCTTGTATTTTATTATTTTTGTGGATTTTTGTAAAAAAAAATTAACAAAAATTATTGTTACACTATTTTTTTATTTTTAATGCACTAACCCGTGCTAAGGAACAAATTTAAAAACCTATTTAGAGGCTAAAAATTTTTTTTTTTTCACCCATGCCGGGATTCAAACCCGCAACCTCTGGCTATCCGTACCAGCGCTCTACCAATTGAGCCAATGGGCGACTCACGGCATCAGTGAAATTTCGAACCTCTTTACAATATTCTCTGTATTACGTACAGGCAGCGACATCTGACTTAAGCAAATTGCATTACTTACAGCCCCGACTACCTACTTTGCAGTTAGGTTTAACATCGGAACGATATCACTGTACCCACATGATTACACTATTTTTTTATTTTTAATGCACTAACCCGTGCTAAGGAACAAATTTAAAAAACTATTTAGAGGCTAAAAATTTCACCCATGCCGGGATTCGAACCCGCAACCTCTGGCTATCCGTGCCAGCGCTTTACCAATTGAGCCAATGGACGATGTTAAATCTAACTGCAAAGTAGGTAGTCGGGGCTGTAAGTAATGCAATTTGCTTAAGTCAGATGTCGCTGCCTGTACGTAATACAGAGAATATTGTAAAGAGGTTCGAAATTTCACTGATGCCGTGAGTCGCCCATTGGCTCAATTGGTAGAGCGCTGGCACGGATAGCCAGAGGTTGCGGGTTCGAATCCCGGCATGGGTGAAATTTTTAGCCTCTAAATAGGTTTTTAAACAATTATTGTTATACTATTTTTATTTTTAATGCACTAACCCGTACTAAGGACAATTTTAAAAACCTATTTAGAGGCTAAAAATTCCACTATGCGATTCGAACCCGCAACCTCTGGCTACCCGTGCCAGCGCTCTTTCAATTTAGCTAATGGGCGACTCACTGGCATCAGTGAAATTTCGAACCTCTACACTATTCTCTGTATTACGTACAGGCAGCGACATCTTGCTTAAGTAAATTGCATCACTTACAGCCCCGACTACCTACTTTGCAGTTAGGTTTAGGTTTATTGTCCTTAGCACGGGTTAGTGCATTAAAAATAAAAATAGTATAATCATGTGGGTACAGTGATATCATTCCGATGTAAAAACCTAACTGCAAAGTAGGTACTCGGGGCTGCAAGTGATGCAAATTACTTAAGCCAGATGTCGCTGCCTGTACGTAATACAGAGAATAGTGTAGAGGTTCGAAATTTCACCGATGCCGGTGAGTCGCCTATTAGCTCAATTGGAAGAGCACTGGCACGGATAGCTAGAGGTTGCGGGTTCGAATCCCGGCATGGGTAGAATTTTTAGCCTCTAAATAGGCTTTTAAAACAATTATTGTTTTATACTATTTTTAATTTTTAATGCACTAACCCGTGCTAAAGACAATTTTAAAAACCTATTTAGAGGCTAAATTATTAATTAATTAGTAATTATTGTTTTACGAGGTTTAAATTTTTTTTCGTTCAAAGTTCCATTTTTAGCGGTGGTATCGAAAGTGGCCTTATTCAGGAGGTCATGGAATCGAATCCGTGCATGTACCAAGGGCTTTGTTTTCTAAATAGTGTATCTACATTTTTGAAGTTGTAGCAGCAACGTTATCAACCCTTGTATGTCTCCACTGCTGGGGCACGGGTCTCTTCCTGCATCGCAGGAAGGTTAGGCCATACTCCACCACGGGGGCCAAGTGCGGGTTGGTGGAGAATTGTAAGATAGTGGCGGGACTTACTGTCAGAACTTATCAAGCCGCCCATAAGGCCTCTAAGATAACTTAACAACTGTTATTACAGCAGCAATACCATTCGCTAACTGTTCTGTAATTATGTTAACTTGCGAAATAAATAAATATCGTGAAGAAACCTGAGTACCTGAGATTTTCACATGCCATAGCGCCTGAAATCCCTGATGGGCACGCATTGTAATTAAGCCTATTCTTTCACTCTGAGAGACGGCATGTTCCCTGCAGTGGTACATAAAAAACAAAAAATTAAGATTTTTAGTCGAATTTGAATAATATTCTTGTATAGCAATGCTATTCGTACAGTCACAGGCGTAGCTTGTATTACACTAAACCTAAAACTTCTTACAGAGTGTAAAAACAAACTCATCTTCTTCTTCATCTGGTTATGCGTGGACTATGCTGGACATAGCCGTCCCCTTTTTTATCCCAGGAGGAACTCTATTACGGGTACCACCGGCTCGAGAAAGCGCGGCGGTTATGTCGGACATGCCCTGCCCTGTATACCGCCCTGAAAAGGGCGGTATACCGACTAAAACTTCTGGGGTGTTCCTACGGACTGAAACTCCCGGGGTGTTCCTCCGCAGTTGCAAGCCAGCATCTGCCGACAGTTTTTCGCAGGTCGTCATCCCGCCTAATCAAAGGGCGTCCTACGCTACATTTGCAGAGTCGTGGTCTCGACTCAAGAAATAAACTCTTGCCAGTTTCTACTCAAATTAGTCACAGAAGACGCCGTGACATCATGAAGCGCCAGTGCTTTTACTGTGACAATCTGAATCCAACTCTGTTGCAGTTACAATAGGGATTTCTATTAATTGTAATAGCGGAGGAAGTGTGGGACGGCACGAAAACCTTCGAGAAAACGTACTGTGGTCCTGGGAAACCATGAGACATGATACCCATGGAGGGAGACAACGAGGCAGTCAAAAATGCGTTATTAAACTGTTAACTAAGTTACCCTTAATTTGTTGCCAAAAGCCATATCCAACGTTTTGCATTAACCTACTCCCAGCCCAAACCTAAAAAAGACAATCCATAAGTTATTCTAACCGCAATCTAATAACATTCTAACTTAGTAAAAAATAAGCGGTCTGCTCCAATGTTATATTCTGCAGAGGTTAATAAACTGCTGTAACCAAACAATATTGAAGGCTTTCTAGTATACGAAGTTATATATATATATTAAAACTACTTTTTATAAGTAGCCCACCCTACTGAAGGGCACATACCTCCACTTAGAGAGAGCATGGGTTTAATTACCACGCGTGCCCGCAATGCTGAGATATTTAAACACCTCAGACTTAGGGTTATTAGGGTTACCGAGTAGAATTATTGCTATAACAATGATCTAGATTTTGAAATGGACACCTAGTTCGAATTGTAATTAAGCCGCAGTTTCTGCGCTACTTTGAATAAAACCTCTTCATTTCATTTCTCTAACTTCACAAGTGTACATTACTTAGGAAACAAAGTCTTTATAAACTAAATAATGACTTTTAAAAAAATCTCAGTGTTTATCTTTGCGGAACATCGAATTGAAGCAGAGTGTACTAAAATAACATTGACTCGCTGTTCAATTCGACACAGTCGAGATTTGATCCCGTGCCCAATGGCTCAGCAGTCACAAAGAGTTCTCATTAAAGCGTCAACGAGAGGCTTTGCCGTCAAAAAAGCCTTTGGCTTCGGCCAAGGTTAAGGTTCGTTTTTATAGTGAGGGTCCTCTTCATTAGTTTATTTTGGACAGTTTTAGAACTTAAACTTTCTCAAGCACTAAAATAAGTGAAGTTTATAATAATAATTATGGACCTTCGTATTATGTCCTTAATAATCAGTAATTGTCCTTTAATAAACAATCATTCAAAAATTTCCTTCTTATGGACCTTATTTAATTTAACTTACTACCTACGGTTGCGCGTCTTTGACTCGAGATGATTTACTTGATTTTGATTCATTGATTGACTTACTTTGAAGAGCCCGACCAGGGGGTTGAGTCTCTAAAATGCATAGTTATTCAATAGATATTAGTCCGGTAATGGTCGTTTCATTCACACCATCGGTACTCTAGAAGCCAACCGCATTGCAATGATATAACCAGTGCTACTCAACTCGGCGCCTCGCGTGATTCGCGAGAGATTGTCTATTTAATTTGCACGGATTATACTCCTGGAATGACACTGTTGGTTGTAGGTTGGAAGCATTCGAAATGTGGGTGTATAGAAGGATGCTGAAAATATCATGGACTGACAGAGTAACGAACGTCGCGGTTCTGCAGAAAATTAACAAAAAGGTAGAGCTCTTAAAGACTGTAAAGCGAAGAAAGCTACAATACCTTGGTCACATCATGCGAGCTGACAAATATAATCTGCTGCGACTTATTTTAGAAGGGAAAATTGAAGGAAAGCGTAGACCTGGCCGAAGAAAAACTTCATGGCTCCAAAACATAGCAGAGTGGTTCAACACCAGAAATATAGAACTTCTGCGAGCAGCTACATCACGTGACAGTGTAGCCAAAATGATAGCCGACCTCCGATAGGAGATGGCACCGGAAGAAGAAGAAGAATGGCACTGTACCACTATTACTGTGTAGACTTCGAAATTGAGGCAAATAACAACCATTGTCATGCTTATATCATTCTATTGAAAAAATATGTAAGTGTTACACTCTAGGGTTAAATATCTCTGATTCGAATAGTTTAGTTCATAAGATAAGATAAGAATATTCTTTATTGTACACACCAGAAAATAATTACAGAGACAACAGTTACAAAAGAAGAGGTACAATTGGCGGCCTTATTGCTGATAGCAATTTCTTCCAGGCAACCTTAAATCGGAAAGATTGCTGAAGGAGAAATTGAGACGGGTAGTAATAGTTCATATATGTAAGTAAAAAAATATAACGGCGTGCGTGTCTTGTAGAAAGTGCTTGTACCTCTAAGTGTGCCGCATTGCCATTGTAAGACTTACTAATGTGGTTTAAATACATTAAATAATAAAAAGACCTAAGAACCGATTATTTATATTGCCTCTGAGGAATGTTTAGTGGTATTGTTTTTTATAAAGAATAATACAGGAACCTAAATATATGTACATTATATCGTAGGTAATTATATTCTCGCACTCCCTTGCTGTCTGTTATCAATATATATTCGATTTAATTATTTATGTACATGCACCACGTACCGACTATATTCTTCATGCAATCCACTCCATCCAAAGGTTGTCTGGAAGAGATCGCTCTTAGCGATAAGACCGCCAATTGTATAACATTACTTAGATTTAAGAATCATGGTTGTAATATTTTTCTGGTTGTGCAATAAAGAGTTCTCTATCTATCTATCTATCTAAATATACATTTGTGGAACGTGAACTTAATACATTTGTTTGTTCGTATTTTTTAAGAGAATGTAAAGCTACTGCAACCGTCGCCTTGGTAAGCCAATACTGTCTGTGTAAGAGATCACTGTTTGCAACGCTAATGTCATTTTCTTGTCTGTTGATTTTCAAAATAAGCGAAGTATCATCTGCAAATAATATCTACTATTTGTAGCATCCGGAGTAAATCATTTATATGGACTAAGAAAAGAAGTGGCCCTAAAATCGATCCTGTGATATTCCAGTTCTTAGTTTTTTTTTAATGTCAGTGACTCTAAATGTGTTATTCAACGTCACACTATGCACATCTATCAGTTTGGGTACACTATGAAACGCGGATTGTTTCAACATTGCAAAATAATATTAACTTTCGCACAACACAAATACTTGTCCAGCGCCTTGATTAGGTAACTTTTTCATAAACATCTGTGTGCAAAAACGAAATATCTACTGGGCTTTGTCGTACAACTATGTTGCTCAATATCACTGTCACGTATCAGATTTCCACTGAAATGTGGTATTCATTACACGCTTCGTATGATACATAATATTACACCTCATCTGTAAGTTAAGTAAATGTTCTGCTTTCGCACATAGATATATACGTGAAAGGTTACATAATCAGTTCTAGTCTCAAACAAAGATACCGGACAAGGAAATCACAAACATGGATACTAGACTCCTTTTTAGGATTCCGTACTCCAATGGCACCGTGTTGATATGGCTACGATAACTGTCAGTATGTCTAGCTGAGGAAGTCCTGATCTATTTATCTCTTTTACCGAAAAAAAGAAACAGGTCTATTTCTGCAGAACGTTATTGTGGTTACTAGTTTTGGTGGTTAATAATAAAAAAAACCGGCCAAGTGCGAGACAGACTCGCGCTCCGAGGGTTCCGTACAAACCTGTATTATAGACCTGAGTATTTGGTATGAATTTCAATTTAATACCTCTACGCGTTTATGAGGAAATGGGTAGTAAGTTTAAAATTATTAAAAAAAAATATATTATGTGATGTAACTAAAAATTTATGGTTTTCGTAATTTTTCCTTTATCTATGCTATAAGACGTTGCTTTGTACCAAATTTCAAGATTCTGAGTTCACGGGAAGCACCCTGTAGGTTTTGATTCCCTTGCAAGTGTCGAAAATTTGCGGCATAAACGGCTGTATCTTTTGATTGCGTTGGCTTAGAAGTTTGATTTTTTCACAGCTTCAAGGGACAGTAGACCTGAGTAATTGATATAAATTTCAGCTTCATACCTCCACGCGTTCCTGAGAAAAAGGGTCTTGACAGACGGACGGACGGACGGACAGACGGACAACAAAGTGATCCTATAAGGGTTCCGTTTTTTCCTTTTGAGGTACGGAACCCTAAAAAACAAAAAATGACTTTTACAAACATACAATTCTTTTGCTTCTGCTCCGTCGTTAAAACTGTATGTATTAACACATGTCAAACTTTTAATAATTAAAGAATAAAAAAAAAATATGGCAAGTATATGTTTTCCTCGAAAAAGAGTGTGTCGATCTGAGACTGCAATGGATTCCATCGCATATTGGTATCCATGGTAATGAGCGAGCTGATATGCTGGCTAAAGAAGCTACTACAAACGGAGAGGAAGTAGAAATAAAACCATGTTATACAGAAATACTTCCTAACTTTAGATTACAATGTAATTATCTTTGGAAAGAGTATTTCGATGAGCGCTCTAAAGAAAAAGGGATATGGTATAAAACCATGCAGAGTGAACCGCCGCGTATTCCATGGTTTTTAAACACAAAATTATGTAAATCTATTTTAACGATTGCTTTTAGAACTCGATCTGGCCATATGCCATTGAATAATTTTGGTTTCATGATGAAGAAAATTAACAGTCCAAATTGTAATACATGTAATTCTAAAGAAGATCTCTATCACCTGTGTGCCATAAACGGACAACAAAGAATAACTTTAATGCAAAAACTTAGATCAAACAATTTTATCAGAACCATGGTGTCCGGCCGCATTGTATATATATCATTTTTTCAAACAAAGTTTGTCCTTGAGGGCACCACCTCGATAATAATAATAACAATAAGAACTGTGATAGCTGTAAGAACTTAGTGTAACTATGTGGTAGTATTTTGTTAGTAGATTTAGATGGAGCTGACATGCTCAGCTATGTGAACAAAGCTTCCAAATAAATAAAGATAATAAAAAAAAAATTACATCAAGTAAGATTTATACGAAATAAAAATCATATACCATGAACGTACTGTAAGTAATTATTTCATTTTCTGGCTGTGCCATAAAGTGTTCTCTATTTATCTATCTATACTTAGTTTGTAGAGAACCCGTGGTCCGCGAATCTAAGTTTTTTGCCAACATACATCATGACTTTTGGGTAGTTTGAAAGCCATATCTAAGTTTGGGTGCCTTAACAATGGCTATCAAATGCGCTAGTTTATTTTTAAGGCACTTTCCAATGATAATATCGACACAAACTCAAATCTCTGTGAAACATCATATCCAGTCAGAGCGGCGCGGTTGTGCTGCGGGTCCGCAGGTCATTGTTCTCATAGACGAACAGGCGGTGCTAATTGTTAGCGGATTTTGTAAACAACATTTCTCAACTATTTTTTTTAGATTTAGATACCTGACAATAATAGTCAAATATGTAATTTCTAATCACCAAGTACATAACTGCGGCTTTCAGACCACCCAGATTTCAACGTGTGTACGCAACGTGTTGTACGTGCGGAAACCCCGGTTCGCGGGCCCGACTTACACTTGGCAGTTTTTATTGAGACATTCAGCCATCTTATAATTACAATAGTAAATTTCGCACAACATCACCACTTCTCTCGGTCCCAAACTACGATACTCTGTGCTATGTTAACCAAGCAAGGACATCACAAACTTGGAAAAAACACCCAGACTGAGGCCATTTTAAATACAAATCCAGTACAGCCGCTTCCAGAGGGACTCGAACCCAAATGACGTCTGTTTTAAGTAGTGCAAATAAGTTTAAATAAGTTTTAGTAAGAGTGTTGACCGCTAGAACATCGAGTCAGTTACTACATTAAGCCTAAAAATACTATGAACCGAAATTTGAGTGTGGTGAAGGCATGTCAGAGAATGCTAGAAGATGTATGTAACGTTTTGGTGTAATTTTACTGCTATGTAACAATATTCACTTAAATAAATAAAGAAATAAATAAAGAATTTTGCTTGGACAGTCGTACAAAAATGGGTTTGTTTGCTGCAAGAAGCACCCTTAAACATTCTCAAAAGTCCCCATTGAAAAGTTCCGGCTACACTTTCTTTTATGCATTTTTTCTCCCTCTCTCACTCGCGAGGGCACGAATGTTTTTTTTACAGAATTTAAAGCGTGACTCCTTTAATTAAGTGAGGAAGTTACCCGAGTAAGCTTGGTACAGCCTGTATTTATTGAGTGGTACTGAATGGGCTCAAATGCCAACATTGGCTGCACGTTAAGCTCTTTGACGATAAGGGTTAGAGTCCATTAAAATCTTACACGCACAGCTGTGCTGCGTCCATCGGTCCAGAGACACTAGATTATAGTCTTGAGTGAATATTATAAGTATTTAGCAACAAAGCGGTATTTAGTATTTAGTGGCCTAGTCAAACCGAGTGATTGGTTGAGTTAAGCAACAACAGGCGTCGTCAGGTGCAGGATTGGTGACCGTCCCGTGACTACCCCCAGTAGCTCTTTTTCAAGCGCTTTCGTGCTTTGCTAGGCACGTTAAGCCGTTATCTCAGAGGCCTTCGGACGGCTTGATAACTTCTGACAGTAAGGCCCGCCACTGTCTTACTGTCTTTCACCAACCCGGACTTGGCCCCCGTGGTGGAGTATAGCCTAACCTTCCTGCGATGCAGGAAGAGACCCGTGCCCCAGTAGTGTGGACATACAAGGATTGATATCGATTGAGTAATCGGTTTGAATCGAATGTCAATCCATCAGCATAACCCAGCACAACCTATAGAAGTCCTAATGCAGAGCATAGGCTTTCTCACACAGAGAATGAGAGAACGGTTTAATCACTTCAATTGTGATCATGCTGAACATGCAAAAGAATACAGCGGTATAATATACCACCGGTTTCTCAAGTAAACCACGTACCTGGAAAAAGTTCCAGTACCTACGTGGAACCACTGAGGTCGAGAACGGTAAACTGTTAACAAATGTAAGTACACACTTACGAATATACTCGTAGCTATCACAACCATTGTTACTAACAATGCTTTAAATAGACGTGCTTTAAATATTACATGCCTTCACTCAGACAAATATTATGATATAATATTAGTAACAAATAATAATATAATTAGGTGAAATAATAAATACGCTGTCTTACTCATTTTCTATAACAGACTTAAAGACACACAACACACGCACACACACACGCGCGCGCGCATACACACACAATGTCACTCAAGCAGCAATAAAATAGAATAGTTAAATTTTGCAGACAGAAGGCGCTGCTGTCTGTCACACAGTTATGTAACTTGTACCGACAACATCGTTTTAATCTTATCATCAATTACAGATTTTTTAATTATTCTAAATTCTTCCGTGCTTCGAAGGCACGCTAAGCCCTTGGTGCAGGCTGTCATACTCGTATAATGGCAGTCGTTAAGCCATGTCAGAGGGCTTATAGGCGGCTTGATAACTTCTAACAGTAATTCCCACCACTGTCTTACAATCATCCACTCACTTGGCCCCGTGGTGGAGTATGAACGAACCTTCCTCCGATGCAGGAAGGACCTAGTGCCCCAGCAGTGGGGACATATAAAGGTTTGATACCCATTCTAAAATAGGATAATTAAATTGTTAATATTTTCTGTAATAAAGCTATTTAAATTACAATTTCAACACAATTCTAAAACTGGCGGATAGACAAAGAAATGACTTTCGGTATCAGACCTAATAAAAAACAATCATCATAAACGAGTCTACCCGTTTTACATAACACAATACAAAAGTGTTGGCTTCGAGTCGCCCTACCCGGACCGGTCTTATCGTAAGGCAATAGAGTCGAATTCAGTTTGACAGTGTAATACATAACATGATGTGCTGTCGTAAGTACGTAAGTAGAAAGTCGCCGAGCCATTTATCACGTGCGTCTATCAGAACAATGGAATGGCAATAACTCATCGGAGACATTTCTCTCATACGGGCCGGCCGACTTATCTGCGCAATTGGGATGGGGCTAGGAAGACAGCGGTTTCATAAGCGCAGTGCGTATTTTAACGCGGATTTAAAACGTGGTTCGTTTTCGACCCTGTACCTATGTGCTCACTGCTGGAGCACGGATCTCTTCCTGCATTGCAGGAAGGTTAGGCCATACTCCACCACGGGGGTCAAGTCCGGGTTGGTGGAAGATAGTAAGATAGTGACGGGACTTACTGGGAGAAGTTACCAAGCCGCCCAAAGGGTCTTTGACATGGCTTAGCGACTACTATCTCCTACTCATCCGGCTCCTTAGCGTGCCTTGCAAATCACGGAAGTGCTCTGAAAAAATGCGACTAGGTGACCGTCCCGTGACTACCGTAAGGCACTTTAAGGTGCCGGCTGTCGTGTGATGGCAGTCGTTAAGCAATGTCAGAGGCCTTATCGGCGGCTTGAGAACTTCTGACAGTAAGGCCCGCCACTGTATTATAATCCTCCACCAACCCGGACTTGGGCCTCGTGGTGGAGTATGGCCTAACCTTCCTGCGATGCAGGAAGCGACCTGTGCCCCAGCAGTGGGGACATACAAGGGTTGATATCGAACTCGGTTCGGCTAGGTCATGAGCCAAAATTTATAAAATATTAATTTTGAAGATTTTCCACACGCTAAATTCTCAAAAGCCATGTCTGTTTTTCGTTTTTGTGACTGTAAAGAAAGAAAAACATGATAAAATAATGCACCATCGAAAGCATATAACAGTCGCACGCTAATTGCCTAGCCCCATGCTCTCCATCTACCTATTGATTCTAACTCAATTACCCTAAGGCCTACATTGCCTTAAATTCATGATAGATAGCCAATCCAGTGCAACATTGTGGCGTTACGTTTCAAATATGACAGTTGAACTGCGATGTTGCAATAATTTACGTGTCATAATGACGCTTGTGGGAGTGCGACATGTTTTTGTCACGCGCGACAAAAACATGTTCGATGTATTGAATGGGCGACTAAAAATAGGAAAACGCGTTTGGTTTGTGAAGCACACCGCTAGTGGATAGTCCTTTTCAACATGAACTTGGTTCAAGCGCCGCCACTGGAAAAATGTCATATATTTGTATTTTATGTATTAGACCAATCTCTCGGGGTCACTTTCTGAACTGAGAATTTTGCCAAGTAAATAGTTAACTGTAGCGATGTCCCTTCGAATTTATCAAAAAGGTGCGTGACAGAACGTTACTAGTGGAATGTTCAACACAGAAAACGGCTCTCTATCATGTTGATAGTGGTTTTTAGGATTCATGGTTTTGTTGCTTTAGGCGTAAGCCCGAGGCAAAAAATCCCGCGCCCTGATTATGTAATTTTTTACGTATTGATCTGTGTGAACAAAATATCTACCGTATTTTGTCGTACAATTATGTAGCTCAAGATCACTGTCATGTCTCAGACATGCAATGAACTATGTGTGAAACGCTTCATATCTACGAGTATGCGGCAGAGCTAAGTAAACATTCCGTTTTCGCATGCAGCTAGATTTCTTAAAAGATACATAATCAGGACTAACCATCGCAAAAACGGGCGTTTTCGGCATAAATACTATCTAAGTCCCACTGGGTCCTGTGATCCTAGCTCCTCGGCCGTGATTAAGAAATTAATATGACATTTTTTGCAAGAATTATCTGAACATAAAGATATGATAATTTTTATTGGTGGGGCTAGTGTTACTACATGGGACCTCTTAACACGATTCCATGTATCTTAACAAGGTAAATATTTCATTTATACGCAAAATCACACCTGCCTACCCAGATGGATAGGCAAAGACGGTTGGCCGCTTAAAAACAATAGATAGAGAACACTTTATTGTACATGAAAATGGAAATTACACAGAAATTTCTTAACCTAAGAGTACAGACGGCGGCCTTATTACTAAAAGTGATCTCTTCCAGACAACCTTAACCAGACAATAATCGCACATAACCAGAAACCTTTCTACTTTGTCAACCATTATTCTCTAAATGAGTTTCAGGTACTTTTTATTTTGCCTTCTTATGCCTTCAAAACAAAGCAACATTCTCAATTCTTATACTATTTTTATTTTTAATGCACTAAGCAATTTGCTTAAGCCAGATGTCGCTGCCTGTACGTAATACAGAGAATAGTGTAAAGAGGTTCGAAATTTCACTGATGCCGGTGAGTCGCCCATTGGCTCAATTGGTAGAGCGCTGGCACGGATAGCCCGAGGTTGCGGGTTCGAATCCCGGCATGGGTGAAATTTTTAGCCTCTAAATAGGTTTTTAAATTCTCAATTCTTGTCACTACATATTTTATCCCTCCAATTTTTAAAGTTCTCTATTCACTATAGCATACATAGTTATATATTAAACGGGTATAATCGCGATTATATATTAGGTAAAACGGTCCTTATTTCCCGACGTTTCGGCAGCGTTACAGTTTTACCTAATAAATAATCGCTTTAATACGAGTAAAAGCTAAGCAAAACTGAGCACACCTTAAATATTATGTATTTACAAACCAAATAACGCTTTGTTACGTACATTGTTAAATAAGTTTGAATTTTGTAATAGTTTAACCCACTTTGTAAATATGTGGAAGCCTATTATTGGCTTTAAAAAACTGTTACCGCACTACTTTAAGAACTCACTGTTATTTAAGCTGTTGGTTTCCCAAATAAACTTAAATTAAAATAAAATAATATATAACTGTGTACGAGTATCGCGAATCATGAAGAAACACTGTAGGATATATTGTCATTCAAAGTAACATCGCACAAGACACGTCCTTAAGAAGTATCTTCAAGGCCTCATGTCTAATGCATAAATCTTACTGTCTTGAAGACTTCTGATAAAAAATGCACTGACAATCCACGCTAACAAAGTAGTACTTTGACAAACGTTCTGGCTATCCTTTAGAATTCACGAATGAATGAATGAATGAATGAAAGAAAATTATTTATTGCACTAAAACATAATTTGTACAGAGTGCAGAGTGCGAGTTTTTTAACTACTCGATCGCGTTAACGTAAACTCATATTTCTATGGCATCGAGGAAGCGCCACCTAGTGACAAGTATGGAAATTAAAATTGCTGAGTGCGAGTTGTAATGGTTTACGTTGAGAAGTGAACACGTTTACCAGCCAAAACACGAATAAACGCGAGTGCGAGTTGTACTGTGACGGTGTTTTGCCAGTTCGAACGGTTAACTTACTCATACTCACTACTCAATGCTCGATTAACGCGGTAGTAAAGTTATTCGATTGGATCTGTCAAACTCTCACTAAGCACTCAGAGGCGAGCTTAATACTCGATAGTATTTTCCTCCAGCTAACCCATGATGACGCGGACTGTGGAAGGAGTAGTGCCAGTAAACAGTATTATATAAACTAGATTAACAATATAAACTTGGGTTAAGCAACAGCAGGCGCGGTCAGGTACTGGATGGGTGACCATCTCGTGACTACCGCTAGTGGAATTTTTTCCGAGTGCTTCCGTGCTTCACAAAGCACGCTAAGCCGTTGGTGCCGGCTGTCATGTAATGGCAGTCGTTAAGCCATGTCAGAGGCCTTATGGGCGGCTTGATAACTTCTGACAGTACCACTGTCTTACAATCGTCCACCAACCCGGATTTGGCCCCCGTGGTATGGCCTAACCTTCCTACAATACAGGGAGAGACCCGTGTTCTAACAGTGGGGACATATAAAGGGTTGATCGATCGATCGATCGGTTGATCGATGTAAGTAGCACGAAAACTATAAAATAATATTCATCAAATAGCATAAGTGGTATCTACATATATCATACACTCCTCTTTTGAGAGGAGGCCTGTTTCCTGCGGTGGGATATAATATAGGCTGCTTGAAGTTAAATTGTTAGTTACAAAGTATCCCCACAGTATTATGAACCCAAGGCACTTCCGACAACAATAAAACACTCGGTAAGATATTTATAATCCAAAGAAACTGGTCCCGACTTTTGACTTAATCCGTACTTAAGAACCTGTGACAAGGTATATTGTTGTCAAGTCTCCTTTTTACGCTGACGGCATTAAGAACTGTCTAGACCAAGCCTAGGTAATTCTTATAGCGTTTAGGGTAAAGACTTAAATTGTATGGCTTTGCTGAAATGTTGTTCATTTAATAAGTTTTATTTCTTCAACTTTCTTTTGTACCAAATTGCCTTTAAGTTGCACTTAAATATTAACGCGTAGTTAAGGGACTCCAGGGAGTAATACTAACGATACTGAGGAAAAAAAAAACAAATAGGTTTTTAAATATTGATCTTGGCAAAAGTTTACAATCTTTCAATAATGTTAATTGTAAATATTTTCAAAAATGTAAAATATAACAAGGTTGTGACACATGTATGTGTCACAACCTTGTTATATTGGCACACAGGCACCTACATTTAATTTAAAAGCCGATAGTTATTTGAATTATTTATATATTTTAATGCTGTATTGCTTTAAAACACATAAGTAATCGAAAGAGAATAAAATAAGAAAGAAATTTTATTATTTATACGAACATCTTACATACTTCAGAAAAGTATAAAATAGTATTTTTACAGATAGGTATAGTCTGTTAGCTTTTAGAATATACCTCGGGCTCTAGAGTAGGCTTTGGTTTTCGCCGAAAGCACACGAGTGTAATACTACTCCCTGCTCTGTATAAAACTTTTCTTCACTATTTTGAAAAGTAATGTGAAATTAAGTGTCATATTAGTTCCGATATTTCTATTACACGAATATAATATCCGATTCTATCCGATAGTAGCCGAGGTATATTTTAAAAGCTACCAGACGTGACAAAAATGTACGTTTATTACTATGACACGTCGAAAACCGATCACGATCTACAAAAGAACAATTTTTTTTCACTGGTGTCGCTATTTAGCCCAATGGATCCCCTTAAGTTACTCACTCAAGAAATCGTGTGTCGAATTGGTTTTCGTACTGGAACCCGTTGATTTGGATTTCTTGTAATTATTTTGATCGTCGATGTCTACATAGAAAGCCACCGTTTAATGACAAGATAACAAGACCGTTCATTTACGGGTGACTTAACTTTTAGTAAATTACAACAATTGACCCCACTATACTTAATTACGTCAACTTCTTTTTAAATTAAATTACTTTTTTTGGACCTGAAACGTCTTTCTGTTTGATAGATAGAGACAGATAGATAGAGAACACTTTTATCATCATCAACCCATTATGACCGAGGGACATGGGTCTGTTCCCTGAGGAAGGTATAGGCCATACACCACCACGGGGGCCATGTCCGGATTGGTTGAGGCTTGCAAGACAAATGGCTGGTCTTACTGTCAGAAGTTTTCAAGCCGCCCTAAAGCCTCCGACTTGGCTTAACGACTGCCATCTATCGACACTCTATTGTACATAAAAATGGAAAATACGAGGATATATCTTAGCTGAAAAGTACCGACGGCGGCCGTATCACTAAAAGTGATCTCTTCCAGGCAACCTTTGGATTGCTAGTAGGGGATCACTTGCTAAAATCGCATGCAACAAATACATGTCGTCCAACCGTTATTGATAAATCGAATCGCTGAGGTATGTGTACAACTTTACCGTCGACTATTCAAACTGCCTCTGAAGAGCGTTTTAAAGACATGTGTTTAGAAATAAGTATGTAAGTGTTTGTGTTGCAAAATAATTTGGTTCCATGACTTTTTTCTGTCAGCGGTATACAGATACTTTAGCACTTGAAATTGCCAATCTGAGGTAAGCATGTGTGGTTATATGTTAGATTATACTAATATTATTCTCTCTTTTGGAGAGAAGGCCTCTGCTAAGCGAAAGGCGTTTAAAAACTTTCGTATATTTTAGCAAATTTATTGAGCAAACCATTTATTTTAACGATCATGAGAATCTCTATTTTCTCATCAAGTACATCTAAATATACCCCATTACCTATTATTGGTGTTACTTACCTCGATATCAACCCTTGTATGTACCCACTGCTGGGGCACGGGTCTCTTCCTGCGTCGCAGAAAGGTTAGGCCACACTCCACCACAGGGGCCAAGTCTGGGTTGGTGGAGACTTTTAAGACAGTAGCGGGCCTTAATGTCAGAAGTTATCAAGCCGCCCCTTGGCATGGCTTTACTGTTGCTATTTAACGCTCTATTTTAAAGTACATATAAATATACCTGACTATCGGTTACTGGTATTACTTACCGGTTGCTATTTTAAACTTAAAAAGTAACCCACATAGCATGATGTGTCAAATTAAATTAAAAATGGAAGCAAAGTCGGAAGTGAAACGTTAAACTTAATTGATATTGACATGTTCACTCAATCGCTAAACTGTGAGAAGATTTTTCACAGTTAATTTAAGTAAACAGTTAATTAACGACCTTAAGTCATGGCGCCAAGGTTGGAATTACAAGTTTGATGTGCCAATTGGGTGGTCGGGTAATTGATGGCTTCTAATTAATAAGCAAGAGACGTAAGTGAATTCTTCAATTTGAAAGTTCTGGGGCCATTTGTTCTTTTGATATAAATATCTATCTATAATATAAAAAATAATCGCTGAATGTGTTGGTAAGCGCAAATCTCGAGAGCAGCTGAACCGATTTCGCTAATTCTTTTTTTAGAAGAATCGATGGTAGGCCTTACGAAGTTCGCTGGGTCAGCTAGTCTAATATATAAACATCTCGTGTCACAGTGTCAGGAGTTGTGAGGAAACATAAAATCGGACGTGAGATACTCGTAAGATAAGGATATTCTTTATATTAAAAAAAATTACAGTAAAAATCTAACACTAAATATTTACAAAGATACAATACAATTGGCGGCGTTATTGGACTCCTCCGATATTGCTTCACCGATTTTTGTGATTTTTTTTGGAAATATTTAGTAGATCTGTGAATATGTCGCAGTAATAAATATGGCTAACAAAAGTTTTGCTGGGTCGTTAGCATATTTTTATTTACAAGCGTAGTTTGAACGACACGTCGTTTAGAGGACGCAAATACGGGTTTAGAAATGGAAATAATCTTTGTTAAAATAACTTGATGAAGAGAAAATGATCTGTCTGGATCATGACAACTGACAGTCCTTGGTCTCCGCCTACCCCCCTGGGGTACAGGCGTGTGATTATGTTATGTAAAATAAGTTATAACCTTAAGAATACTTTCTATGAAAAGATTTATGACACTATAATATCTTGTTTATTCTATTGATAGTAACAATAAACAAGATATTATAGTTATAAGTAGGATCAAACCTCGAACTTCTAACCGTATTGGCAAAGTTTCAGGTCATTCCGGCATGTCGTTTGTTAATAAAAACGAAACTACGTTTCTATAGGAATTGCTTTGTTTGTTACACTTTATTGAATCACATGCAAAGTAACAGAAATTTCTTCCAGCCAGCCAAAAAATGTTGGAATCTTAAAACAAAGAGAGCGGGTGTAGCAAATAAAATTCAAACGACATTGGAATTGCTTCTCGAGGGAACCTCTTCTCTAACGGGCAAAGCTGGTATGCATGTTTCATTGATTCTGAACGTTCATTTAAAGTGATAAGGTTCAATTTATGGTGGGCAGTACTAGACCACTGGTTGGTAAAGGGTTGAGTATTAGGTATTGTATACAAGTGGTACTGAATGGCTAATTAAGGACTGGACAAGCAATTGTATAATGTTATTGAATTGCTTTGTTAACCGGACTTCTATTTTAGCTTTCACTTTCAAACTGATTCCAGTTTACCGAAACGGAGTTGCAATAGACAGAGGTCTACTTAACTTCCGAGACGCGGATTGCGACTTGCGACTAGAACACCTGCGATACAGGACAATATCAACAAATGAACCATTTTAACCGTAATGTGTTTGGCTCATATGTTTGTATGTAAGTATGTCCGATTTATGTTCCCTTATAGCCCCATAACCAATGGTCAGATTTTGACAAATGAGATCTTAATCAATCCATCTTTGGGCAAATGTCATAAACGACGTGAAATTAGCTTAAATCCAAGAGGAACAGTAAGCCACTATTATGAAAACAAAAATAAAAAACTGAAATAGAAAATAAACAATAATTCGACTGCTGACCCTAAACTACTAAATGGGCGCTACCACCCTAGGTACCTCCATATCAACCCTTGTATGTCCCCACTGTTGGGGCACGGGTCTCTTCCTGCTTTGCAAGAAGGTTAGACCATACTCCACCACGGGGGCCAAGTTCGGGTTGGAGGAGGATTGTAAGACAGTGGCGAGCCTTACTGTCAGATGTTATCATGCCGCCCATAAGGCCTCTGACATGGCTTAACATGGCTCTAAATAGGTATTTTTTAAATTGTTGTAAATCCAATCGGATTTGTTACAATTTAATAAAAACCTATTTAGAGGCCAAAAATTGGATTGATTGGATTTATAGCAGTTGTCATTTTATTATTTTATTAATTTATAAAAGCCCACAGCGCAAAACAACATCAAATAAGTAAATAAGTACTTAGTATAGGGCTAACGAGATCTGTGTAGTATGTCTGTAAAAAAATATTTATTTATTTAATTAATTTAGGCCAACTTAGGCCAATTACCACTATATTTTTTAAACTTATCTTATTTACGAAGCACAGAGCAGGCAACAGTTACCTGGTCTTAGTTATTTAAAAACAAGACTGTAGACTTTTAGTCCGGATCGATCTGAGGTCTGGATCTACGGATTACGGGTGTTGTTATATCGGAAGATTCGTCGGACGGTTCCGATATAAAAACACCTGTAAGTAGATCCGGACAAAAAGTCTACAAGGTGTTGTGCTTACGAAAGTTTTAGTTTGAAAACAAGATAATCAAAGGCACAAGTAATATGATTATAATTAAAACTGTTTTTATACGGATGTATGCTCGTTTATTACATTTTTACAATTTCATAATTAACTTTTGTAATTTTTGCCGAGGGTAGTAAACTAACCGTTAATGCTTTCAAGAAGACGCCTACCACCTCAGTCATCCGAGACCACGGCACCTGTAAAAGTGCCAAAACGTTGGAATATTGTAATAAATGAGCATACATCCGTATAAAAACAGTTTTAATTATGTCTAGTGCTCGTGTTAACCTTTTTTATTTTTAATGCACTAACCCGTGCTAAGGACAATTGTACGTAATACAGAGAATAGTGTAAAGAGGTTCGAAATTTCACTGATGCTGGTGAATCGCCCATTAGCTCAGTTGGAAAGAGCGCTGGCACGGATAGCCAGAGGTCGCGGGCTCGAATCCTGGCATGGGTGGAATTTTTTGCCTCTAAATAGGTTTTCACAAGTAAGATTCATGTAAAATATTTTGGCGCCTGTGTGTGTAGTTAGTGTGTCTGTGTCATATTTCTCAAAGTCCGCAGAATTGAGTGTTAGGCTAGATTATAAGTTTTATAATGTATCGGTATATTTCAAGTCTCTAGTCTCTGCACTATTGCCTTACCCATATTTGGGTAGCTCCTATCTGGGCAGATTGTCGAAGAATTTTGTTAATCAGCGCTTGTATAAGGAACAGTTAAGTTTACTCGGTAGAACTGCACTTCCTTATTGCTCGACGTTTAATGGCGAACCTTTTGCAGAGAGCAAAAAGTGTAACTGTTTTCGTTTCTATACTTCGCAGCGTCCAGGAATTGTGAAAATTTCTATTTAAGTATCATTTCTTGTAAATTGTAATTTTTGGCAGGCTTTTGTTTCTAATATAATCCATATCATGCCTTACTTTAAATGTGAAAAATAATTGTTTTTACACATCTGTGGTATCGCTCGTAGCCCCGGCTGCCTGAGTGAAACGATCACGAAGGTTAAGCAACATGGGGCGCTTTCAGTGCAAGGATGGGTGACCATGCATGACTAACACTAGTGGTATTTTTCCGAGCGGTTCTGTGCTTGGCAAGCCACGTTAAGCAGTTGGTGCCTGCTGCCCTCGATAGATGGCAGTCGTTGAGTTGGCTTGAAAACTTCTGACAGTAAGACCAGCCACTAGTCTTGCAAGTCTCCACAAATCCGGATTTGGGCCCTGTAATGGAGTAAGGCCTATACCTTCCTCAGGGAAGAGACCCGTGGCCCTCGGTGGGGACATGATGGGTTAATGTTGATGATCCGCGGTATTCATGAGAGTTGAGTAAGCCCATACTCTTTCTTTCTCTCTCTCTCTCTCTCTCTTTCTCTCTCTCTTCCTCATAGGGGAACCTAATTATTATGGTTCTTGAATCCCGGAGGGGTAGGCAGAGATTATGGTTTGCCAGACGGCGGGATTCTGACCAATGGCTTTCTATTCATCAATATCCATTAGACGTCTCGAGTAGGCGCAGCTTTTGAGTACTTTCGAAGACGGATTATATTAGTCCATTCTTCATCTTGCCCTTCTAATATATTCCCTAATATATATCACCAGCCGTATTTCGATAATATTCAGAAAATATTCTACCTATGGGGTAATGCCCATAATCCCCACGCTGGGCATGCGGGTTGGGGATCGCAGTTCGGTGGAATTTTACTGCAGGGGTCGCTGCTGCCCACCCCCCGGGTTGTGAATGATACTATGTTACCCCCTATGAAAGCACAACATGGCGCTCTTTATGGGAGTGCTATGTCCAGCAGTGGGCTAGTATAGCCTGACGACGACGATTCTACCTAGTATTTCCTAGTATTTTTTTGCACCTAAGACTTGGCTTCGCTAACTCACTTAGCACACGACAGAGTCACAGGCTACCGGTTCTATTCCACACTAAGACAAGGTATCCGCAGGCCGACGTCTATTTTCTAGCATTGTTCCTCACCTACCTCCCATATATCATTCGGTAGCGGCAAAAACGCGGCAGCACACACCGGCGATAATGACGCGGGCAAAAAGCAGCTAACTCGCGCCTCCAATTACGCGCCGCTTATGGGCCAGGCCCGCCTTACATAATGGTTAAAATCTAACATTTTTCCCGGCAAGGGTAGCGGTGAGCCGCTGCAAACGGGCGGCCCGGACGCGGCGTTATTACGAACGTTGAACGTTGTGGTAAGGTTTTTTTTACCCACTTAATAGTGTTTAAGATGGGCAGCACATTGTCCAGTACTTAGCACTCTATTCAGTTGTGGTAAGATCGACTTTACAATAAGCATGTAAAATTCGAGTTGCCATCAACAACATAAATAAATAAATTAATATTCATGGACATATTACACAGATCTCGTTAGCCCTATACTAAATGAGTTGTGTTATAGGTGCTAACTCGACGATAGATTTAATACAATAAATACATAGATAACATCCAAGACCCGAGACAAACTTGAAAAGTTCGTTTCTTAGTTTAACCCGGCCGGGGATCGAACCCGAGGCCTTCGGTTTTACAGTCACAGTGCCAAACCGCTGCGCCACCGAGGCCGTCAAATATAATGAGTAACACTTTGTATGTCTGACTTTGATAAAGGAACAGAATTTCGTATTGATAACGTTAAAGTCAATGGCTATCGACTGCACGTAACAAAAAATGCTGCAATCCTACTCAGTGGCGTAGACTTAATTAGTCAAAGACGCTCGAAAGAGGCATGAGCGTTTAAATTTCCGCCCGTGCCCCTACAAGCAACCTTTAGAAAAATGCCTAGCGGCGAATAGCGTTGCAATTACATCCCGCGCGTCTCCCATCCGTCCGTCTGTCTGTCCGTCCGCGCAAAGATGGAAGCCACATGCCTGGGCAAGAGTCGGTTAGGCCGCGTGTACATTGTGCTGGTTAAGTTTAGTAATTGATAAATTATGGGTACCTATTAACGCAAATAAAAAAAAAAAATGTTGTATCCAAAAATAATCCAAATTCTTAACAAAGTTACTGATTGCACAGCAAAATACTTAACTAAAAATATTACTAAATAAACAAGAATTTATAATCGTGGTGTACCGCTATTTATCTTAAAGTAAAGCTTTTATATTAACGCACAGCTAATAATTACAATGGTTTTCGGTCTTCCATGTTCAACCTAACACGCTCCTTTGCGCTCCGCTACGCTACGCGTTTCGTCGCACCTATATTTTTGCTGTCGCAGATTGTTCTCTTAAAAAATAAGTCAAATATAATAAGCAAGTTATATCCGAGAAATAACTATCCAGCAGTATATGTCCTTATTAGGATATATATTGCTCGGATTTTGCTATGAGAATGAGTATTATCAACGCACGCTCTGGGTAATTTGCTGTGCAGTTAGTATTTATGATGAGATTGTCGTATTTTTGTACCTGTAGGAATTTCTTTGTTTCGTATTAGAGAATAAAAGTTACGTCGTACTGATGTACATTTTCGAATTACCTGCTTGTACTAGCTTTGTTCAACATTTATTTTATCTGTAGTGAAATAATTTATTTGATGTAAAAAAGTATATTAATGATAGAAAGAAATTGATAGGTGATTATTTATCTAATGTGTTATAGCACATCATATCCTAAATTAAATTTTATTATTGCTTTCTTTTTTTTTTCTTTTTTGATTGGTTTTGTCAAACAATTGACAAAAGAATTGAAACACATTTAATTTCTTTGAAGTTTCTTCTTCTTCTTCAGACTATATTAGTCCACTGCTGGACATAGCCCTCCCCTAATGAACGCAAGGTTGTGGCATCATTAGGGGGTATTGCCCATAATCCCCACGCTGGGCATGCGGGTTGGGGATCGCAGTTTAGTGGAATTGTACTGCAGGGGGCGCTGCTGCCCACCCCCCGGTTTGTGAAGTTTAAAATGTTTAAATTATTTTGTTGATTCAATTATTTTGAAACTTGATATTAAAACGGATATTTTCTTAAATTTGTACAATCGCTAAATAATTAAACGCATTTATTTATGTAGCGATTCAAAATCATGTTCATGAGTTTTTTTTAGAGTCAAAGAATTTCAATGTCATACTTTTTCATAAGCATAACAACAAATAAATTGAAAAATAAACGTCATATGTCAGTTGGTTGAGGTTTTCATAAAATAAATTTAATGTACCGTTTATTTGTTAATTTAATTCTATGTTTTCATGTTCTGATATTTTTATGTTTTCTTTTTAAAGTAACTGAGTATTTTTTTTAAACAACAAATGATGGCTTTAACTCTAGCAAATAGTTCTAATCAACCTTACCGAATTGCCGGGTCAACAATTTTTTTAAACTAATATGAGACAATTTATTAATTCTTCTTCTTCTTCTCCAGGCTATATTAGTCCACTGCTGGACATAGCCCTCCCCAAATGAGCGCAAGGTTCTGCCATCATTAGGGGGTAGTACCCATAATCCCCACGCTGGGCATGCGGGATGGGGATCTCAGTTTGGTACAATTGTACAGCAGGGGGCGCTGCTGCCCACCCTCCGGTTTGAGTCTCTTAGTCGCCTTTTTCGACACCCGCGGGAAGAATTTGGGTTGGTGCTATTCTCTAGGCCGACACTACACAGCAACATTTATTAATTAACGACGTTTAATTAAAGTCCCTTCTATGTGCAGTGACCCTAACAGGCTGGATAGCTAGCCGTCGCCGCAAGGATCTGGGTTGATTCGATCTATTCCGCGGAATGCTGGAATGAAATGGCCCGTTCCTTTGTGCCTCAAAATCTTTCATTATCTATGTTAGCTGTTGTGTCCCTCTGTCGAGCTGAGATTGCACACACTTTTTTTAGACATACTGTTCCAATTGGATTTTCTTATACCGTTTTTTCAACTAATATGCAACTGTGGCAAATTTTAGCTTTCTAGTACCTATTAGTCGTCTCTGACCAAAGATAGACACATAGAGAAACTATAAGCGTTACTTGTGGACTACGCAACCATAAAAACGTGATATATCTGCTGCAAGCGCAGACCTAATGCCTGCCTTGACAGAATTGTAACGCCGTTTCTTCGTTCTGTCAACGAAGGCGTCAACACGGGTGTTAGATTCAAGATTATTTATTTTCATTAATGGAACTAAATATGTATACTGTAGAGTTCATTTAAAATAAATTAAACTAGAAAACAACATGTTTTGCCTAATCTAGTTGCTAAACTAGGAGCCAACCAAGCCGCGGGTCTCCTCACGATGTTTTCCTTCAGCAAGCGTGTGGTATTACTGCTACTACAAATTTGCAGATGTACGTACGGAGGTATGTATGTATGTATGTATGTATGTATGTATGTATGTATGTATGTATGTATGTATGTATGTATGTATGTATGTATGTATGTATGTATGTATGTATGTATGTATGTATGTATGTATGTATGTATGTATGTATGTATGTATGTATGTATGTATGTATGTATGTATGTATGTATGTATGTATGTATGTATGTATGTATGTATGTATGTATGTATGTGTGTGTGTGTGTGTGTGTGTGTGTGTGTGTGTGTGTGTGTGTGTGTGTGTGTGTATGTATGTATGTATGTATGTATGTATGTATGTATGTATGTACGTACGTACGTACGGTGGTTCCCAGTGTGAATCAAACCCACGATCTCCAGCATGGTAGTCTAGATGTCATATCGCTACACCAACGTGGAAGTCATGATAATATTTTTGTCATCGTTTTCAAGAAATGTGAAGTATGTGTCGGGAGTAACCTGCATACAACTATGCCCCACGGCCGTCGCCGCCCGCGCCGCCGCTTTTTGTCTAGCTTTTAAACAATTATTGGAAGCATAACTGTTTTCTTGCGGTCAGCGCTAAAGATAGATACATTGTATGGAGTGCTAAGTGCTAAGTATGGTTAGAGTACATTGAAACAGTGAATTATTAAACTAATTATGTGCAAAGTGATTAAGACGCTTCTGGGAGCCGTAATAAAGCTTATTCACATTATTTACTCACAGAAAGGTTTGAATCAGGCCGTTTTTTGCCCAAAAAACGCTACGTAGCAATGTTGATCATCATTAATCGATGTTATTTGAACATACCTGTAACAAAAAAGGATCCATATCAATCAAATCGAAATCAATGTCATTTTTATTATAATGTAAGGAATTTACATTACAGTTGCTGAATGTCAATGTACAATGTAAAAATATAAATTATGTCTTATTATCTTTAAGATCCTAAAAAAAATATTTTACGGTTTTAATAATTAAAATGCAGTTGAAATAATTTTCGGTTACATTATTCCCTTTACCGCAGATTATTTAAACTGCATCTGAGGTGTATTTTAAGCAATCGTACGTCCATTTATAACACTGTTACACTGCTTAAAAGCTCATAATAAAGCCTTTAGCGAACAACATTCAGGCCGAAAAGTGACATAATAGAAAATTCCTCCAAAAAAGGAGGACCAGATTTAACCCGTCACAGTTTAAATTAACACATAAAACGTTTCACGCTTTAGGCCAGAAAAACACGCAAACACACACCTTATCTGTAAAGCTTTAAGGGCCACTTTGTGACTCTATTATTATCCATGATGATTATACCTGAGAACCGGTCATTATTGTTAATGTCCCTTACCACAAGACTGCGGTAGAAATGTGACCTCTTGCCTCTTACTTTTAGTTCCGCAACCGAGTTCACCGGAAGTTTGGATCGTTTCAGAATGCTGGTAAGGCACGCTCGTCAGAAACACATCATATGGTGACAAAAAAACATAGGTAAAGGTTTTTGGGTTCGTTATTGTGTTATGCTGTAAATCGATTACGCTGGTTTTACATGGACTGAAATCATTATGTCTTAGCAAACTTTGGCAGTTCGTGACAATCTTGCAACAGTCTCGCACTTAAAAAAAATTGATAATTTTCGTTTAGGTATTTCCCGGAGTGGTTTGGTCCTTTAGGTGGCGTTTTTTTTTATTATAAATTTATTTTTGTATATTTGTTGTATTCTTGACGAAACTTAAAGTCGATATTGTTTTTTGCATGTTTCTATTTCTGAATTTCTAATTAAGAGTTTGTAAATAAAACAAATGTCACCTTTTGCATTAAACAGACTTCGTTTTTGTTCAAATAATCTCATTTTTTATTTTAATTTTTGTCAAATTGATTTCATTTTTGTTAAAGTGACTTGTCAACCGTCGAACTTTGACTTTGACGTTAATTTACCTAACACTTCGACGGTCGAAGTGTTAAGTAAATTAACGTAAATAACAAAAGTATATATGATGTCCTTTTTTCAGGGGACGTGCCTCTCGAAGAGAAAGTATGGGCTTAAGCACCATTTGTGTCACCAAAAATTGGTCAATTTTACCTTTAAGATATACAAACACCTCAGATACTCAGATTTTCTCACGACGCTATCTTTCACCCCAAGTAAATGATAATGATAATATTTACAAAATTAAATGTACTTAAACGGTATAAGTACATTAAGTTAAACATAACGAGCTAGATGAAGTCGAGGGCAGAAGCTAATCTGAAATGAAGTCCCAAATTCAATGACGAAACTTTGAAAACTGTCTGGAGTAGCGTGAAGTCCAAAAGCTACAAAAGTCTCAACCTAGCAATGCTAATAATGTCGTTAGGAACACACAATAATATCAGCAGCAAACGCCATGTTTGTTTGGTCTAAAGGCCTAGCATGCACTTAACATTTCAGACTTAATTCAACAACATACGAGTATTTATATAAATTTATCAAGTCCCTCATTTGCTTGAGTCAATAAAAAACGAATTACTACTCCATTGCTGGTTTTATGTCGTAACTTAAAGTACCGCATGCAAGGGATACTGTCTGTAAATATACGAAAAGATTTTATTATGTTAGAAGTTTGTTTACAGTAACAAACATACATTTTGTCACACATTACCTAACTCTAATAATTATCTTGTACTTTTCTGAAGTATGAGAGTAATAAAATTTCTTTCATTATTTCTGTTTTATGTTTCTGTTTTTTAAAAAGTATTAGCAGTAGCTGTCCCTGTCTTATAATAAACTTTGACATATGCTCTAGCAATTTTATCTCATTATTAAATTAGTTTTTTCGCAAGTTGGCTCGAAAATATAGTGTAGTCACCTCGTTATAGTTACTTATAAATAGTAAATACACAGTGACAATACAACCGTGCTTAATTGAGCATCCGCCCTTTCCATCGTTCGCCCTAAGCCTACAAGGCGACCGGCGAACCTGCCTTGTTTGACCAAGGCTATTAATCCGAGTGCATGCTAGGTGTACGGCAAGCAACGAACCACTCCTGCGCCGGACACCCCCCGCTGCTTACAGATATAAGTTACCCACCGACCGATCCACGGAATGGGCTTAAGGTGACGGCACACAGCGAAGACACTTGCTTCGTTACTCGTTATATTTTGTTTTTATACTTTTAGTAGAAGTCAAGTTAAATAAATGCTCCAGGCGCTGAGTAGTTCACTTCAACTGTTTTCAACTAGTTTAGTTGTCATTTAGATAAGAACTAACTCAGTTACTCTAAGTGCCGGTTCCTGAATTGAGTATTTAACTAAGTAAATGCTTAAGTAACGTTCTGTCACGCTCTTTGCTGAGAAATTCAAAGAGACAGCACTACTGTACATTAGTATTTACTTAGTGAAATTAATTATCTGTTCAAAAATGACCCTTATGACATCGTATTGTATTTTAGTAATAATTTTGACTGTGATGAAACCTGCGATTGCATATTGTGTTGGATGTAACTTATATTTTTTTAGTAACTAAACTAACCAGAGGTGAAACGCAAATAAGACACATTTGTCACATTTAAAAACCTAATTAGAGGCTAAAAATTTCACCCATGCCGGGATTCGAACCCGCAACCTCTGGCTATCCGTGCCAGCGCTCTACCAATTGAGCACTTACTCAATTCTACAATTACTCAATTGGTAGAGCGCTGGCACGGATAGCCAGAGGTTGCGGGTTCGAATCCCGGCATGGGTGAAATTTTTAGCCTCTAAATAGGTTTTTAAATTTGTTCCTTAGCACGGGTTAGTGCATTAAAAATAAAAATAGTATAAACATTTGACACAATAAAGTAAAAAAATAGTAACTAGTTTTCAACTAGTGTGCCTTCACCTTTATACAGACTAGAGCTATAAATTTTAAAATGACCGCGAGTCCTGATTAAAATACCCATTTTGGTGCCTCCCATGTGTGTGCTACTTTATTTTTTATTAGTTTTTTTTTTACTTTTTCACCAAATTTTACGACACGGCCTATATTAGGTTTGGTATGAGTTAAACTTAAATTTATATTGGCCTTTATTTAGATTAATCGTTGGAAAAAAATACTCACGCCTATATCACAGAGGGGTGCTCAAAGGTCAGGGGGTTTGTCACTGAGAACGGAATGTAGTGTTTTTTTATTTTTATTTATAAAAAAAAAAAAACTAATCGTCAACAAAACAGGGAGCCCCTTAATTGTGGTAGCAAGTTCCAAAAAATACTTACTTATGTGTAATTAAGCTGTTGTTTTCAAAGGAGAAGATGAAGGAAGAAAAATCTATGTATATCTATCTATTTCAAATAGCAACTGTTACTGTTAAATGTACAAACCATGTCTATAGTATTGCATTGTATTGCTTGATTTCGGATAAATAACAATCCGTAGGTAATGAGGGATTTTTCTGACAGCTATTAAAAAAAAAATAGTTCTAAAAGCTACGATGAGATGGCGCTGAATCGCAAGGGTTTACCTTTTTTTGTTTGTTATTGCTTGCCACAGGTAAAAACTTTATTGCTGTTTTGCGATTTCATCGACTGGAAGGAATCTAATCTGTGATCAACTGATCAACGTCAACTGATCAACCATGATTTTAGCACAATAATCAAATAACAATAGTGCAAGAGCAAAAAAAAAAAGAGGGAGGAAATTCCACGAGATCTGTGGACTGTGGACCACAGAATAAACTGGAAAGTGGCTTATCCTATTAAAAAAACAAAAACCCTTACTTGAAAACGCCATCTACTGACAAATTAGGAACTACTTTTCTTAGCTGTCAGAAAAAATCCTCATTAGTAAAATGACATTCAGTATTAAAACTAAATAATATGTTAATGCGATCATAAGCCATACCTAAATTCTAAATAAATATTAAATGAAATTTAAATTATGGAGTTGAATTTATTATTTTTAATGCACTAACCCGTGTTAAGGACAATTTAAAAAAAACTAAGAGGCTTAAAATTCCACCCATGTCGGGACTCGAACCCGCTACCTCTGGCTAACCTGGCACGGATAGCCAGAGGTCGCGGGTTCGAATCCCGGCATGGGTGGAATTTTTAGCCTCTAAATAGGTTTTTAAAAAAGTGCTTTGTTTTGACGAGTATATAAGGGCTTATTTTTCATAATCTATTTATACAGAATCGCGGGACGAACTGTGTGCTTAAAAACGGCTATCAGACTTATTTATAAAAAGGCTATGCCGGAAGTTGAATTCAGTTTGCAACTGAAATCCTCTCCTAAACCGGCCTTAACTCTACCATAAGAGTGTTTTAGTAGGATCGATTTTTTTATAAATAAATCTGTATATTTTTTTATTTCGCTTTGCACTCTTTAATCGCTGCTAAGGTTAAACTAAATTCGTAAATAACTAATTTATATTTAAGACTACTTTATAGTTTCGACATAATTGTGGTAATCTTATTTCGATCGAGGTTTTTCTGCGAGTATCCTTCATAAAACGCTGCCGAAGATTTAGTTTGGGCCATAAAATATTTTACTGCTAATAGAATACTTTTTATTTTAATGAAACTTTAACGTCTGGTTTTTTTGTCGAAATCGTTTGTATTACTCTCGATATACTCTCTGAAAAATTTGTATTCAACGTGTTTATTAAACAATGGTGTTCTATATTCTTTTTGTTGCACTAACCCGTGCCAAGCTCGCAGTCTGTAAATAATACAGAGAATATTGTAAAGAGGTTCGAAATTTCGCTGATTCCGGTACTTGCCTATTAGCTCAGTTGGGAGAGCGCTGGCACGGTTAGCCAGAGGTCGCGGGTTCAAGTCCCGGCATGCGTGGAATTTTTAGCCTCTAAATAGGTTTTAAAAATTGTGTTTTATTTAAGACCGCGAGATTGCATGAAAAAATACGAATAATTTGAAACTTTTGACTATAGCCGTTTGTTATCTACACTTCTCATATTTTGAGTTTCGATTTAAAAACCGATTTAAAATTTGCGTGGGACTATCAAGACATTGAGCCAAGTTTGAAATTCCGTCGTTGTCATAAACTTTGGTCTTTACATCTCTGTACTGAGATGATTTACACCGCTTCTAGTGGCACATTCACTCACACTAGATAGATGAAGGGACCACTCGGACGTTGCAGTAGTTGGGATTTTGTTTTTAGATAGAATAGGCTTACACTATTTTTATTTTTAATGCACTAACCCGTGCTAAGGAACAAATTTAAAAACCTATTTAGAGGCTAAAAATTTCACCCATGCCGGGAGTCGAACCCGCAACCTCTGGCTATCCGTACCAGCGCTCTACCAATTGAGGTAGAATAGGCTTGCTCAGCTCCAATAACTAGTCGGCCTAGCTCACTGGAAGGACCAGTCAATCACGCCAACCAAGCGTCGTTATCACAGAAAACGGAGAAACTAACACCTGCAGATGATAAATGCACTTGATGACGTGGACTAAATGTATAGACAGGGTGCTAAGTCGATATGGGTCAGTCTGGGGAACCTGAACTGGACCTGTACCTTCGCAGTTACTAAAAAGGTTTTAGTAGGCTGCGTTTAAAATTTAGAACAATTTTGTATTATAGTGGGACTAGCTTTTGCCTGCTACTCCGTCCGCGTGGACTTTACTTTTTGCAACCTCCTTCACTCCCTTAAGGGTTAAATTTAAAAAAACGGCGAAACATTGTGTTCAATCAATTGTGTTGAAGAGTGTTATTTAGAAAATTAGACAAGATTCTGTATACCACCAAATAAATTTTGGCAACCCTTTTCGCCCCCTTAGGGGTTGAATTTCAAAAAATCCGGTCTTATTCCTTGCCTAAGTTATACATAGACAATCTGTGCAAAATTTCAGCTTCCTAGGACCAACGGCTTGGGCTGGGCGTTGATGAGTGAGTCAGTCAGTCAGGACTTTGAATTTTATTTATGTATTTAGATAACACTTTTTCAGTCGAAATGTTCACTAACTTGCATTTATTGTTTCAAGGTAAATCGTTCCATAGGTCACCCTGTAGAGCCATTTAGATTCGAACAATAATAGTACTAACCTCTGATCTATGATCTGCGGTATTAACTTTCTGCTAGTTTACTTAAGCTTGAGCTGGAAAGTAAAAGTATGTCGTTGTTAATTTAAAAATACTTACATTTAAGCCTTAACTTAACCAACCCGGACTTGGCCCCCGTGGTGAAGTATGTTCTAACCTTCCTGCAATGCAGGAAAAGACCCGTGCCATAGTAGTGGGGACATACAGGGTTGTAATCGCGAGAGTTAACTTCACTACGAACCCCTATCAACATCAGTACAATCCACTACAAGACTTGCATTCACAAATAATTAATAAATCCTCACGTTAGATACTCTAGAAAACCTTAACCCTTAGGATCGTAGTCACAAAACGTTTGTCATTTTCATTTGAACTGGAATAGACACTGTTCACAGAGCAAAATATGGTCTAGCTTTGATTCTTAAAGCCTCAAGGCTAAAGCCGGAAATTGGTAGCATCCGCGCGACCCACTGCGCTAAACCGCGTTTAACTGCCAGTTACAGCCTAACTAATAGTTAACTCGTGATTACCGGTTGTTTTCCTGATTGGCCTACGCGTTTATGATAGACCTCAGACATTAAATGAACTTTACTGTCGAATAACAGCCTTTGACTCTCAGAGGATAGAAAGTAAACATAGTGGTGATGAAATTTAAGTGGGTGGTTGGGATAGATATCTCTAATTTTAATATCAAGGAGTCTTTGCACTCTTCATATTATAGTTACCTACTGTAGAGCGTAAAACATCTAATGCTATATTTATATTCATTGTAGGTTTCTTTATTTTTCTGTTAAAGTTCCGATTTCAAGGGCGAGTCCCCCGCAGTGACGAGTTTGTTGGAATGAGATGAGGTTTGAAATAAAGCCGTGTCCACGGTGCTTTTTTTACGAAGCCTTTAAACGTCCCACTGCAGGGTACAGGCCTTCTCTTAGAAAGAGAGTACCGGCTTACCACGTGTGCCCACCTCAGATTGGCAAGCGCTCAGGTATTCAAAAAGGACAATCAATTTAAAATCAAATTAAGAAAGTGGCTATTAGAACATACCTTTTACAGCTATAAAGAATTGCTTTGTATGCCAATGGTCACGTAAATATAAGAATAAATGCAACTGAAAAAAGTATATTGGAGAACGTATTTTTTACATATATTTTTTTAATATTATATAATGTATTTTTTGTATATAGACATTAAATAATATAAAAATAATAATAAGACGTATGACATGTAACTCTTAATAAGTTATCAATAAATTATCCGTATCTGTATCTTTGATCACCCCAGACACTCAGGTTTTCTTAGTGTGTGGGGGTTTTCTTCAGGTTTTCGTAAGCGAGTGGTATTGCTTCTTACTTTGGAAACTTCACAAATATACGTAACTGCCCAGAGAGGGAGAGGGAGGGCAGACATGCGAAATCCGAAAACGCGGAAGATCAATAAATTTTATTGAAAAGATTGATGTTCTGTTCACTGTACCTTAATCATTAGATGATAGTAACGCACGGAATAGATATTTTATCTAAATATAAAGCACTGCCCAGGTTGGATTCCCAGAGCATGTACCAATTAGGGATGATTCTGATAGTAGACGTAATTTTAAGAAACTAATTTCATTTTTTTCGTGATTAATCGAGTTTATTATTGTTATTTAATTAAAATTAATATTATTCGGCGTGACGTCATATGTTACATACGCGATTGGATTTGTCTGTGGTTTAGTGTGACATGTGAATGACATCGATGTGTTTAACAGATGAAGTTGACAGGCCATTGGTAGTTTTTCCACAGAATAACTACTACCACAGATGATTTAACATGTGACGTCATCATAGAGGTCCTCAGAGGTCATATGAAGGGCATTTAAATATTATTATTTACTCAAAATAAGGCTCATCTTTTATGATAAAAATCTCTCACATTAAAAATACTGTAGTTTGGATGCTAAGCTCGAAATGGTTTTCGATTCAGGCAGTTCACTTTTTTTTTGCATCCCGAATTACGCGGATTGTAATTAAAAATAATTAATTATTAATATTCATGGACATATAA
Organism: Yponomeuta sedellus; assembly: GCA_934045075.1. Lineage (NCBI taxonomy): Eukaryota > Metazoa > Arthropoda > Insecta > Lepidoptera > Yponomeutidae > Yponomeuta > Yponomeuta sedellus. The sequence goes on from OW203724.1 coordinate 22,564,229, forward strand.
CACAGATCTCGTTAGCCCTATACTAAGTACAACTAAATGACTTGTGTTATAGGTGCTAACTCGACGATACCTTTTTAATACAATAAATACATAGATGATATTCAAGACCCATTCAGGTAACAGAACTAAAAAGCAAACTATTACACCTAGTTGAAGGTTCACTCAACAGCAGGTCAACCCTTACATATTATTTGCAAACCTATAACGTAACGAAGTATAGGCAGAGTGCACGATGTAAAAGATGACGTGGTTTCGACTGTACCTATTGAAAAGGAATTGTAACTAATGTAAACTTTTATATAAGTCTGTCTGGTTCTGCAGTAGTTTTTTATATCGATATCAACCCTTGTACGTCCCCACTGCTGGGGCAGGGGTCTCTTCCTGTATCACAGGAAGGTTAGGCCATACTGCACCACGGGGGCCAAGTCCGGGTTGGTGGAGGATTGTAAGACAGTGGCGGGGCTTACTGTCAGAAGTTATCAAGCCGCCCATAAGGCCTCTGACATGGCTTAACGACTGCCATTTCATGACAGATTATATAGATAGATATAGTTGATATAGACAGTCAGGGCTTAATATAGATGTTACAGAGGTTACAATTTTTTTCTCCTAAACTTTTAAGCCGTTGTAAGCACAAATCTCAAAGCAATTCATAGATTGCGCTTATAGGCATGGCTATAGAAGAACCAGAATGCAGCTGTCGAAATTAATCGAAATTAATCTGCGCTGAGCAAAATTTGGTAGACGTATCCCTGTACTTGTATGAGCACGCCTGTAAACGTCATGTATGAAATGTTTTGTGAATTTGTGAAACCGGCTCATTTAGCTAGTTGGCTGAGGACTCTTTTGTATGGATCAAGGAATATTAACTCCTTGGTATGAAAAACCTATTTAGAGGCTAAAAATTTCACCCATGACGAGACTCGAACCCGCGACCTCAGGCTAACCGTGCCGTAAAATTGTCCTTAGCACGGGGTAGTGCATTGAAAAGAATATACTCCTTGGTATGAAGTCGCAAAATGGTCAAATTTCGAGCGGCCATATTGCCACCGCCATTTTGAAATTCGAACAACCGATGACCGATTTGAATTAAAACGGATTTCTGGTATCAAAAACTCCCCCATACACACATACTGGAGACAAATCGGTTGATATTAAAAAATATCTTAACCCAAATGAAGAAACGTCTTTTCTTATGCACTGTGCACACAGCCTGAGTGCGCGGGCGCAACATAAATAATAATAAAACGCCGCCCAATAAGAGAAACCAAAAGCAATGCCCAATAAGCGTCCATGTTACCCACATTTTTGTATAAATTTCCTTTTTTTTTCGTAACAAAATATTTTTATTACCAACACGATAATAATATAACAACAACGTACCAGGGGCAAATTATAAGCAATTTGTTTCAGGTTTGATTCTCGACGCTGGTGTTGGTAAAATCGTTTATTCAAATATATTGTCACAAGATGAGATTTTCTGATAAAACATCTAATGTGTCCATGCAATTTTCTGCTAATAATATGTATATTGCTTGTGGAAGATTTTGGTTTTACAGCGAAAACTAACTGGCATTTACTTCAGCCACATGTCGCCTGTAAATAATACAGAGAATATTGTAAAGAGGTTCGAAATTTCGCCAATGCCGGCACTTGCCCATTGCCCGGGTTCGAGTCTCGGCATGAGCGAAATATTTAGCTTCTAAATAGGTAATTAAAACTGTTTTTACACGGATTCACGCACGTTTATTAAATTTTTTACAATTTTCCGACGTTTCGGCACTTTTTCAGGTGCCGTGGTCCCGCATGACTGAGGTCTCAGGCGTCTTTTAGAAAGCAATAACGGTTAGTTTACTACCCTCGGCAAAAATTACAACAGTTAATTATGAAGTTACGTTCCAAAATAGGCAAACCAATTATTTTTATATAAAGTCAACAATATCGATTATTAGTAATTGAAGTAGAAATTAAATTTATAAACTAATTGTTTTGCATGAACTTAAAAATACTGATTATTGATTGAATTTTTTTTTTTTTAAACCCTACAGTCACAATTCTAGCAAGGTTACACTATTTATTTTTATTTTATTTTTTTAATGCACTAACCCGTGCTAAGGAACAAATTTAAAAACCTATTTAGAGGCTAAAAATTTCACCCATGCCGGGATTCGAACCCGCAACCTCTGGCTATCCGTACCAGTACGGATACGTATCCGTATCCGTACTGGTACGGATACGTATCCGTATCCGTACTGGTACGGATAGCCAGAGGTTGCGGGTTCGAATCCCGGCATGGGTGAAATTTTTAGCCTCTAAATAGGTTTTTAAATTCTAGCAAGGGTTCTAAATAGGTTTTCAAAATGAATACGAAATCTAGAAAAAGATGATCAGACAGTACTAAGGCAATCGCAGGTAGAGCACAAGAAAGCGCAGCAAAAAATAGGGATAAGTGAGTTTCTAATGTCCCAGAAGGCCTTCTCCCCTAGAGGGGACCCTTAGTTTTAAATTTATAGGTTGGCTATTAGTTTTTTTTTATTAAGCCTATAAACGTCCCACTGCAGGGCACAGGCCTTCTATCTGAGAGAGAGTACGGGCTTAATTTCTACGCGTGCCCACCGTGCATTGGCAATTTCAAGCGCTGATGTTTTTGAACAACTCAGACACTCAGGTTTCCCTTCTCACTTAGCGAGTGATATTGATACTATAACTTCACTTTACAAAACTTAGAAAACAAAGTCATTGCTATATGCCCGCACTGGGAGTCGAATCTGGGTCACCCCGCCTTTCCTTTATTATTATTTATAACTAGCTGACCAAGCGCACTTAGTACCGCCTAAGGGTCGAATCTTAATTTTTTTTTTATTATTCTCTCCGTAAGAATGGAAGAAAGGACTCATCCTCGTACTTCAAGGAATATCTTAAAAAAAAATTAACGAAATCGGTTTGGCTGCTCTCGAGATTTGCGCTTACCCACATTCAGCGATTCATTTTTATATTATAGAAGATAATAAAAGTGCCATAAAGTATAATAAAATTTAACCACATGCAAGATATTACAATGCTTAAACGTAACATGTCTCTAAGAACAGAAACTTCTTTTTTCATTTAATTATTATTTTTTACACGTATTTCTATTTTGAGAGTGAAAAGCAAAGACGGTATTAGGAACACGACGACGCTGCGCTCAATAACTAAAATTCCAGATGTTGGAGGTGCGACCGCCAGGTCAAAGTGGGACTGGGCTGGCCTCGGCTGCTGCATGACTACAGATAGGTAGATTCTTTAAAAATCTATTTAGAGGCTAAAAATTCCACCCATGCCGGGATTCGAACCCGAGACCTCTGGCTATCCGTGCCAGCGCTCTTACCAACTGAGCTAATGGGCGACTCACCGGCATCAGTGAAATTTCGAACCTCTTTACAATATTCTCTGATTAGTTTAGTTGGTAAGAGCGAATGAAAAGAGAATGTTTAGCCTCTAAATAGGTTTTTAAAATTGTCCTTAGCACAGGTTAGTGCACTAAAAAGAATATAAACAGAGGCTAAGGCGAAGATGGCGGGACGCCCAAAATGCAATCAAACTCAAATAGTTTATTTTGTTGAATTCTCGCCGGCATGATGCGAAGTAGCTGGAGAGAGATAGAAAAAAGTAATGGATTCCTTTACCCAGCGCCTGTTGTGCCGGCTGTCATGAAATGGCAGTCGTTAAGCCTTGTCAGAGGCCTTATGGGCGGCTTGATAACTTCTCACAGTAAGGCCCGCCACTGTTTTGCAATCCTCCACTAATCCGGATTTAGCTCCCGTAGAGTATGGCCTATCGTCCTGCGATGCTGGAAGAGACCTGTGCCCCAGTGGGGACATACTAGTATTGATAGCGGGACACAGAACCTAAGAAATAATATTTTATATCACAAGAACCCTTCCAATAGTTCACAGCCACATTCAACTGAGGATTCAGCAATTTCTTCCTCAGGACCAACGTATGGCTTCCAAGGCCTGTGTTCACGAAACACAACCCTATGCAAGGAGGTCTTAGGAACGTTTAACGCGTTCTCTTTAAAGTCATAACGTTAACACAACAAAAAGGAGTCAGTTTTCGTTGTCAAAAACACCAGCGTCGTTAAACATTTTATCGCTTTTCAAGCCATTGGGGCTCGGGGGCGATGACCCTTAACGTGCCCTCTTGGTACCCGATACTGCACAAATATGTGCGGCTCGCAAATCGCAATACAATGATTGTATTGGATTGTACAATTGTATTGGATCACTTTGTAACGAGAAATGGAACACGTCACAACTTGTCCGACTTGTTTCGAAAACTTTTTTAGTACTATTTAGAGAGATAATTAGCAGCTGCAAAGAAGTACATGTATGTTATTTTTGTAGATTATTTTGTGATTAATCAAATGGTCATTCCTCTTTGTAGGATAAGGATTTACCGAAAGTGGCAATGTTAGTGTATATTTTTCTTATACAAAAAGAACTGAAATAAAAAATAAGCAACAGACCGACTGCTGAAAACTACACAAAACACAAAACCGGACAAATTCTCGCAATTTTGAATTTGAATCTCGCCTGCTTAGTAAGATAAGATAAGAAAATGTTTTATTACACAAAGAGCGTATCTGTACAAAAGCGAGCTTAATACTAATGAGTATTTTCCTTTAACTACCCTTGGGTTATGTGTAGTTAATGTTCAAAATCCGACGAGCAATAAGGGAACATAGAAACCAGCATACTTACACTCATACAGAGACTTACATACAATATACATACATACATACTACATACTACATACTACATACTACATACATACATACATACATACATACATACATACATACATACATACATACATACATACATACATACATACATACATACATACATACATACATACATACATACATACATACATACATACATACATACATACATACATACATACATACATACATACATACATACATACATACATACATACATACATACATACATACATACATACGCACATATACACGAGCCAAACACAGAAAGATAGTGTGTGTACAGTCAAAAGCACCTTCACGTAAAAAATAAAAATCGTTGACCTATCTTTTGCGTCGCCATCCGATAGACCCAAGTATACCCGATTCAGCATCACCGATCCGTTGATGTTGGCGTTGAGAGTAACCACAATGTAACTTGTACAATCTGTTCTGCCGTGCTGTGCTACTGCCATTTTCCGACAGTAACCGTCGCATTAACCCGAGAAAAAATATTCAGACTGTCGTCGTTCCAGACTCAAGACAGCCGTTAACCTTGAGCATAGTTTGAGTAGCTCGGGTCGTGAGAATAGCTCCGCGTCATTATTCGCTACAGGCCCAGCTGACCGCTCCCTGACCGCAGCTATCTTATGATAGAGCGACCACTCACACTTCGAAGTTAGACGAAACTATACGAACGTGATATAATATAAATAGTAATTACGAAGGAAAATATCGTGAGGAAACCTGAGTGTTTCTCAGTGCTTGTAATTGCCAATCCACGGTGGGCACGCGTGGTAATTAAGCCCATACTCTCTGCTTGAAAGACGGCCTGTGCCCTGCGGTGCGACGTTTATATTCTAAAAAAATTATTAATTAAAAACTTTATATATCAATATCATCTTACGTTAAACGTTTTTAAAATATCACTCCACTGTTTGGCATCGCCCCTACCCTTTCTACGTTGCCTGTTGGTGGGCTAGAATAAAATACCAATAATTAGTATTAAGCCCGCTAATAGGACAGTTGTTACTGGTACAATATCGTGATAGTAAAAATAAATAACTTCCACGTAACGCATTCACTAAACTTGTCTTGTTCCTAGCCCTAATCTAGAAAAAAATTACCAAAAATTTAAATAGGGTTCATACAAGGAAAGAAACATTTCCGCACAAAGCGGGATTTGAGCTTGCCCTCTAATTACTAAGTTACTCAGACCTCATCACAATGAATGTCTTTTTCTGTATCATCGATCCCCAATGCCTTGACGTGCATTGATTAGTGACTTAGCTGGCAACAAGAATGCAATTCTTCTTTTTTTGTATTAAGAATTTCACTAAATGCTTAGTAACGTTCTGTCATGCTCTATGCTGAGAAATTCGAAGAGACAGCACTACAGTAAAGTATTTACTTAGCGAAATTCTCAATTCAGAAATTGGCCTTATGTCACTCCAGTGATACTTCATCATTTGATTTACAATAAAGTATTCTAAAAAACCTATTTAGAGGCTAAAAATTTCACCCACCCATAAATAGGTTTTTTTAAATGGTCCTAAGCACGGGTTAATGCATTAAAATAAAATAGTATAATATAGGATTCCTTATTGTTTTAAAAATATCATGACACGTGGCACACCCTGGTCTTTGTCTACACTTCCAGGTGTGAGTTTATGTGTTTTCTAAACAATTAAATCTTAAAAATTTGGCAATTAGGGTGCTTTACTCCATTATGGATTCGTAACGAATGCATCCGACAGAGAACCAAAGTTATCGACATAACTCAAAGAATTAGCGAGCTGAAGTGGCATTGGGATGGCCATATCTCGCAAAGAACCGACAACCATTGGAGTAAACGTGTTCTTGAGTAGGGACCGCGACTCGGCAAACATAGTGTAGGACGCTCTCCGACCAGGTGGGATGACGATCTGCGAAAAACTGCCGGCAGATGCTGGATGCGGCAAGCTGAAGACAGGGCGCTATGGCGCTCATTAGGGGAGGGCTATGTCTAGCAGTGGACTACATAATATAGCCTGAAGAAGAAGACTCCATTATGTAGCATAGTGGATGTTTTTAGCACCCATTAGCGGATCAGCAAAATTTCTTGCTCTCTATGAAAAGCTTAAAGTTAAGCGATTATAGCTCCTGTGAAAAATTTGTAGAATATTTCAGAGTAAGAGTTGACTTCAGAGGAGCTGTCCGTTTATTCCAAGTTCCTATTTTTAGTGGTCACATTTTTATAATATTATGCATGCATGGCACTTGTTCTGTGTACTGTACAGTGAACAACAAAAGTAAATTACCGTCGCCATTCATGCTCAACACCTTATACGGTACTGCCCTGATTAAAATCTTTACGCCACCGTCCTCCATGGTTATGGGCAGACGTGATAATGCTTAACTTAGCCTGGGATTCTACTTTTTACTGCAAATTTGGCAGGTTTTAAAAAAAATCTAATGAGTTAATTAAACAAAGCCGGGTATTGTAGGGATAACTTAGTTATGATAGTTTTTCTGTTAGCTTCTTCTTTTTTCACTTTTCTTCAAAGAGCCGTTTAGCTATAAAAAGAGGGGAAGGGGCGCTGTTCTATTAAAAATATATTTTAACTTTGAGAAAACCAATTAAATAACTGCAGATCGTTTGTACTTAGTTAATATTCTAGTCACGTGGTACAAAATTCAACTTTTACCTGCGTACCTACCTACTTTCCGATATATTGTAATATTACCAAAACTCACTATTCGCCATATACATAAATACATATTACTTTATTTAGACCAAAACAATGTTATCCTTAATTTTAAAACTAGAACTAATGTTACAAGTAACAATGATTATTGTAGGTAATGTTCACTCACTTAATTTGGGATCGTAGGATTAATTGCGGTCCCCGCACTAGGTCGAGCCTGTTTCGCGGGGTTCTGTGATCCTGTCCTGTGAGAGAGTTTTTGTACCTCGTGATATAATCTGTCACGAGGTACAAAAACTCGCTTTAACAATAATGTGTAAGCTGTGACGTCACAAATCGCTAATGACGTCTTGTATCAATAAATGAAGAATGTTTTTATAAATCACTCAAAATTATAAATATTTTTAAAATTGAAGTACAACAATGAACTTTAACACGAAATTAGAACCCCCTTCCTTTAAATTTAGTGCCAACTGCGAGACTAACCCATGGCTTTTTTGTTAAATTTTACTTTCTGTATTTTTAACTACAAGCTGTAAGATCTCCAAATGTAAAAATAAAATAATAATAATAAAATAATATTATTACAAAACATCAAGCATTCAATAGAAAAACGAAGTAAGTTCTATAAGTTTCTGGTATGTACAATAAGAGTTCTAATCTAATCTATTTCTCATTGAATAAGTTTTCTTCTGAAGGAGGTCTGAATCATCCCGACCTCTTTCGAATGAATTTTAATTGAACAAAATGTGAACTACCGAACTCCTTTGACGCTATCTAAAACCACTATCGGGAACAATGTTTGATATCGACCTTACAGTGTATTTTAGCACGAAATGCTAGGTAAGGGGTGCAACTATGAGATGTTTTTGTAGCCAAATATTTGTACTATATGAATAGTGTAAATATTTTTCGGCAATTTTTTTTATCAATTATAACGTAGTGTAAGACGCCCTCCAACCGGTTATTATTACGTAAGTATCCACTGAGTTGCGTGACGTTGATTTTTACTTTTTTTAAGCTACTCCGGCTGTCAAATGCATACATTTTTTTGACACTTAGGAGTCGTCTAAATGCTTCACTCGATAGAGTGGAGTGCTACGTAATAGGAGGGCAGGTGGGATGACAATCTGCGAAAAACTGCCGTTAGATATTGGATCGGCAAGCTGAAGACAGGACACTATGGCGCTCATTAGGGGAGGGCTATGGGCAGCAGTGGACTTCATAATATAGCCTGAAGAAGAAGACTCCATTATGTAGCATAGTGAATGTTTTTAGCATCCATCAGCGGATCAGCAAAATTTCTTGCTCTCTATGAAAATCTTAAAGTTAAGCGAGTATAGCTTCGGAACTGTGAAAATTTTGTAGAATATCTATGAGTTAGAGTTGACTTCAGAGGAGCTGTCCGTTTGAGGAGGAGCTGGCACTGTGGCGCTCATTAGGGGAGTGCTATGGGCAGCAGCAGGCTATTAGAGCCTGATGATGACATTCATTACACGATTCACGTTCTATTCGGTCAAATATACTTCTTCAAAGCAAAGTACTGGGACTTATAAAATTTCTTATGAAACAATCTAATATATAAAAATCTAGTTAAATGTGAAACGGTTTTAATCGCGATTACTTATTAGGCTAAACGTATTTACATTCGTTCCCGATATTAAGCATGGCACATCATAAAGAAATCCCTACTATTATTATGAACGTGAAAGTTTGTAAGTATGGATGGATGGATGTTACTCTTTCACGTCAAAACTACTAAAAGGATTTTAATTAAATTTTACAATAATATAGCTCTTACATCAGTATAACACATACCGACTCGGTGGGATGAAGATCTGCGAAAAACTGCAGGCAGACGCTGGATTCGGCATGCTGAAAACAGGGCGCTATGGCGCTCATTAGGGGAGGGCTATGTCCAGCAGTGGACTACATAATATAGCCTGAAGAAGAAGACTCCATTATGTAGCATAGTGGATGTTTTTAGCACCCATCAGCGGATCAGTAAAATTTCTTGCTCTCTATGAAAAGCTTAATCATGCTATATTAGTCATGCTATACTAGTCCAGCAGTGGACTAGTATAGCATGACGACGACGACGACGAAGAACGACAGTTTATAAAGATATTGTGTGAATTGTCCAAAATGTGACGATAGTGTCAAGTAAGTAGGAAAAAATCTACCCGATAATCCTGCGCAGAGGTATTCGCGGGCACCAGCTAGTACTATATAAAAATCAACCAGCGGTGTTCACATACCTTGGCACTTGAAATTGCCAATCCGCGGTGGGAACGTATGGTAATTAAGCCCATTATATATTTTTTTTAATACACTCACCCGTGCTAAGGACAATTTAAAAACCCATTTAGAGGCTAAAAATTCCACCCGTGCCGGGTATCGAACCCGCGACCTGTGACTATCTGTGCCAGGGCTCTTTCCAACTGAGCTAATGGGCGACCCACCGGCATCAGTAATACCAGATAATATTGTAAAGGGTTCGAAATTTCACTGATGCCGGTGAGTCGCTTATTAGCTCATTCGGAAAGAACGCTGGCACGGTTAGCCAGAGGTCACGGGTTCGAATCCCGGCATGGGTGGAATTTTTAGCCTCTAAATAGGTCTTTAAATTAAGCTCATACTCTCCTCCTCTGAGAGAAAGCTGTGCCCTACAGTGGGACTTACATAGGCTGCACTATTAAAACAAAATATCTAAGCATAAAGTAACTCACAGTCCACCCTAGATATATCTAACCAGAATCCTATTAAATCACACGCGTTCAAAACACGCTACCAGCGGCGCTTGCTTACTAATTGAAAATTGCAACTACCCGCAGCTAGATCCGAGTTCCGACGCATTAATTAAAAAGTAGAGAACCTTATTAAATCGCCATCCCCACCTTTAATTCCTAAACTGTAAGATGTAGTTTCGTCTAAGCAGCCGCGTGCGTGCTAAATCAAACGAATTTAAATATTATTTGCCTCGTAATAAAGGTGGTTTCTCATTGTAACTCAGCGGGGAGCACTTGGTGTGAATTAAAGGATTATGCGTAGTATTGTGTGAGTAGTAAAGTAGGCTTTCGTCTGTGGTCCTCCGGGGAAGGATGCGAATTCAAAAGTTAAGGTGAGGTAGTAAATAATTTATTGTTATAGAACATGGAAAGCCCATAAAGTTCGCGTTGGCGTGGGCATTTTTTTGGTTAGAATAAAGAAGACGAGTTTAGGGCGAGATAAATAGTCGCTACTAAGAACGAGTCTTAGCGAAAGCACTTGCTTAAGAATCGATTTGTCTTTCATAGACAGTACTTTGGCACTCTCTAAGTCGCGAAACCCGGTCTAATTTTTAGCATTCGCCTAATAACATGCTTAGCTAAGCAAACGTCTACTGTGATACTTAGCTAAGTTAGCCTGAAGTTATGCTTAGGGAAGCATGAGTACGGACTTGGGCTAAGCAACGACTATTTATCTCGCCCTGGAGTCTGGTAAGGACGACCGCATTGGATTGCTGATGATACCTGCTTAATTTAGCGTATAAAGTTTTACCAAGTAAGTGGCACGCTGGCCTCAATTTCAAAAAACTTCAGTTCGTAGTTTACTATGACATTTTGAGGTACATTGCAAAGCAGAGTTTACTTTTTAATCTGTGGGTTAATCGACTTAACATCGTACATTGAAAAGAAATTTGGGCCGTCTGGGGTCCCAAAAAATGGGAAAAATCGTAATACAAAATAATGAAGCGCTCGTGGACTAGCGGAACCGAATGATTGCAATCACTTGGGTTAAACAACAACAGGCGCGGTCAGGTACTGGATGGGTGACCATCTCGTGACTACCGCTACTGACATTTTTTCCGAGCGTTTCCGTGCTTCGCAAGGCACGTTAAGCCGTTGGTGCCGACTGTCATATACCTAATGGCAGTCGTTAAGTCATGTCAGAGGCCTATAGGCGGCTTGATAACTTCTGACAGTAAGGCCTGCCACTTTCTTACGATCCTCCACCAACCCGGACTTGGCCCCCGTGGTGGAGTATGGCCTAACCTTCCTGCGATACAGGAAGAGACCCGTGTCCCAACTGTGGGGACATATTATTATGAAGGGTAGATATCGATATCAATCCGAGTGTTTTTCACATAGGGTGTTAACTCACACTCCACGAAGAAGAAAAATTAATGAAGAAAAATTTGTACATGCGCCGATTACAATTAAAATATAATTTCGCCATATTGAAGTCAAGTGTAAGTAGATGGAACGACTTGACTTTCGACCGTGGCTCGCTGTGGGAAGTGTAATAATTAAAGTGACAAGTCGTGTTCATAAATCACAAGTTTATGCCCAAGCAACGAACCTTTTGGTCCCAACAGAGCCTCCGTTTGTACACCTGCGGTTGCATACAGTTTTAAAGTAGCCGGAGGTCACCACTGGAGGCTTTGATCACGCCTGGATGTTTAGATATTTATAATGCACGTCACCCAATACCCCTAGCATGCACTGTGTTCAGAGACCAGTGAAATGAAATAATTAATAATATAATAAAATATAGATAGATAGATAACTTTTTATTGCACAACCAGAAAAATATTACAACCATGATTCTTAAATCTAAGTAATGTAAGATAAGATTTGAATATTCTTTATTGTACACCAGAGCACAAATTATAAAATATGTAAAGATACAAAGTACAATTAGCGGCCTTGTTAATGCCGCCGTAATGTAATTCAATTGTAATTTATCGCTAAGAGCAATCTCTTCCAGACAACCTTTCGACGGAGTGGATTGCATGAAGAATATCGTCGGTACGTGGTGCATGTACATAAATAATTAAATCGAAATTATATTGATAACAAACAGCAAAAGACTGCAAGAATATAATTACTTATAATTACCAACGATATAATGGACAAATATAGTCATAATATTATTAAAAAGTACGTGGAAATTAATAGACTGATAAACAATGGAAAAGACTGACGGAGGTCTGAGAGGGCCAGCGGAGTTGGAGTCTACTCATAGATTAAGATATCATATTGTTACCTGTGTCATTTCATTTTTTATGTACAATAAAGTGTTCTTTATGTATATATCTACTTCTATCCCCAGCAGTAGGTATTTATTATTAGTGGTAGTATTTATGGGATAGATTCTTAGATAGATATATAGACTTGTATTAACTCATCACCCAAAACCTTTCGACCGAAATGAGCCAGAAGAGACTACATGACAGAAAATTTAATATAATGTTAAATCTGTATCAGTACATAATTGAACTCAAGAAGTTGCTATTTCATCTCTGTTAGGTATTTTGTATAAGATCGATTTTTTTCAGTAAGAGGTGCGTATTCAGTAACAGATGTAAAGCTTTTTATGCTCCTGACAAATCATTAACATTATTGAAACGAATGTGCGTAAAAATTTATAAAACGTGAATTTTTAATCTGTCTTTTTCTCGCTTTTCAATGACATTGTCCCATTTTTAAAAAGTAGACATAATAATATATAAAACGCAATCAAAAAGTAAAATACTTAAAAAAGGTTGATTGGCCGGTCTTCTTCTTCTTCTTCAGGCCATACCAGCCCACTGCTGGACATAGCCCTCACCTAATGAGCGCCATAGCGCAAGGTTGTGCCATCATTGGGGGGTAATGCCCATAATCCCCATGGGCATGCGGGTTGGGGATCGCAGTTTGGTGGAACAGTTTGGTGCAACTGGAGGGGGCGCTGCTGCCCACCCCCTGGTTTGTGTCCCTTAGTCTTCTTTTACGACACCCGCGGGAAGAATTTGGATTGGCCGGTTGGCAACAATAAAATTTTAAATCTTAAAAACCTATTTAGAGGCTAAAAATTTCACCCATGCCGGGATTCGAACCCGCAACCTCTGGCTATCCGTGCCAGCGCTCTACCAATTGAGCCAATGGGCGACTCACCGGCATCAGTGAAATTTTGAACCCCTTTACACTATTCTCTGTATTACGTTTTTAGCCACTAAATAGGTTTTTAAATTTGTCCTTAGCACGGGTTAGTGCATTAAAAATAAAAATAGTATAATTTTAAATCTTACTTAATGATAGCCATGGCAGAAAACTCCAAACTATTTTTTTAGATATCCTATATATGTCTCACTGCTTTTTGTATCGGGAGAGAGTATGGGCTTAATTACCATGCGTGCCCACCGCGGATCGACAATTTCGAGCGCTGCGGTATGTGAAGACCACAGTCACTCCCGATTTACTCACGACGTAACATATAATAAATCATAGTATAAAGAACCAGTGTCTTGAAAGCATGCTAGGCGTACTGACAGCTGTTAATCAAATAGATAGATTTTATTATGCACGAGATACTTTATTCGGTAGAAATTTATATATTCGCGTGTTTAGCCTAGCTGTGTCGCCATGGCACTTAATTTAGCTCTTCATTTCCGTAACTGGTTCTATCTCTCTCTATATCGGAGAAGGATTGTGCCATGAAGCGGGACGTTTATAGTATGTGAATGCAAAATATTCTATAGATAGATAGATAGATAGAATATGCTTTATTGTACACAGAAATTACAGTAACAGAAATTATATAAAAAAAATATAGTACAAATGGTGGCCTTATTACTAAAAGCAATTTCTTCCAGGCCACCGTAAGACGGAGACATGAGAAAAATTAGAGACGGGTAGTCGGTTTAATACAGAAATATTGAAATTAAGAATTCAACGAAATTTATATAAACTTACTAAACTGGCATATAACTGTAGTACAGAAATATTGAAATTAAGAATTCAACGAAATTTAATTATATAAACTTACTAAACTGGCATATAAATGGCAAAAAATCCTATCTAAATTAAGAATATCTCAGGAGGTCAGGTTTTCTCACGATGTAAGTCTTCTTAGCTACCTTTTAGAACCTGGGACTGAACCAGCGACCCAATACTTGCTAAGCCACCGGTGCATCCACGGCACTACAACAGCTCGGATAATAACGCAGCCTCTACACGTCCTACTGCAGTGCACAGGCCTTCTCTCGGAGAGAGAGTTTGGGCTTAATCACCACGCATGCCCACCGCGGATTGGCAATTTCAAGCGCTGAGTTATGTGAACATCGCAAACACTCAGGCTTCTTCACGATGTTATCCTTCACGTTTAGCGTGAACGATAACATTATTGCTACTATAACTTCAGAAACCTAACAAAGTCAGTGGCCATGCCGGGAATCGAACCCCCGCCCTCTCGAATGAGAAGCCGCTCTACCACCTCTCGACTAATCATTATTAATTGTAAGTAGACATTTGATTCCAGCTAACGTTCGGTGAATCTCTCGTTCCATTGTGGCGAGGCAGCGCTTAGAAAAAACTGTTCGTTCGTATACACAGAAAGAAAATGACAGGCGTCTGATAGAGAAGGAGCTACGGCTTAGATACAATAGAGCGGGACGGATAGAGAACTCGTTCCCCGACATTCCGAGACTTGGTTTCGTCATTGCGTAGCGGAGGTGCAGTCGTGTCGCCAACGAAAGCTTTCTGGAGCTTTCGGGTCGTGCCAATTAACTGCCCCGTTCGTCTAGCGGTAAACACGCCTTCCTACCAAAACAGAGGCCGTGGGTTCGATTCCCTTTGGAGGCTATACTTGATTTGCACAAACGGACTCAGGCTAGATGTATTTCCATTATGGGCTTTGCCTAGTTACTGGTTTGGGACCAAGGCCTTAATTAACATAACATAACATTTACATACAGGCACATACATTGCTTCAGGCCCCACACTAGGATAGCCTGTGTCGTGGGAACCAGAAACCACGACATCACAAACATGTAAACATCCAAGACCTGGGGCTTTTTTTTTGTTCCCAGCCGGGATTCAAACCTGGGACCTCTTGCATGGTAGGTAGTTGCGCTACCGCTACGCCACAGAGGTCGTTAGTTAATTCTGTTAGTGCATTACACTACAATGACAGCTAAATGGACGGGTCACGTGACGTGTTTTTTATACCATTGGCGCCTAGAAGGTTTGATTCGTGGGGTTAAACCTAAAGCAGCCATGAAATCAAATTGCCTTGACATTGCTACTATAATTTTTGCTTATAAATACCTACTTAACCACATTTTGCTTTACGCGCCTCTATTATTGAATTTTTATCTCATTGAGTTTAATTCAATGCATTAACAGCAATCTCCTCGTAATTGCTTTGTTTTTAAATTACTATACAATATTCT
Source organism: Yponomeuta sedellus (assembly GCA_934045075.1). NCBI lineage: Eukaryota > Metazoa > Arthropoda > Insecta > Lepidoptera > Yponomeutidae > Yponomeuta > Yponomeuta sedellus. The sequence goes on from OW203724.1 coordinate 22,579,854, forward strand.
TTTGTATGGTTTTGTATCTTTTAAGTATTATTGATGCTCGTATTTTATCAATGTAATGTATTTTTTTACTCTGATCGCATAATAAGCTCTTGCCTAGCGGTGAGAAATGCCCAAAAATTAACGAAATGTAATAAGCTAAATCATTTACTGTATTTAAACACTTGTTTATTCTGTTTTTCCTCCATTATAATATAAAATAAAATAAAAATTACTTCACTAATTATAATCTTTTTTTATGCACTAACCCGTGCTAAGGACAATTTTCAAAACCTATTTAGAGCATTTTTAGCCTATTAGAATTTTTAGCCTCTAAATAGGAACTTCATCAATGTACATAATTTGACAAACAAAGTCATTGGTACAAGCCAAGATTCCAGTCCAGGACCTCTGAATTGTGAAGCCGGCGCTCTACCGCTCCTTTACCACCACTTTACCGACACCGATATATTAGTTACATCTTAAACAATTTAACGTCGGGAATTAATGTAATTACGTTTTGTCTAATATATTCGCAATTAGATCTTTAAACGATTTGCGAAAAACTGCAGGCTCATGCTGGATGCTGCAAGCTGGAGACAGGCTAAGTCCAGCAGTGGACTAGTCATCATCATCATAGCCTGATGATGATGATGAGGTCCATTTGATTATATACCCGTAAGTATGTATGTAAAGCGGAAACTCGGCAAAACTCGCCACCGAGTGGGTGCCACGCGACGGACATTGAAATTGAGGTCGGCCTAGAAGACGGTGGAAAAATAATCGCGACCAACATCTGCCGGAGTGGTCTGAGGTGGCCCAAGACAGAAATATCTGGACTGAATCAGGAAAGGCCTTTGCCCAGCCATGGGATACAAACATAATCGTTCGTTATCAACCCTTGTATATCCCCACTGATGGGGCACGGGTCTCTTCCTGCATCGCAGGAAGGTTAGACCATACTCCACCACGGGGGCCAAGTCCGGGTTGGTGGAGGATTGTAAGACAGTGGCGGGACTTACTGTCAGAAGTTATCAAGCCACCCATAAGGCCTCTGACATGGCTTAACGACTGCCATTATATGACAGCCGGCACCAACGGCTTAACGTGCCTTGCGAAGCACGGAAGCGCTCGGGAAAATGACACTAGCGGTAGTCACGGGACGCTTACCCATCCCGTACCTGACCGCGCCTGTTGTTGCTTAACCAAGTGATTGATTCCAATCACTCGGTTCGCCTAGGCCACGAGCGCTTCAAACAAAGCGCTTCGAGCGGGATACAAACATAAAGGCTGCGTAAAAAAATGTATGAGCATCGTGAATAATTAAGAAATACTAACGATATATAAGCTTAATTGGCAATTGTTGGCACGCGGATCGCTGTACCTCCGCAGGTATGTAGCTTCGTTTAGGAACGGGGGCACCCGTACGATTAGGAGGTCTTATGAGTTTCGTGTTCCTCTCCTCTTTATTTATTTTCTTATTTTTTGTATGAACAGTTGCGTTTCGAAGCTTTTAACATTGGTTTTAATTGCGCTTTCTTCATGTCGCTGCGAGAGGAATTCCAAGTATAACTTTCTGGGGAATCTTAGGTTTCGGAATGCGTTTCAAGATTTTAATTGTCTCCCTGGAAACTATTAGGGTTTTGTCGAAATCCGGGATCTGGGTGAATGTTTTGAGTTATTACTACAGGTGTAGGTGTTTTGACGCGAAGTAAATAGGTTGAAAAATACTTGTGTAATATCGTTTTTTATGTACAATAAAGTGTTCCCTATCTATGTAAGTATGTCAATAATGTATTTTAGAAATCACTTTAACATATTAGTAACGGGGCTTTGTAGTAAGCAGCAATTTTGTCAACTTTTTGGCGTCATGTTTAGAATTATGAGAGTCACTAAGAGAGGGTGTCATTTGTGTTTATAAAAGTATTTATAAATATGGAAGTTCTGGCGGAATTCAGCAAAGTATTTTTCACATTTTAATGCCATTATGGATTTCCGCAAAGTAACGCATGATGCCAAACAAAATATTTATATTAATTACGTTACTTCAATGTACTTTTAACGAAATATTTTTTCTGTGAATCCACAGTAACGGTGCCGAAACTTCAAATGAAAGTGAAAGTATATTTTTTTCCTTTATTTACTTGCTTCAAAAACCAACAGCTTTAAGACTTACTCAATAACTTTAAAATAAACTAAATACAGGTCTTCACTCATATACCACCGACTAACACAAATAATAATATTGCCACCAAGTTTAAAAATAAAGGTAGCGGTATTAAGATTATAAACTGTTGATAAGTCAATTGAACACTGCACCTGTTAAATACATACAAAACCTCACGCCTGTATCCCAGAGAGGGACCAGGGACTGCCACTTGCAACGATCCTGACAGATCACCTTCGCTTCATCAAAGTTCATAAGTCGTTGCATGCACGCACGCCGGTTCCGGGTACTTTTTTAACTGTTAAATCTTTAACTATAAATAATATCCTAATAGAGACTAAATATTCCACCCATGCCGGGACTCAAACCCGCGACCTCTGGCTAACCGTGCCTGGTAAATAAAATAAAATGGTTTTTAAAATTGTCCTTAGCACGGGTTAGTGTATTAAAAATAATATAATTATAAATTACATCTTTAAACTGAAACTTTCATTATCACTTCACATTATAATTATAATCATAATCGCTTAACATTATAATCATATTCTCGCACTCTTTTGCTGTTTGTTATCAATATAATTTTCGATTTAACTATTTATGTACATGGACCACGTACCGACTATATTCTTCATGCAATCCACTCCATCCAAGACCGCCAATTGTATAACATTACTTAGATTTAAGAATCATGGTTGTAATATTTTTCTGGTTGTGCAATAAAGTGTTCTCTATCTATCTATCTACTCCTTTTTAAATTAGCTATGATTGTCCCACTACTGGGCAAAGGCCTTCCTTTTAGATTTCATCTCGTCCCTGTCCCTGACCAACTCTTCTTACCCAGGCAAAAATTAAGTGATCAGGAGCTCTATTTTTGAATCACTCGTCTCGCGTCGAGCCCTCGATTTCTACTGATTGTCGTTCGACATACGAAATTCCGTATTTTTGAATCACTCGACTGCAAGGAATGGTCCTTACCACACGTCTCATATGTCGATCGATAGATTAATTTAAAAACCTATTTAGAGACTAAAAATTTCTCCCATGCCGGGATTCAAACCCGCAACCTCTGGCTATCCGTGCCAGAGGTTGCGGGTTCGAATCCCGGCATGGGTGAAATTTTTAGCCTCTAAATAGGTTTTTAAATTTGTCCTTAGCACGGGTTAGTGCATTAAAAATAAAAATAGTATAATGATAGATTAATTGCGAAAATTTCTGTTAATTTGTATTGTGCTGCGCACAGATACCTACCTAGCGATAAATGTGAATTTGCTCCTGATAACTGTTGTAGATGGTGATCTTTGATTATTATTTAATCATTATTTACGAACTATGAGAGTGTTTTGTTCGTTTTGCAACTAAAGGCAAAGATATGTATATATTCCTAAAAACGTTCTCCTCTTCTCTATACTTAGTTCTGTCATAAAACGTGGTGATTATATGACACATTCAAGAGATAAGATAAGTTAATATAAGAATATTCTCTATTGTACACCAGATCACACATTATAAAACATATAAAATACAAAGAACAGTTGGTGACCTTATTTATAAAAGCAATTTCTTCCAGACAACCTCATGGCGGAAAGTTTGTGATTGTGCAGATTGACGATTGTTTTGAGACTGACATTCTTATGTTCTTCTTGGTCGCCCTGCGCACAGAGATACAAGGTTCGCGTCTCAACAAAAGACCAGCATTGCACGCTGATTGCCGATTGTTTAGAAACAATATCTGAGCCGGCATTCCCGAGTCATGAGGTCATCGACAGTCTGAATCTAGGATATAATGAGATCATAATGATAGTTGGTTAGATAACAGTCAGGTGATAGGGCTTTTTTTGCTGATTGTGAACTACTGTCTCGAGTTTTTACCGAGGAATATACGAGTACTTTAATGAGTGGTGATAACTTAGTGGTAGAACGCCCGGCTTCCCATTCGAGAGGTCGTGAGTTCGCTTCGCGGCACGTACTCTTTTTCTAAGTTACGTACATTTGTGAAGTTATAGAAGAAATACCACTCACTGACCGTGAAGGAAAACACCGTGAGAAAACTTGAGTGTCTGAGGTGTTCGACTATTTTTGCCAATCCACGGTGGGCACGCACGATAGTTAAAATATCTTGCAGCTTTCTGCAATGCCTATCATAATGTAAGATTGAAAATATAATATTAAATATTTGTCAGAAGTGGGATGTACCCATGCTAGTTATATATTAAACGGGTCAAATCGCGATTACTTATTAGGCAAAACAAGCGGTGGTAGCTCAGTGGGTAGAACCATAGACTGGCAAGCTAGAGCCCCAGGTTCGATCCCGAGTGCGGGCATGTACCAATGACTTTGTTTAATTTCAAAGTTACGTACATTTGCGAATTTGTAGTCGCAATACCACACGCTAACTGTGAAGGAAAACATCGTGAGGAAACCCGCGGCTTGGTTGGCTCCGCACGTATTGACTAGTCTTTCCTGTGGGCTAGGCCGACTAAGCTGTCAGGGTGGTATAGGTGCTAGGCAAGCCTACATCATCTATAAAACCCCGTCCCAGGCACTACAGCGTCGGAGTGGTCCCTTCACCCATCTAGTGTGAGTGAAGATACCACTGGACGCTGTATAAATCATCTCATTAAATAGATGCAAAAAGGCCAATATTATTACTATTAGGTAAAACGTAATTACCTTACTTCTAGACGTTTCTGCAGCGTTACAGTTGCCGTGGTCTCGGGTAGACTGAAGTGGCGAGTACAGTCAATTATAGCGATTTAACCCGTTTAATATATAACTATGTATGAGTATCGCGAATCATTAAGAAATACTGTACCTATGCTACATAAAAAAAAACTATTGATAGTCTACTAATCAATCACATTAGAAGGCACACCTTCCAGCCTAATTCAGCTCCTAGTGCGATGTGATCTTCTTTGCGAGAGATCACAAACATTGAATTGTCATGGTAAACTTAAGTTATATTAAACTTGCCTGAAACGCGATCCCAAAAATGTGAAAGTACACTTTGTGCCAAAAGGGCTACTGTAGCATAAAGGATTATTTAGATGACAACGATATCTTGAAATTAAGCCCATACAATGCATGAGTTTTATGTTTTAAAATTACCATCATCATCAACCCATTATGTGCCCACTGAGGGGCACGGGTCTATCTCTTCACTGAGGAAGGTATAGGTTCTACCGCGGGGGCCGGATTGATGGAAGTTTGCAAGACTAGTAGCTGGTCTTACTGTCAGAAGTTTTCAAGCCGCCCTAAGGCCTCTGACTTGACTTAATGACTGTTTGTTTTCTTGCTTGTCCGTTCGTTTGTTTGTTTCTGTATTTGTTTGAAACCTTTAATAGTGGTTCTATGAAACTGGGCTGCGCTGTCGACTGTGCGTTCATCGTCCTGTCACAACTTTGCCGTGTCACGTTACGCGGGGTAACGTGACCTGACATGCAACGCGATACCATCGCGTGATGCCGATTTCGAAGGCTGCGTGTTGCGAAAAAACTATACACCATCCTCAGCTGGACCGTCACTGTTGGAACGCAAGAACGAATCAATTCGAGTCATGATCAAGTTATCATTGTAACAGACGAAGCGTAGTTTATTTCGCTAGTGCTACTAATTAATAGTGGCATTTTTCCGAGTGCTTCCGTGCTTCGCAAGGCACGTTAAGCCGTTGGTGCCGGCTGTCATACAATGGCAGTCGTTAAGCAATGTCAGAGGCCTTATGGGTGGCTTGATTACTTCTGACAGTAAGGCCCGCCACTGTCTTACAGTCCTCCACCAACCCGGACTTGGCCCCCGTGGTGGAGTATGGCCTAACCTTCCTGCGATGCAGGAAGAGACCCGTGCCCTAGCAGTGGGGACATACAAGGGTCGATATCGAACTAATAAATAAATAAATAGATATTCATGGACATATTACACAGATCCCGTTAGCCCTATACTAAGTACACCAAAATGACTTGTGTTACAGGTGCTAACTCGACGATAGATTTAATACAACAAATACTTAGTAAACATCCACTAGTGCAGCTTAGCATAAGTTTTGTTCCGTTTTTTAAGGAAACCGTTTAAGGCACACGCGCGCGTTATTCGCGTACTAACCTATTAATTATGACAGGTTGGAAAATTTGTGCTATTGTAGTCTCTTCCTAACAAGGGAAGGGCACAGCAATCACGCTCACCGCCAATCTCTCCCTCATCCTTACAGTTATAAACCCGTTTTCACTCCAGACTTTTTGCCCGTGACACCTGTAATCCGTGCCTACACACACCTGCACAGTTGCCTGTTTACCTACTACTTAACATATAAGAGAAATAAAGTGTAAAAAATAACTGTAATAAATCGGAGCGATCGATCTACCCCGAAGCCAAAAGCTCAGCGAAAAATTTTAAGTCCACCCATTATGGTGCCTTGGAACCGTACAAACTTCCAAGCGAGCCTGTTTTTAATGGGCCATATAAAATCACGTCGTAACTTTCGAGACTTTTGTTATACAAACGTTTGTTATCAGTGATTTGCTTTTGTAGAACAGTAGGTGATGACCGCTGGTTCGCTTGCTGGTTGAAATTGTAGAATTTAGGAATTATATGTGCATTTACGTGGCGCTCTTTAGGAGAGTGCTATATCCAGCAGTGGACTAGTATAGCCTGACGACGATGTGCATTTATAGCCGAACCGAAACTACCGGTACCTGAATCTGTAATTATTTATTTAAGGCGCAACAGGCAGCTAACTACCACCACTAATGAAAAAAAAATTCCTTTTATAAGGAGTCTTTGAATCTTAATAATGATAGTAGCTTTTTGTAAAACATACTGACAACATAGGTTCATGAATTTCGGTTTTAGGATTTTTTCCAAAATAGGCCATTTCAGCCGAAATTTATTAAAGTCCTCGAGTTTTGAGTATAAGTTCTATACGATTACTATCATAGTTGGTTCTATAAATAGTTGTCAGAGTTGTTAAGATTTATTTTATCATTATTATTATTTATACGTTTATATCATATAAGTAAAAAAAATACAACGGCTATGTGGCTGACCTAATGTTTTGCAAGAAACGTGTTCACTTTTTGAACTTTCTGAGCCTATTACTCATCAACTTTTAAATCTTTTTTAGCGGTGATTGTTTTCCACATTATAAGTGTTACTGCCCAGAGAGTCTTCACGTTTTTACAATCAACCGTTGGGCCAGGAGGGTAGGGCATCATCATCATAGTCAGCGGGACAATACAAGGCGTCGGGCGTCTCCCAAGACTTGCCAATGGGCCTGATCTTCGGCTTCCCTCTTCAATCGCTGTACAACAAGATTTTTAAATGACCTAATCCAATTCTAATAAGTCGATATGACAATAAAATCTATCCCTAATTTAGGTAGGTGTAAGATATTCAATAATTTATTTTACATAAAAAAGGAAATTATATGTACTATATTTCTAACCCTGAAAGGTACAAAATGTCATATTACTAAAATATGATAGGTGCCCATTTTTTGAAAAATCTATTTAGGGGCTAAAAATTCCACCCATGCCGGGATTCGAACCCGCGACCTCTGGCTATCCGTGCCAGCGCTCTTTCCAACTGAGCTTACGGGCGACTTACCGGTATCAGTGAAATTTCGAACCTCTTTACAATACTCTCTGTATTACGTACAGAGAGAATTGTCCTTTGCACGGGTTAGTGCATTAAAAAGAATATACCTAATATTTCAAGATTTTACCCTTAAGTTTTTATTATTATTAAATTCTTTATTGTACCGGTAAAGATTGTACAATTGGCGGGCTTAATACTAAATAGTATTTTATTCTAGCCAACCAAAAGGTAAAGTTTTTGTCGGTGTATGTCAAATTTAAGGTTTCTAGTCCTAGTCGTCTCTGTGCTAAGCCGCGGGTACACAGACGGACGGACATAGCGAATATTTTTTCATATACAAAGTTTAATCCCCTAAAACATGGTATTTTCGCGGCGGTTCCAGTTTGTTTTTGTCTGTTTACGAATAAATGCCAACTGCTAGTATGGTATCAATGTGGCATTATACAGAATTCCAGAGATGGGCACCAAATATTCCCAACGGGAAAAGTGCCGTAATGACTGAGCCGTAAGTTTTAACTTTAATCGCTCTTTGATGGATGTTCGCGCTTGCTAAACTGCTATGACGCTTAAATTTACGAAGCCTTAAAAGACTTCCAACCATATCCGTAAGAATTATACCCATATTCCGACATATGTAAGAAATAACATAATGACAAAGGATGATGGGCGTTTTGGTCCTTATGTCCAATCAAGATGAGTCATATGTCGTTGGATAGCTCTTTTCAAGTGAAAAAATAAATTCTATGAAGACGAATCCGTATGAATTGTCCATTTTGAAATATGCTCGTCGGAAAGTACCATTTTTTGCTCTAAATAGAAATTAGAAAAATTCATATCTCTGGTTTAACTCAACCGATGCTCATGATTTTTACGAAAATCACATCTATGCATACTCTGTCATAAATCATTAGAGCGAGACAGCGACATTGCGCTCTCTCTCCCACTCACGGTCACGGGTAACGCTGGAATTCGGTTTTGACCCCTCTCGCGCTCCGGGACACGGCGCGGGGGCAGGTATGTTAGGGTGAGGAACGCTTGGCCGCTTGCGCAGGTAGTCAGTCGTTTGCTGATATTGTGTTAAGTGCTACGTTATTACGCTCCTCATTGTTCACATCGACTTTGACCTTGGCATCATTTTGGACTCTGTTACCCGTTTTATTTGTTGACCGTGGCTTTATATTGGACTTGGGTGCTTAACGATTGGATTGTTTCGTTGCAATGGAACGTTACCGTAACTGTGTAATGTAAGTTAAAACTGGCAAAATCATATTGCAGCGAGCACCTCAACAACGGCTTATATCTTATAGAAACTTATAGAGAAGCTGCTTTGGAGGATATCCATGAATATGGGATCCACGAAGATGCGTGGCTGTTGCGTGCACGCATACAGTCCCGACATGTACGATCAAAACAATATTTTTGCTATATATTATTAGACAGAAATAGTAGAAACATATTACAACATTATTGCACATGTTTGACAGGACGCCGCACGATAGGTTCCTGTGCGCATATTATATCTATTGTGTGGTATTTAGGATATGCTAGACATGAAGGCTTTATTGAACCAGCACTATTTTTAAATAACATTATCATGGATGAAACACATTAAACGATAAAACTTACTCTGAACTTGTTTTATTTACTTCGATAATAAACAAACAATGATAATATAATAATCAATGCTGATCATTTGTAATTAAAATCGATATACAATGTCGAAAAAATATCAAAAAGAATTAAAACAACAGAAAAAAAATTAAATAAAAAAAAACTTTTAACGTATGATTACTCAAATTGGACAGAAAATCGGGACTAGCGCTTCGATTATTCTTATTCTACAAAAAAAAAACCTTTCCAACGACGTATTACTCATTCCGATTGGTGCCAGGACCAGGTTCCATACATTTGTGCCCATCATCCTTAAAATGTACTAAATACAGTCACCAGCAGCCCGACCACAACATTTTTATTGTAAAGACGATTCATAACGATTCTGAGTTGAAAAATTCATAGATCAAAACGACCTCTGTGGCGCAACGGTACCGCATCTGCCTACCATGCGAGAGGTCCCGGGTTCGATCCCCGGCTGTGGAGGAAAGAAAGAAAAAACCCAGGTCTTGGATGTTTACATGTTTGTGATGTCGTTGTCTCTGGTTCCCACGACACAGGGTATCCTAGTGTGGGGTCACAAGCAATGTTTGCGCCAGTATGTAAATGTTATGTTATGTTCTTATGTTATAGGTAAATGTTGACGTGCTGTGAACTGTATGGTTAAACAACAAAAGGAATGCATGCATGTCTGACTTGTATCTTGTATCTAGTCTATAAACGTCTCACTGCAGAGCATAGACCTTCTCTCAAAGAGATAATAGGGCCTTAATTCCAGGCGTGCCCACCGCGGAGTGGCAATTTCAATTTCAGCTCTGAGGTATTTGAATACCGCCGACAGTCAGCTTTCCTCATGATGGCTTCCTTCACAGTTTGCGTGTGGTATTGCTATTATAAGTTAGAAAACATAAATTGATTTTAAAAACCTATTTAGAGGCTAAAAATTCCACCCATGCCGGGATTCGAACCCGCAACCTCTGGCTGTCCGTGCCAGCGCTCTTACAAGTGAGCCTCTAAATAGGTTCATAAATTGTCATTAGCACGGGTTAGTGCATTAAAAAGAATATATAAACTGATTTACTTACTGACTGAAAATCAACATTCATACGTTAAAATGTTGGACTTTCTAATACTAGGGAGGTTGTAGCATAATCATTTGTGTCATTGAAAAGGTCGATGTCAACCCTTGTATGTTCCCACTGCCGATGCCGGGGGACGGATCTTACCTGCATCGCAGGAAGGTTAGGCCATACTCCACTATGGAGGCCAGGTGCGGGTTGGTGGAGGATTGTAAGACAGTGGCGGGCCTTACTATCAGAAGTTATCAAGCCGCCCATAAGGCCTCTGACATGCATTAACGCACCATTTAAAAAGTAGATCTAAAGTAGGTCCATTAATATTTTTAGAGAAAGTGTTACGTTACCTTTACATTTTGTTGCACGTTAAAATCCTTAGTTGTATTAAAAAATCTGGCCAAGTACGTGTCAAACTACGCGCAGTGTATGGTTCCGCAGATGACGGGTTTTTGCTCTAAAGAACTAACAACTTAACCCTTAACCAGGCATGGGCAGTGTGAATTTTTCATTGGTTTTGGACTTTATTTCAAGTTGATAGGGTTCAATTTAATGTGGTCCTGTAAAGTACATTGCTTCGTTAAGGGTTAAAGTAATTTTCAATGGGATTCTTGCGAAGGCTTATATTACTCAGTAATTTGTGAAGCCTACTTGGTAGTGATAGTTTGCCTCAAGTTCATTTTGTGTGCTACTGGCCTGAATGTTTTCACGCTTCTACAATCAACCGTTTATCCAGAAAAGGCAAGGAACGCCTTACGCTAAAACAAAATTGCGCTTTAAAGCTTAATATTTTGCATACGGATCCCTAAATCGATGAATTATTTACTTACACTTACAATATATTTAAGGACCGTAACGAACGTTTTATACGACCAATCGAACAATTAATAAAGATTGGGTAGTTGTTCATAAGTCCATGTACAATAAGGCTAAGTGCGCACGGGTTACTTTGGTCACCGGGACTGTCACTCCGTAGATATGTATGGAGATGCGCGAAATGTCACCCAGTTGTCACGTCGTAACATACGCGCAACTCCATACAAATCCACGGGCTTGATAAGAGTGACGAAATAGTCACGGTAAAAAAAGTAACCGGTGCGCGCGTAGCCTTAGCGTTCTCTATTTATATACTATAAGAAACTTATGTATATAAGAAACTAAACAATATACTCGTACAAAATGATCCATCTCTATCCGTTCTTTCGCATTCAAGCGTTCAGGTTTCCTCACCTCCGACACTGAGATTTCCTTACGGTGTGTTTCTTTTTGCTGCAACTTTGCCTGCAGCGTAATTGACCAGAGAGTTAAGGTACAGTCGACACAGGTCAACATTTACATTTTTGTTGCAGTTTCGTCCTTAACATGACTGATTAGAGTGCAGGTATTTACAGGTAGAGGTGCTATCGACGGAACGGGCATGGACGGGCGGACACAAGGAGATCTTTGTTTCTTCTGCATACCCGCATACGGGTAGACTGCATGCCTCGATGGCCATTGAAAGGCCATTACAATCACATAATTCTACATACCCTGTCAGTTGGTACTTCTTGTCAAGCCATCCCGCGCAACGTGACAAAACATCGGACCTCCACAGGGCGACTATTTTCACACAGTGAACAGTTTTTTTCGCCTTCAAACGACTTTACCTTCCCCTTAGGGTATCTGGAGAATCTGGAGTTGTGCTCTAAAAACAAATTGAAGAAGACAATTTATAGATTTTATCCGACAAGGGATAAAATACAGAATTGTATAGCGGCGGATTCGTGGGTGACCAAGCATTGGCAATATACAATGGAGCAAAGAGACCGCTCGCGCGCTCTTGCAGCTAAAGGGGGATTCATACTTGCAAATTCTTTTTTATTTAGGTACTAGCTTGCCCAGCGAACCTCGTTCCGCCTAGCAGTTGATTCTTTATTTTTTTTATTTTTTCTCTCCGTAAGAACCATCCTCGTCCTTCAAGGAATATTTTAAATAAAAGAATTAGCGAAATCGGTTCAGCTGCTCTCGAGATTTGCGCTTACCAACACATTCAACGATTAATTTTTATATTATAGATTTATTCGGTCCAATGTCCACCCACCTAGCAGATACATGTTTTCTACTTCTTCTTGAAAGGAACCTAGCTATATGCAAATACGGTAGATGACTCAAAATTTGATTGGGATAAAATATGTTAAAAAACACATAAGAAAATTTTTTTTCCTTATAATTGAATATGTGAAAAATCTTGTTGCTGTATTTTTCACTTCTAATCTTTTTTTTTTAACTAAAACTTTCGTAATTTCTTAAGCTTTTTTCCGATATAACAACACCCGTAAGTACATCCGGACTAAAAGTCTACACTTCTAATCTTGTTATATTTCGATGTGTGAACGTTAATTAAGGATAAAAACATAATTTTACGAAACAATTTAAATAATGATTAATGCTTTTTTGTTATATACCAATCAATAAGAATAAATATTCTTCTTGATTTATATTGTATTGGTGTACATATAAATTATTTCTTTATTTCCAATAATTACAACACACATGTGACTTTGTATTGCAATTATCATGAAACTTTGTCTAAAATAAAAAAATATATATGTATCTGAGAAAACAGGTTTTGTTATTTTTTACTCAGTAATTAAATTTAATTGGGAATTTTAAAATAATTATAATTTTGGATTTCGTAATGTAAAAAAATAATATTATATTTTATAAATAAATATTTACGATTATTATCATAAAATTGTATTATCACTGAATCTCACAACTCATTCTAAATATGTATGTACACCATGTTTATAATTCAAGCAACGATCACTTAGTCTATAAAGAGATATAGATAAGAGTTTATACTTTTCCAAATACATATTCATAGCGTAGTAACATAAACAGAAACACACCAATTACTTATCATCGTAATATCAGGACGTAAGTATGCAGTCGGCTTTAAATATTTTTAGCTCCACTACTCCTGTAAGGCTTGGACCCAGTAATAATTAATAAAACTTTGACGCCATCTAGTTCTAGGTCAATGTGAAGTACCTCCTCCTCGAATCTCCTTAAGTATCGAAATTTATATTTCGATTAATTTTGAGTTTTTTTTTTGGGTTCCGTCCCTCAATAAAAACGTAAACTTAAACGTAAGTTCGAGGTTAGCCTAAAACCGTTACGGCTGCAAAAATAAACTAATATTACTTACCATACTCAAGGGAATTCTCTGCTACATAATCTGTTTTCTCAGATTTCCACTTTGTATATATATATATTTTAGTTTAGTCTGAGATCCATAGTTTCATAATAAATGTACAAAATATTGGTTGTAGTTATTAAAAATTAAGAAATAATTTATAAACAGTATGAATTTTTGTTATATATCAAACAATATGATATATAACAAAAATAATAAAAGTATTGAATTTTTAATGGGCATATTGATACTTTGAGAGAAGGAAACACGAACCTTCTGGTACGGAACCCTAAAAACACACGTTTTTGTACGGAGACAACTGTTGTTTTTACCCGACTGAGCTAAATTTGGATTTTAGGTTATTCGCTGTCATTATACGATATTCTGTAAAAAAATCAACAATCACGGTTAGAAAAGCCGCTTAAATCTCGGACCAAGAAAAGAAGCCTTATTTTCTATTTTATTATTTCACGAACAAATTTAGTACGCACTTTTTTTCTGTGTTCCATGAATTCATCAGAAGCACAAACTGATTGACCATCTTATGTACCAAAACCAACTTAAAAGGAATTGAAAAGCTTGTGTACAATTACATCCGATATGCTTATCTCTAGATAGTTGGGCAATCTCAAAAGACCGTACAAAGTACTTCAGAAAAACACGGGGCGAAACGCCTCATCCAAATAAGTTCAACACTCTCCTAGCCGGTTTATTTATAAACAGTCCCCGCAAGGTTTTTGTGCTAAAACCCTAGCGAATGTAACGCGGGCATTTTTTTAAAAGAACCTTCTTGCTATTTGAAAATGGTGACAGTAAAATATTGCTCCTCCATATGAATGAGGTTGACACTCTGTCATAGAGTTTGCTACTGAAAAGAGGGTTGACTAGACTATAACTATGATAGGACCAACCGTTTATTCAACTTTCGACAGATGCACATCCATGAGATTCGTTATTTACTTCACTGGAAACAACAGGTGAAAAATTTGAAAATTCATGGACACTTCTTTTTTACAATAGTGATGCAACGTGTTTTGCTACAATAGTATAAACAATGTAGCAGAGACTATTCAAGTTGGTTTTCTATAAAAATATATACCCATCTCATTACACAGCTTTGACCTGCGACGTCATTATAGATTCGAATAATTCTGGCAATTTTTGATAAAATTGCTACAAACATGAAATTATCAAATTTATCCAGTTTTTTGCAGAAATTATCCATTTACTTTATTTAAATGCCTTGCAATGCGTTTTTATTATTTGCATACCGTTCAAATTTGTTAATTATTAGACAATAATTTTAGGCAATATTTAATTATTAGCTGACTCGGTAAACGTTTTTATTCTATATTATTTTGCCTGCAAACTCTCTCCGGCCTAACAAATTATTACAATTAGATTAACTTCGCCGGTATCTTGTCAAGTCAAATGTTGCAGGTTCGTCACCTTTGCAAGCCTTCTACACAATTGTTCTGTGCAGTTGAATTCTTGCACTCCTGGCCGTGGAACAAAGCTGGTTTGTCACTTAAACTATTGTTACCTCAATTTGTCTCATGAATACATAAAGTTTTAAGCCAACTAAGTCAGAAAGATGGTTTGGGGATGCAAAAACACATACATACATAACCTCACGCCTGTATCCCAGAGGGGTAGGCACAGATCAGGGACTGCCACTTGGCACGATCCTTACAGATCACCTTCGCTTCATCAACGTTCATAAGTCTTTGAATGCATGCACGCCGGTTCCGGGTACTTTTTATCTTTCCTTTTGCTAATGCATCCCCTATTTCGTCGATGTATGTCCACCTGGGACGTCCCTTATCAGCCCTTCCACTCACATTGGCAATATATATTTGTTTCGTCAATCTTTCTTCCTTCATCCTCTCCACATGTCCACAAAACAATATGCAAAAACCTGCACCATAAAATATGCCCGTTGGTATGTCAAATCTATTTTTAAATTGCAGAGAATTAAGACAGCGCTTGACAAAAGCAACTGAGTTATTTTACGTTAAATCTTAAAAGTTTACTGTATTGCAAAACATAAGTTGTCTAGTAGAACACGACTCAATATACAAATCGAGTCAGACGGTTAAACTTGTATAGGTAGCCTAAAACCACAACTACTGGTATTATCATCTTGTTAATTTTTATCAAGTTAAAAAAAACTCAAAAATATCTATCTTTAATATATAATATAAATAATATAATAAAATATCAAAAATATCGATATTCTTAAACATTTCACGCCAAGTACAAAAATTTTGCAACTCACTTATTATAAAATTATAATATTAAGCCCTGATCCCAACCTATCGATACACCGCGAACAACCGATCCATAAACGTCGATAAAAACGACTAAAAAAGCTACCGCCCGTTCTGTATAAAACTGTACAGTCACATTAACATTTACACGTGTGCACTTGAGTAACGGACATTTCATGCCACCCCGCCCTGGAGACAATTCGATTCACACAATTCGACCCCGTGACAACTATGACTACTGGACCCTGGCAACTCGCCTCCTCGAATTCAACCTGGAAAACTGGTCTCGGACAAGTTGACCCGGACAACACTTTACCGCCGACTACTTGGTCCCAGACAATTTATCCTTGCAACATGGTTACAACCATAAGATCAGTGGCGCTTTCCAATTGTATGGGTCAATTGTCCAGGTCGAGTTGTCCGGATTGGATTGACCGGGTCAATTTATCCGGGTTGATCTATATATTTTTATTTGGGATCGACCTTTATTGCGACCGTAACGGGCGATTACAAACAAACAAACAAACAAACAAACAAACAAACAAACAAACAAACAAACAAACAAACAAACAAACAAACAAACAAACAAACAAACAAACAAACAAACAAACAAACAAACAAACATACATAAGCAGCTGTATCTCTGAAATTTGTGCCACTTGCCAAGATACTGACAAACTTATTTCGTATTTCGACCGGCTGACTGTCGATCTCTTGTACTTGAAACATTTAATAGTACAGTCAATATTCGACTTCACACATTACGTTTAGTCCTCCATCAGAGCAATAAACCCAATCAATCTACCTAGTCAGCCTATAAACAGACATCAGAACTGTCCATATGCATCTTCTCTTTCACCCTAAGTCCGGTCCTTCACCAGTCTCGTCCGGTATTTCCTAGCCACTTTGTCATTGTCTTCGGCCCTCCAGGCTAGCCGTCTACAGACCGTGGGCTTTCTCGGTCCATTCAGTAGTTCTGGTGGTGACAAAAACGCAGATTACTATTTTATGGGCCTTCTGTTTAATATTACACAACTGTCAAAACCTGAGGGTGGCTCTCTTTGAATACTGTACGATTGATTGGCTTTCTAAATGATTTTTAGGCGTCTGCGGTGCCCCAAAGGAGGTTAGTGTATTGGGATCAGATGTATGTTTAGTCTGTTAGCTTTTAGAATATACCTCGGCTACTATCGGATGAAATCGGATATATTCGTGTGATTGAAATATCGGAACTGATATGACAATCAATTTCGAAATCAGAACTCTATTTTCAGTGCAAAAACCGGCGAAGATTGGCGAAAACTCTAGAGACCGAGGTATATTCTTTTAGCGAGGTATATTTTTTGTATTATTCTTTTAGGTTTATTCTTTTTTTGATATTGCTTTTAGCAATAAGGCCGCCAATTCTACTATGTATATTTGTAATTATTTTGTATTTGTTGTTTTTCCAGTGTACAATAAAGAATATTCACATCATATCTTATCTTATATTCTAAAAGCTAACAGACTATATAAAAGGTATGTTTCTCCATAACTCTCCATCAAATCGTGGCTTTTGTTTTGATCCAGCTTGTCATTTCTAAATAAAAACTATCCTTTTTAATAGAATCGGTATTAAAGAGCTGCTTTGAGGACCAAAATTTAACATTGTGACTCTTTTTGAGGTACCGTCACAAAGCGGGCTTCATCTGATTAGTAGTAGTAGTTGAGGTGCATAAAAAGAGCCTCCCCGAACGACGTACTCACTGAGCTCGTACCTCTCTGTGCATGCTGAGCAATAATCAGCAAGTCCCTTACGTTGGTTGGCAAATCCTTTCACCATGATGGCTCGCCAGATACACTAATAAGAAACATTCGTGGTGTTTGTTAATTCTTCCTAAACAAATTTGAAACTGCAGAAGTTGGAAGTGAAATAGGCGTATCAGAGTAGTAGATAAATCTGACGACACAAAATGTCCTGCATGTGCGCAACATTACCATACGAGCCAAAAACATAGCCCTTCTGTTGGAGTCCGCAGTCGGATAATAAGCAAGAGGCTCACCGCTTTCGCCTACGGCTCGCTTCGATATTTTACGAAATACTCGATTTATATGCGTCCGACGCCACCCGACAAAACTTTTATATGGCTCCGGCAACATAATTATGGCGCAAAAAGGACTCGCAAAAATTGTGTTTAAAAATGTGTATGAAAATCGGTTGAGGTAATTGGTAGCGGAAACACAATTGTATTGTGTAGGTGCGCCTAAGGGCGTTAGGTAAACTGTATAAATATGCGATAGTAATCATTGGCTCTAGTTCATTAAAAATTCCCTTGACAAATCTTTCGTACTCAGACAATCGTCACAAAAGTATTTTCCCACTGATCCAATGAATGGCGTGCTAAATTACGCCTTATGGAGAGGTTTTGAGAGTCTTTTCTTACTTACTGGCATCATATTATGAATCTTTACATTGTCAAAACTTGATCAGTCTAAAAGGATGATGATGACGTACAGAAAACATAAATCTGCTGGACATATAATTCCTAGCTACGTAATTCAATAAAAAGAAAATTTGTACCAACGTTGATGTCTTTTGGTTGAAATTTTTTATCACAATCAATCAGTGCTTGCCGTGAACATTCCTTTTTTTGACTCAAGTTTTCAACAATATATCTATTGCATATCAGCTATTATTAAATAAATTAGATACATTATACTGAAAATACCTTCATTATTGCACCATTGCAAGAACGACGTGATATTTCGAAAACCTCTAATTTTATAGGAGCATACTAGGGTTCAAAGTGTTTAAATTTTTTCTAAATTATTGTCCATTTTGCTTATAAAAAGGATCAACAATTAATGCTTTTTAGAAAAATGCAGGCATAAAACTTTTAAAATTTTATTTTTTTAAAACATAGCTCAAACGAATGTCACGTTTTTTCTAAAACAAGGATACTTAGAAAGAAAAAGATATTATAAGTGGTATAATAAATTGTTATACCACTTATAATATCTGGCTATCCTGCTAGCGCTCTATCCAACTGAGCTAATGGGCGACTCACCGGCATCAGTGAAATTTTGAACCTCTTTACACTATTCTCTGTATTACGTTCAGGCAGCGACATCTGACTGAAGTAAATTGCATCACTTACAGCCCCGAGTACCTACTTTGCAGTTAGGTTTTTACATCGGAATGATATCGCTTTACCCACATGATTATACTATTTTTATTTTTAATGCACTAACCCGTGCTAAGGACAATTTTAAAAACATATTATATAGGCTAAAAATTTCACCAATGCCGGGATTCGAACCCGCGACCTCTGGCTATCCGTGCCAGCGCTCTTTCCAACTGAGCTAATGGGCGACTCACCGGCATCAGTGAAGTTGTGTTAAAACTGTTTTATACGGATTTCACTCGTTTTATTATATTTTCGACGTTTCGGCACTTTTACAGGTGCCGTGGTCTCGGATGACTGAGGTGACAGGCGTCTTTTTGAAAGCCTTAACTGTTAGTTTACTACCCTCGGCAAAAATTACAAATTATTAAATTACAAGTTTTAATTATGTCTAGTGCTCGTGTTAACCTCAGAAAATACTACGCTGGACAAGTTTTTATATTCTGTGGAAGTAATTAATATTAAACGTAAAGGTCGATCCGCTGCTGGCTGCAAACAATATTTGACGTTCCCGCAGTAAAGTACCTTGTTATTTATGGAACGTGTACTAATAAAAGACGAGATTAGATTATGGGCCGCGTCGTGCTGTGAAGATCCGTAGTTTATGAAAGTAGAATTTTACGAGTGGGACTGGAAATCAATCGTATTTATTATTATTACATAACCACAAGCACATCTGTAATAAATCGTTGGAGCTGTTACAGGGCGCTGTTTTGTGACTAGATTTCTTTTCTCCATCTTTCGTCATCCCGCAAGGAGTATGGAGTGTTTTCTACGTGGAGTGGTAATGTACATGATATAGAATAAAATGTTAATACATTATTTAATTTTAAAAGATCATCATCATCATTCCAGCCAATTGCAGTCCACTGCTGGACATAAGCCTCCCCCAGGGTGCGCCACAAGACCCGATCTCCCGTTTTCGCCATCCAGTCACCACCAGCCACCTTTTTCAGGTCGTCGGTCCATCTGGCCGGAGGGCGTCCTACACTACGCTTGCCGAGTCGTGGTCTCCATTCGAGAACCCGTCTGCTCCAACGATCATCGGTTCTGCGACAGATGTGACCAGCCCACTGCCACTTCAGCCTGCTACACTTCTGATAATTACATTAAAGATAATTACATTAAAATATAGTTTCACTGTTTGGCGTCTTTTCCACGTCACCTGTTGGCTAGTATAAAATATTAATTTAGTTTTGAGCTCGCCGATCCGCTACTTAACTCTCTTTTCAAGTAAGTTTTAAATAGTAAATGTCTCTGCCATTAGACCAAAAATATTAAAGTATATGTTTTGAGGACCTAAAAGCAACAAAATAAATCTATGTTAAAACTTTGCGTTGCGGAACAGCCAAAAACGCGGTCAACCATTTTTGTCTATGGTTTGAAGTCCTAAGGATTGTAAACAAAGTTTGACATTCAACATAGGTGCCTAGTCTTAAAATCTGTGAGCATAGTGAGCACTGTGAGTAGTGAAATAACAACAACGCAACCGTGACATCGAGTTTAAATGCAAAAAATTGCTATTATTATTAGTGGATTCTTGTACCCAGTGAAATAAAAATACGAAAAACTTGACTCTAAGTTGAGAAAAGAGACCCCGATTCTTTATCCACTGAAACTCGAGTGTGTTAATGTGAAGATCACTTTGATGTAAGTCCTTTAATAATAAATGTTACAGAAACTGTCTACAGATGTTTGTTTACAAACCAAAGATGGATGGATAGTGTTTTCGCCGTGCTGAATTAATAGCGAAAAATATTTTTATCTGCAAATTTTGTAGTCATCCTGCATACTTAGTTAGTAAAGTCAATGGATTTCGGTTTCTTACGTTAAATACTACAGGAAATATTCATTTATCGCGTCAAATTTGATACGAGTCAAGTAGCGGTTTGTACAATGTTTACAGGTGGAATAAAGAAGTTACAGTCTATTTATTCTTACTTGTCCAATTTAGTAAACAAGATTCTAACCTTAAAATTGAGATTAGATGCCTAAACTAAACATTTTCTCGCAAATTCATGAACTATCATGAACTATGTTTATAAAATTGGCAGCGTGTTATCTAAAAGAGTGTTCCAGGTTACTTCATTTATGGAAATATGGCAGTTTTGGACTAAAAAGTCACAGTTTAAGGGTAGAATCTTGTTTACTAAATTGGACAAGTAAGAATAAATAGACTGTAAATGTAACAATGGAGCTTCAATCACTTAGTTGTCACTTTAGAGGGTGGCTCAACGGCTTTTTGTACGATTACTTATAAATATAAATTAGTTAGAAAATATAAATAAATAAGAGTAAATATGATATGTCTTTGTGTGTTGTGGCTATTTAATAAATGATTCTAACTATCTTTCTAAGTTATGTATTTTTGTGAAGTCATAGTAGCAAGATTGCTAACCGTCGTGAGGAAACCTGAGTGCCTGAGGTGTTAAAATTATACTCATTCTTAATATAAACCTTCGGAAGCACGTATCACACCGTGTTACACGAGCAAAAAATATAAAAAAGTCTTTCAACAAGATAAAGATATCGCGTAGGCTGTGCGTGTCCATATAAAGCCTTAATATACGCAGAGTAGACTCCGTACGTAGATTCTGTGGACCAATGTACGGCAATGACATCCCGATTTATGTTTTAAACTGGATGATACAGGGCTAATTATAAGTATATTGCAAGATCATTTTAATTTTTTTCTTTATTTCATGTTCTATTTTTAAAATCCGCTAACTTTTATTACATTTAATTTAGTGAGAACAAGGACTGGCTGAATGCACTCACAGCACTTAGCTGAGCCCTATCCTTTTTATCACATATTGTCTCTAATTTTTCATAGTATTCATATTATGTTCTTTAATCTGTGTGTGATAAATAAATATTTTTCAATTTCAATTTAAATTTTTTATCATAGTCCTTGTATATGGACTACTTGTAACTATGGGAATTTTCTAACGAGGCTTTGCCTTGAGTCGTGGGGAATCGAAGCAAGAATTGTATCAGCACTCATGTCAGTAAAGAAAATCTGAAGAGGAAAATTATATAAATTCTCGCCTGTATCATATAAGTCCACTGCTGGACATAGCCCTCCCCTAATGAGCGCCATAGTGCAAGGTTGTGCCATCATTGGGGGGTAATGCCCAAGGGACACAAACCGGGGGGTGGGCAACAGCGCCCCCCGCAGTACAACTGCGATCCCCAATCCGCATGCCCAGCGTGGGGATTATGGGCATTACCCCCAAATGTATCACATAATAAATACATAAATTGTCGCTTGTATTACAACGAGGTAGGCCTATGCCAGAGCTTGCCCCTTGCCATGTACTTTGCAAGGCTCGTTAAGCACTTCGTGCCGGCTGCCGTCGATAGATGGCAGTCCATAAGCCAAGTCAGACGCATTACGGCTTGAAAACTTCTGACACCAAGACCAGCCACTAGTCTTGCAAGCCTTTACCAATTTGAACGTGGCCCTCGTGGTGGAGTATAGCCCATACCGTTCTCAGAGAAAAGACCCGTGCCCGTGTCGGTGGGGACATAATGGGTTGATAATCTTAAACCAATTAAATAAGTATGTACATATAAGGAGGCTTGCTGTGTGGTGTCGGCCTAGAGAATAGCACCAACCCAAATTCTTCCCGCGGGTGTCGTAAAAGGCGACTAAGGGACACAAACCGGAGGGTGGGCAGCAGCGCCCCCTGCAGTACAATTCCTCCGAACTGCGATCCCCAACCAGTATGCCCAGCGTGGGGATTATGGGCATTACCCCCCAATTACAACTCATTAGGGGAGGGCTGCCTCCCCTGGACTTGAATTGCCGTATCATATAATACGGCAATTCAAGTCCAACATGCTCGTGCGTAAAAGAAAAAAATACTACAAACGAAACGTAATAAATGTGTCCAATTTTCAGGATTTCCCAAAGAAAATTTTCCTGCCTTCTTTGGAAAATGGAAATTGCATGTTTAGCTAAACAAACTATTCAAAATTAAGGCGGTTGCACAAAATTTCTGGTGTCAGGATGCTTATCAAAATGAAAGAAAAAGAAAAGAAAAATATTCATTGCACAAGCAGTGTATTAGAAACCTATACGATGAAGAAAATATAGAAAGTTGAAAATATTATTTTTGTGTTTCAATCACTAATTATTTAATTAAAAAAAAATACGGCAGATCTGCGATTTTGTTTCATAAATACGGCAATTTGAAGGTCTAGATACGGCAACCCAGATTTTGACGATAGTAACACTGAGCAGTGGACTAATATAGCCTGAAGAAGAAGAAGAAGATATAAGGAGGTATGTTAATTTATGATCCATGCCTATCCCTCTGAGATACAGGCGTGATTTTATGTTATTTTATATGAGGAGATTAGGAACTGCAACGCAGCCATAACTGTCTTGATAATTTTATTTGCAATCTCTAGTTCAGTAACCACTTGTACTGCCAGAGGGTCACCAGATCGTAAGCTTCGTACTGCAAGCGCATTTCTAATTCAAGACGTAACACCTACACATCGTTTTTTGCTTGTAAAATTATTTGTAATTGAATATGGATTTATTGGCTTACTACTAGGGTGTGCGTGTATAATAAAGCTTACTTCCCATGAAAGATAGCTCGTTTTTACGAAGTACGCTTTGTATAATCACACCTGGTATTACAAGAAATCGCAGTTTAAAATAGCGTTACAGAAAATAAAATACAGCATTTAAAATCGTTAACACGTTCCATGCATACTGGTCGGTAGTATAGGCCCATAAGTGAGTTCATCAGTTAAGCAGCGCTTGAAATCGTCGTTTTTACCGTTATGCAGTGAGGTTTTTTGTAAGATACTTAATGAAAACTCTGATAGCACAACGTGGCGCTCTTTAGGGGAGGGCTATGTCCCGCAGGGGACTAGTATAGCTTGACGACGACGACTTAATGAAATCAAAGAGACAAAATACATTTGTTTATATTCTTTTTTAATGCACTAACCCGTGCTAAGGACAATTTTAAAAACCTATTTAGATGCTAAAAGTTCCACCCATGCCGCGACTCGAATTTGTGACCTCTGGCTAATCGTGCCAGAGGTCACGGGTTTTTTAGCCTCTAAATAGGTTTTTAAAATAAATTTGTTGGTACGGGATTTTTTTGAAGAACTCAGAGAAAAAACTGACATGGCAAAATTATTTTATTTTAGTATTAAAGTGGCGGTACTCTACCTCCCGACAATAAACTAGCTCAATAATCAAATTAGAAAAGCGATTTATTTATCTATATGACTTAATCTATATGACTTGTTATATTAAAAAGTCATAAAGACAAAAAGAAAAGTAATGGTATTCGTCAAATTCAGATAAATTATATTTCTCATTCTGTCTGTCTGTTCTGTAAACTCTGTAGACTGTCATACCGTAGCCGCGATAAGTTTGCCTTTTCTATATCACAGCGAACGTGTTAAGGTGCATTATCACGCTAATCACATCACATCACACTAATTTATAAAGGCGAAAGTTTGTGAGCCAGTATATTTGTTACTTCTTCACGTCAAAACGGCTGAAGCTATTTTAATCAAATTTGCTATGGAGTTTGGTGACACCCTGGATTAACGTTTTAATGCGGGAAAATATCTTATTCTCATGGGACAATCAATAAGCCGCGGGGCAAAGAGCGGTGGTAGCGGAGCGGTGTAGAACGCCGGCTTCTCAATCGGGAGGTCGTGGGTTCGAACCCCGGCATGTACCAATGACTTTGTTTTCTAAGTTACGTACATTTGTGAAATTATAGTAGCAATACTACTCGCTGACGGTGAAGGAAAACATCGTAAGGAAACCCTAGTGTCTGAGGTGTTAGCGTACCTCAGCGCTTGCTACGTACAATGGCCCAACTATGAGGCTAAGTGCGGAAATCTCAGGTCTAACTAACTAACTAAGCCGCGGGGCACAGCTAATAATATATAAAACTTACTTACGCCAGATCATACAGAATCTTACCGTGAGTGTATAACAATAATCTAACCTAAAATCGGCCCATTGAAGGGCACAGGCCGTCTCTCAGACATAAAGTACGCGCTCACCGCGCCCATACCTTGGACAGTCAGGTTTCCTCACGATGTTTATCTACTACACTTCACAAATGTACGCAACTTAGAAAACAAAACCATTAACTCACTGTGGTACATGCCGGGATTCAAACCCACGACTACCCAAATGCAAGGCCAGCATTCCACCGCTCCGCTGCCACAGCGCCTCGAGTAAAAAACCAAGGGACTATTAATAAAGTCAACCTTTTTATGTATTCATAGTTATTGACCGTGTTGGCAGTGATGATAATAGTGAAATACACGGATAACTTCACGCCGAGCGCCGATGGTCCAAGGCAATAATGATAAAGGCAGGCCTATAAAATTATAATGTATGTGAGTGACAGTATAAGTCTACACGGTAAAAACTAACAGCGCGATCGCTGCCTACAAATAGTTACATGCATTGCATCGTATTAGCAGGAAAAGGTAATAAAAGAATCATGGTAGGTGTATTCTGTCGGCCTATCTGCTAGTAAGTGTCCGATCTAGCGTTGAGAGACTTGTTTACTGAAATGATGGTAAATATGAGTGTGTAAACTAGGACTCCAAGCGAGTAATAGTTGTCGTACTGTCGCCTTTACTAAAATCCTTACTCCATTATTAAATTACGTAATTACGCGCTTGCTACGTACAATGGCCCAACTATAAGGCTAAGTGCGGAAATCTCAGGTCTGACTAACTAATTACGTAATACAGAGAATAGTACGTATAGCCAGAGGTTGCGGGTTCGAATCCCGGCATGGGTGAAATTTTTAGCCTCTAAATAGGTTTTTAAACAGAGAATAGTGTAAAGAGGTTCGAAATTTCACTGATGCCGGTGAGTCGCCCATTAGCTCAGTTGGAAACAGCGCTGGCACGGATAGCCAGAGGTCGCGGGTTCGAATCCCGGCATGGGTGGATCTTTTAGCCTCTAAATAGGTTTTTTAATCTTTTATGTAACATATATACGTCCCGAACCGAGTGATTGGAATCAATCACTTGAGTTAAGCAACAACAGGCGCGGTCAGGTGCAGGATGGGTGACCGACCCGTGACTACCGCTAGTGGCATTTTTTCCGAGCGCTTCCGTTGCAAGCCACGTTATGCCGTTGGTGCCGGCTGTCATGTAATGGCAGTCGTTAAGCCATGTCAGAGGCTTTATGGGCGGCTTGATAACTTCTGACAGTAAGGCTCGCAATCTTACAATTCTCCACCACCCCGGACTTGGCCCCTACCCTTCCTACGATACAGAAAGAGAACCGTGCCCGAGCAGTGGGGACATTCAAGGGTTGATATCGATCGATATACGTCCCACTGTATGGCACAGGCCTTCTCTCAGAGACAGTATGGGCTTAAGAACTACGCGTGACCACCGCGGATTGGCGATTTCAAGCGCTGAGGTCTGTGATATCTCAGGTTTCTTCGCGTCATGTTGGTCGTTAGCGAGTGGTCGGCTTCTCAATCGAGAGATCGTGGGTTCGAATCCAGGCATCCGATGACATTTGATTTCTAATTTGCGTACATTTGTGATGTTATAATACCACTTGCTAACGGTGAAGGAAAACATCGAGAGGAAACTTGAGTGTCTGACTTACCTCAGCGCTTGAAATTCCTTTTTATGAATAGTTTTTTGATAATTTCAACTAACTTTTTGGTCTAGCCGTTGAGACGCTTAAATACCAAGACAGAGGTCGTGGATTCGATTCCTACTGGAGGCCTCCGTACATTTGTACAAGTGGTCTCAGTCTGGGTGTATTTTCATGTTTGTGTCGTCCTTGCTTGGTTACCGTAATGCAGAGTATCCCGGTTTGGAACCAGGTCAAGTGGTTGTGTTTTATGTGGAAGTTTTTAATATTATTATTTTTTATTTACCACACAAAAATAATAAATAATAATTATTCTGTCATTCACTTGTTTGTGGTAAAAAGGAATGGGCTCAGCTTTATTGCCGTGACTGTATGCGTAGTCTCGGCGCTGGTTTTCAGCACGTCCCTTTATTTTAGTAATTAAAATCATAATATTACATATTATGCGCCATTTTATAGAAGAAAAAGAACATCAGACACAAAATAGCAACAGGACACAAATAGTAATTGCAATTTAATTCAGCCATATGTCGCTGCCTGTACGTAATACAGAGAATAGTAAAAAGATTCGAAATTTCACTGATGCCGGTGAGTCGCCCATTAGCTCAGTTGGAAAGAGCGCTGGCACGGATAGCCAGAGGTCGCGGGTTCGAATCCCGGCATGTGTGGATTTTTTAGCCTCTAAATAGGTTTTTAAAATTGTCCATAGCACGGGTTAGTGCCCACTACGATAGCACAACGTGGCTCTCTTTAGGGGAGGGCTATGTCCAGAAGTGGACTAGTATAGCCTGACGACGATGACGACGACGGGTTAGTGCATTAAAAATAAAAATTGTATAAAATAGTAATTGACCAAATCTAGCACAACTGGCAGCTAGAAGATCTTTAAATAATGTATTCATTCAGTCTACCCACTATATTTTTCAACGTAGAGAATCTGTACTCAACTCAGATTATTTCCAAGGTGCCTTGAAACCAGTTTTCGTTACGGTGTGCTTCAATAATGTCATCTTTTTGCTTCGCTTTCAAAAAAGGCGTACAAAACCCGTCACGCAGACTTTGATTTCATAGACCTAGAGACCATTTTCCTATGACAAGTTTCGGTCTAGAGAAGGATAGTATTGGGATCTCTCGAACGGTTTTTCTCTCTTTAGATTGTTGAATTTTATTTGGGGATTCAAGCGTTTGTTAATAAGATTAACAGTTCTGATTTGATCATTTTTGTACAAGTAGTTTCAAGAGACTTTTTGCAACAAAACGTAAATTCAGGGATATTTTTAAAATTCGCAATTCTGCATAAAGCGTTTCTTGAACTCTCTTGTTTTGCGCCTGACATTTTATACTTTTTAATTAACACTGTATGTGTGTAAGGCGTATTGTCAAAAATGTCATATTAAAAATTAAACTCGGTTGTTCGTATTTTGTAGGATAAATAATTTTATTAGGTAGTCCCAGGCGGACATACTTCGACCAAATAGGGGACGCACTGCCAAAAAGCAAAATAAAAAGTAGCTGAAAGACAACGATTAATGAACGTTGATGAATTGAAGGTGATCTGCCAGGACCGTGGCAAGTGGCAGTCCCTGATCTTTAACTACCCCTCTGTGTTACGGGCATAACCTTATGTTGTGTTTGTTAATAATTATAAGTAATATTCATGTCCCTAGAGTGTCGATGTCAACCCTTTTATGTCCCCGCACCTGGGGCACGGATCGCTTCCTGCATTGCAGGAAGCTACCTGGGGCACGGATCGCTACCTGCATCGCAGGAAGCTTAGGCCATACTCCACCACGGAGGCCAAGTCCAGATTGGTGGAGAATTGTAAGACAGTGGCGGGCCTTGCTGTCAGAAAATATTAAGCCATCCATAAGGCGTCTAACATGACTTAACGGCTGCCTTTACATGTCAACTAGCACCAATGGCTTAGCGTGCCTCGGAAGCACGCAAGCGTTTGGAAAATATGCCACTAGCGGTAGTCGTGAAACGGTCACCCATCCTGGACCTGACCGCACCTGTTTTTTGCTTAACCCAAGTGACTGATTCCAATCACTCAGTTCCACGAGTACTTTTCTTCGCGCTCCTAGAGTATAATAAGTATAAAATCAAATAAAAGAGCTTTAAAAGTCCTTTGCAAATGATGTTTTGCTTTAATTTACAAATTAAAAATTTGATACGAGTTAAAGTTCACGAATGTGTCACATGGTGCATATCGAGGTCTGACTGCGACTGCGCTAGCGCAGTAGCTCAAAATATAGTACCCACTTTCACAAAATGATAATCCGGATCAAATTCAACATTCTCCATCCATTTTGATGTTAAAACCGGGTCTTATTGTTACATATGTGACAGGTCCGCGTTATCTGTATTGCGTCTGCTGATGGATCGTCGTGCGGGGTGACTGGTTCCCAATTTTGTCCTTTTCTTTTTCCTGTTGCGTCGTATTTTATACACTTCTCTCTCTCTCTCTTTCTCTCTCTGAAAGAAGGCCTGTGTTCTACTGTAGGACGTATAAATGCTGCATTTATTACGTCATACGCATAGGTGTATCGTAAGAAACATATTGTGATTACTGGATTCTTGAATGCTCTCCATAAGGTCTAATTTAGCTCCTTACTTAGAGTGGCAGCATAAGTCTACTTATTTAAGACTTCCCAAATAAATTTGTGACTCGATTGTCTGGGTTAGATAGTGACATCGGTTTTATTGCAGAAATATTTGTCAAAGGCTTAATGAACGTTACTTGCGCTCGGGATGTCTACAAATAGAATTAATACCTAGTCATTGACGTAAAAAGACGATATTACTGTCCACTCGTGGTTATAACTTATGAACACACCGAAGGTTCTTATTCTTCGGTATTAAAGTATAGATTTGTATACAGCGTAACTTTTTCTCGCTGTGAAGTGTAGCGTCTGGGACGTACAATGGAAAATGTCGGATTATAAGATGAATGATTTCAATTTTGGTCCCAGCAATCGAGCTCTCGAATAAATGGACCTTTTCGGCCTTTATGCTTGAGCCCACCAGCGCGTATGAACATAGTTTTTTTTTTTCAACTAAATTGAGCCGCTTTCAGCAAATTCATAAAGCAACTCATATTATATGGCGCTTACAGGCGTGGCCATAGAAGAACCGGAATGCGGCTGTCAAAATTAAGCTGCGCTAAGCAAAATTTGCTGGCTGTGTGGTGTCGGCCTAGAGAATAGCACCAACCCAAATTCTTCCCGCGGTGTCGTAAAAGGCGACTAAGGGATACAAACCGGGGGGTGGGCAGCAGCTCCCCCTGCAGTACAATTCCACCAAACTGCGATCCCCAACCCGCATGCCCAGCGTGGGGATTATGGGCACTACCCACCAATGATGGCACAACCTTGCGCTCATTAGGGGAGCGCTATGTTTAGCAGTAGACTAATAAAGCCTGAAGAAGAAGAAGCCAGATTTTACAGACATATTGCTGTTCTTGTATGTGGCCGCCTACAAGCGCCATCTATGAAGCACTTTGTGCACTTGTCCTGAAATCGGTGTAAAATAAATCAATGTAAAATATTGGGATATGTGAGGATTAATAAAATTTGACGGCCTCTGTGGCGTAGCGGTAGCGCGTCTGTCTACCATGCAAGAGGTCCCGGGTTCGAATTCCGGCTGGGAACAAAAAAAAAGCCCAGGTCTTGGATGTTTACATGTTTGTGTTGTCGTTGTTTCTGGTTCCCACGACACAGGGTATCCTAGTGTGGGGCCAGAAGCAATGTATGTGCTTGTATGTAAATGTAAATGTGATGTAAAAATGTAAATACAATACATAGTACAATGCCCAGCGTGGGGATTATGGGCACTACCATAATGGCACAACCTTGCGCTATGGCGCTCATTAGGGGAGGGCTATGTCCAGCAGTGGACATAGCCCACCCTTAATGTATACAGAGGATAGAAGAAGAAGAACAAGTACAATACAAAAAAAAGAGCGCAACTAAAAGTGCACATTCTTGAATTTAGGACATATTCATACAAAATCATAATGAATAATTTAAAAACCTATTTAGAGGCTAAAAATTTCACCCATGCCGGGATTCGAACCCGCAACCTCTGGCTATCCGTACCAGCGCTCTACCAATTGAGCCAATGGGCGACTCACGGCATCAGTGAAATTTCGAACCTCTTTACAATATTCTCTGTATTACGTACAGGCAGCGACATCTGACTTAAGCAAATTGCATCACTTACAGCCCCGACTACCTACTTTGCAGTTAGGTTTTAACATCGGAACGATATCACTGTACCCACATGATTACACTATTTTTATTTTTAATGCACTAACCCGTGCTAAGGAACAAATTTAAAAACCTATTTAGAGGCTTTCTTTCTTTCTCTAAATAGGTTTTTAAATTTGTTCCTTAGCACGGGTTAGTGCATTAAAAATAAAAATAGTGTAATAATGAATAATAATAACTCTTACCTTACCTTATTATCTTTTAATATTATCCTTATTACCTTATTATTTTCTCTAAAAGGAACTTCTTAGTGAGCCAAAACAAACCATACGTACTAGTCCTTTTACCTCCGCTACCAAAGAAACCTCAATTGATTAATATCTATAAATCCAACCTTTAACTGTCAAGATTTTAAAATCGGAACACACTACTCTTTTTTTAAATAGTTTAACTAAAAGCAGGTTTATACCTTCCTCGAGACATCAGTTATTGTGCCAATGGAGCATCGATTTTATCGCATTCTGTACCTTTTTTATTGGGAAAGATGTATATGAAATATTGCTCCCTTCGGAATGTTTTACGAACTTCCGTTTGCTATAATTGTGTTCAAAAAGTTTACATTTTATAAAATATACAAAAACCTTACAAAAACAATGTCAGGGTTACACTGAAATTGCCAGTACAGTCAATTATTGTAGTGAGTGATGGTCTACCTTCCAGTCACTCTTAGGTTTATAATTGACTGTACTCGCCACTTCAGTCTACCCGTGACCACGCTGACTGCAACTGCAACGCTGAAGAACGTCGGGAATTAAGGTTAATACGTTTTACTTAATAAAATAGTTTTTTTGTCCATATTTTCTCCAAAAGGATCTAGATTTTGAAATGGGCACCTAGTTTAACTTTTAACGTCCATTAAGTCACGGTTTCTGTGTATTTTGGATAAAGTACTTTGATTGATTATTGATATAATCGCATTTAGACCCGTATAATATATAACTAAGTGTCGTCATTACGAAATACTAAATTAGTGCAGTTGTGATAAATCTCATCTGAAGCTTCAGTAAACCAAAGCAAACCATGAACGGGATACAAAATCAAGAAACGAAGCAAAATAAGCCTTAACTACGGGGCATGGCAACATTTAAATTAAGCCATATCGCGCAGTCCTCGCCACGAATCCATCCCAGCACTAATTACAGTCGAGGTGGTGTTTATTTACGTATCGAATCGCGTTTAACTATACAGTGTCGGATGTCCGACGCTAGGACGTACCATCGGCAGGAGCATTTTGTGAGAGTAAACTTGTCGCGGCCTGCGACATAGGTAACTCGTTTCAGTATTGCTTTGCGGAATATCTTGTCCTGAATATCGTAGACCAAATTTTCAATGACTTATTAAGAATAAACATTTACGAACCTGGAAGAAAATATAAATAATATTGTTTCTCTCTCCGTTTCCCGTAAGGATTTGAGTTCTATGAAATGGGACAAAATCAAAAACGGTAAAGATATTCTGTCCAGATCAGACAAAGACGAGGCTCTCCACAATCTGTACCCAACGCATCCTAAAGTTCTTCGGACATACCGTCCGACGCGGGCCAGATAAACTGGAATATGTTATTATCAACGGTCTGGCGAACGAGAAACAAAGCAGAGGACGAGCGCCAATGCGTGGACAGACACTATAGCATAAGCTTCGGGAGGGACCCTACAAGCAGCCATACATGTGGCGCATAATCGGAACGAATGAAGAGCACTGGTTTCTCAGCCATGAGGATATGACGAAGAAGAAGAAGAAATTAAAGTAAGTAAATAAATTGCTCAGACAAATTTTTCAGTAGCTTACTAAAGTTAAACATTTGCGAAGGTACGTAAAGATATCTTTTAATAGTTTATTCCTCTCTTTTCTTTAATTATTGTCACACTTGTGATAAATGTGATCAGAGGCTTCAGTGAACCTTGAATAAACTATACTAAATCAAGAATTTTAGTTCTATGAAATAGGACCACGAAGTAAAACTAGTCCTAACAACGCAGGACTTGGCAACATATTAATTAAGCCATATTGCGCAGTCCTCGCCACGAATCCATCCCAGCACTAATTACAGTCGAGGTGGTGTTTATTTACGTATCGAATCGTGTTTAACTATACAGTGTCGGATGTCCGACGTCGCTAGGAGGTAGCGTCGGCAGCCGCATTTCGTAAGAGTGAACTTGTCGCCGGACCGCGACATAGACCACTCATAGTTAATAATAATAAATAATTAATTAATATTCATGGACATATTACACAGATCTCGTTAGCCCTATACTAAGTACAACTAAATGACTTGTATTATAGGTGCTAACTCGACGATAGATTTAATACAATAAATACACAGATAACATCCAAGACCCGAGACAAACAAGAAAAGTTCGTTTCCTAGTCTGACCCGGCCAGGGGTCGAACCCGAGACCTTCGGTTTTACAGTCAGCGTGCCAAACCGCTGCGCCACCGAGGCCGTCAATATTAAAGGCCGTTATATATTAAACGGGTCAAATCGCGATTATTTATTAAGTGAAACGTAATTACCTTATTTCCCGACGTTTCGGCAGCGTTACAGTTGCCGTGGCCTATCTTGTCCTAAATATTGTAGAGCAAATGTTCAATGGCTTATTAAAAAACCTGGGAGAAATTATGAATAATATTTTTCTCTCTCCTATCAATTATTGTGAATATATTGGTACACTTATGATAAATGTGATCTAAGACATCAATGTACCAGGTATAAACTATATTAAATCAAGGAGTTTAGTTCTTCGAAATGGGGCATAATCAAAAACGAAGCAAAATAAGCCTAAACTAAAGGACTTGGCAACATTTTAATTAAGCCATATCGCCCATTCCTTGCTACGAATCCATCCCAGCACTAATGGCAGTGCTCATAGACCATCCATTTCAGTAATTTTCACGGATTATTTTGTTCTAAATTGTCTTGAGCATTTTTTCAGTGGTATTGAAGATAAATATTTTCAAAAAAAAAAAGAAACATTGTCCATTTTTTTTTAAAATAACACAATATTTTTATTTCTCTCCGTATACAAAAATATACATCAGTAAATGTGTAAAAATCAAAAGTGCAATTATTATTAGTCACTGTCTCCCACAGAGGAATAGCCCACCTGAAAAAAGATAAATTAAATCCTATCCTTATTCGGTTATACACCTGTCCCGTCCCGTCCGCCTGCCTGACTGACGGTACCATGATCCCGAACAATAGAGGCTAATAATAAGGGACGTCGTATTTACGAGCATACGTGCCCTGGCCCGGCGGGCATTGTGCCAGACCCCCGGCGTTCATTTCCCCTAGCACTTTCATGAAATGCCCGTTTTCTATCACGTCGTCCCAAGCTAAAGGCCGATAGCGACAATACGCGATACGGCGAGATATATCTTTAGCTGTACGCTCTTGACAGAAAGATTGTCATCCTTATAGAGAGTGATTTTTGTGAACTGATGTTGCAATCTTCACGATTTCTCGCCATTCTTCTTACATTCAGATGTTTTTTCATTAGATTTTTTTCTACACAACGATTGGTTTCCTTTGTTTACCGTGTTACATATTTTATTAAGGGACAGTGTTTGTGTTACATAGAATGAAGGCACTTTGGCTTTGAAGATGCTCTACACGTTCATGACACAAGAAGCCTGCACATAGTGGACTTAATTACTACAAGCACACTACTGCAAAAGCTAATTATGAGTCGGTGTCGGCACCTCCGAGTTACTTTTCTAATATACATTAATATGACGAAGTTGTTAAGTTTTTATTTTCCTCAATATATCATAATTGCGCCTTTATTATTTTATAATGAAAGCAGCCAATATATTGAGGACTCAAGCACAATATGATGAATTGATGTTCGGATTGATACTTCATAATGACTACCTACTGACTTGGGTTAGATAGAACGCGTCCGTCACGCTATGTCCAGCGTCAATTAGCGGCATTTTCTCGCAGTCGCGTCGCTTCACTTTTGCTAAATAGAATCAGCTTGGGACGTTAACCTGTCAGGTTTTATTGTGGCTTCATGCAATGTCTCTGCTTTGCGTAAATCTAATTTACGATTGAGGTATGATTCTTTTCTCTTTAAGTATGCAGTTCAGGCCATTATGCCTTTCACTCTCTTAATAATAATAATTCACTCTTACATTCACGTTGCTCTTTTAGTAGAGTTAGCTGTGGTCAGCGATCCGTAATAGGCGATACAATGGGTGCTAGTCTTAAAGGTTCCTTCGAGTCAACCGGATTAAGCTTCTTTTGTTATCCTGTAAGATACTTATTTTTATAAGTAATGAGCTTACTCTTGACCTCCATCCTGCTAGAGGGCGAAGATAAGGTTTATGATAGACCAAGTTTGCCCAGAAGAAACCTGTTCACACGCATATTAAAGAGGTATTTACTAGAGGTAGGACACTTTTGCCTGAAAGGTTATGAATAGACTAAGCTGCAGCCTTATCGTCGTCTAAAAAAAGAATTTGTAAAGTAGCTGGATTTACACTTCCAAAATCTTCGAAATCACATTGTGCTGCAGGACATAGCATATATCTATTCTCAGAAAAGACAGATAATACAGGTATTATTTAGCATTCGTGGCCTAGTCAAACCAAGTAATTGGAATCAATTACTTGAGTTAAGCAACAATAGGCGTGACCAGGCGCAGGATGGGAGACCGTCCCGTGACTACCGCTAGTGACATTTATTACAAGCGTTTCCGTTCTTCGTATGGCACGTTAAGTCTTTGGTGCCGGCTGTCATGTAATGGCAGTCGTTTATCCATGTCAGAGGAGTGAGAGGCCATGAGAGGCCTTAAAATACTCCACCAACACGGACTTAGCCCCCGTGATTGAGTATGGCCTAAACTTACTGCGACCAAGAAGAGACCCGTGGCCCCAGCAGTGGGGACATACAAGGGTTGATATCGACAGGTATTATTTAAAACACTAATTCTTTAATTTCTCAGAGTGCTTAGTGCGAGTTTTTTAACTACTCGATCACGTTAACGTAAACTCATATTTCTATGGCATCGAGGAAGCGCCACCTAGCGACAAGTATGGAAATTAAAATTGCTGAGTGCAAGTAGCACGAGTTGTACTGTGACAGCGTTTTGCTAGTTCGAACGGTTAACTTACTCATACTCACTACTCAATGCTCGATTAACGCGGTAGTAAAGTTATTCGATTGGATCTGTCAAACTCGCACTAAGCACTCTTGTTGGCACTACCGACGTTTTGTCGTCACCCATTGGTTAGCTAGAATAAAATACTAATTAGCATGAAGCCCGCCTATTGTACATTATCAAATTAGTGCAATCAACAATTTTAATAATAACAAAAGAAACTGGATGATGTCATATAAATACTATAGCAGACATCTCATAATCCGAACAGCATACCCACGAAATCGCATTCCATTGACAAAGCTTTAACTGACTCTACTCCTTACAATGCTTACAATACTATGTGCAATAAAACTTCAGTAGAATCGAACTTACAGGCTGTTTCAAACCAACATTGAGCAGTAGCCAAGAAAGAAAGTAAAATTTTACCAACGTAGATTTCGTTACATATATAATATATTTCAAGTTGTGATGTTGTATAACATTTTTTAAATAATCAATCTGGAACGACTTCAATTTTGTGCTTTATCTCAATGACTTTGTTTCCTTTATTTGTAGTAAACAAATAAAGTAAAACTTTATTTGAAAACTGGATAAGAACAGAATTGGTTATCAACCCTTGTATGTCCCCACTGCTGGGGCACGGGTCTCTTCCTGCATCGCAGGAAGGTTAGGCCATACTTCACCACGAACATAATTTAACAAACATACACACTCACAAACTTTATAATATTAGTGTGATGTGATGTGTTAAAGTGTTCTCTATCTATTTATCTATATTAAAAGAAGAGGCACAGAAGGAGTCAAGAAGTGAACTGCTATCAACACCGAGGATTTTTTCTGAACAATTGCTCTCATTAGATAGAGCACGATATGTCTAATATTGAATTGGAATAGACTGCACTCCGCCGCAGAGTAACCCAAATACGTGCGCCCGCGCACCCGGCGCCGGCCAATCAGGGGCCGCTGTTCGACAGACAGCCGGCGCCAGCCAACTAGCTTTTCTGCATACCCGCAGTCAAATTTAAAAAAAAGCCATCTATTGCGGTTAATTAGGTAAAAAGAGAAGTCTCTTTCAGTCAAACCTTGATTTGGTAATAAGGACATTATAAACGAGGAGGAAAGCAGCGCCCCTTGTAGTACAATACCACCAAACTGCGATCCCCAACCCGCATGCCCGGCGTGGGTATTATGAGCACTACCCCCCAATGATGGCACAACCTTGCGATATAGCGCTCATTAGGAGAGGGCTATGTCCAGCAGTGAACTAATATGGCTATATTAGTTCACTGCTGGACTAAAGAAGAAGAAGAAACGAGGAGTTGGATTAAAGCACCTGGTCCAAGACTAAAAAAAACTCTGAACTAAATATTGGCCATCTGAGCAGCTCTACCTTGCGGTTAGTTGTTACGAGTAAGTTAAGGTGATTTGATACCCTTCAAAACGTGTGCAAATTGGTGCCCGAGAGAGGCTAGTTGTTGGGAAATACACAGCGACTTAGACGCTGGAATACATTTTGCTGCATTCTAGCGTAGTTTTGTGGACGGCCAAGGGAAGTGAAAACGAGTTGCTGTTTCGAAGTTCGAAGTTCCGTGATCGTTCAGGAACTTTGTTAGAAGTACCATGTTATTGGCGCAGTTAACTCGCGTAGATTGTTATTATAACGTATTTATGTATGTTTATCATAACTATATACGTAACAGATTATGTAGGTATATTTTTATTTATGTAGTGTATTAATGTAATATTTATTATATTTATATAAACAGTGTATTTTTGGAATTTTTTTGTCCATTTTTTCTCCAAAATGGTCTAGATTTTGAAATGGACATATAGTTTGAATTGTAACGTTCATTAAGCCGCAGTTTCTGTGCTACTTTGAGTAAAACCTTTTCATTTCATTTTCATTTCATTAATCCTACTTCCTATCCTGCTAATATTATATACGCGAAAGCTTGTAAGTATGGAATGATGGCTGATTACTCTTTCACGTTAAAACTACTGAATGGATTTTAATAAAACTTTACACTATGTGACAATTTTAATGCCATAATGATAATTCTTTTGTACGCAACGCTAATATAGGCTACTCGAAATACTAATCCTGCGCAGACGAAGTCGTGGGCAGCATCTAGTATATAGTAATCACATTATTCGTCCGTTGGTGCAACATAGCCTTTGCTTAGGTCTTGTCTGCAAGGACCTACTTGGCTCCGGCGTCGGTTGAGTGACTGCCACATTGCGCCTTCACACCTTTACTCTGTAGGATCTAACAGAGGCCAACGCCGCTGCAATTGTAGTGGCCAACTATTGGGCAGGAAAAACCTAAACTGGTCCAATCACTGACACGGAAACAAGAAGAAGAAGCAGATTAGGCTTACCATCGGACCGAGCGAACACGTAATAGTACTAAGCAGACAACTTTCCAGACGAACGGATATGGTATGGAGCGTACCGAATCGAATTGTGCCAAGTTCGATCGTTTATTAATAGTATTAGAACAAAGACAAGTAACAATGCAAAATCAAAACGTATAACAAATCAGTAACATTGTAGCATTTAATAAAGTATCTCACTGGATATTAATATTAGCAATGCCATTAAGCTATTGTACCAGTGTTCAGTCTGCTACTTCATAGTGGCGCAATAAACAAAAAGTCGGTTCTGCATCAATAAACAGAGAGTTTCAGAAAAAAAATATAAAACTTAGGTAGGTAGGTACTTATAATGAATAGAACAAATATGAGATCAACACATTAAAAATTGTGTTGTTATTTATCTTTGATGTATTGGCCTCTGGGTTGCTTATAATTATGAATTTGGAACATAAAAAAAATAATAATTTATATTGCCTTTTGTGCATTACTTATCGGAATAGTGGGAATGGAAGATAAGCATTATAGTTTCGTTACATAAAGCTGATTTTTTTTTATGGGGATTTTTAATTAAACAAAATCTCTTAGGACTAGCCTCAATGTTATTTACTACATAGTGAAGCGGTAGTATTCCAACATCAAGTTGATAAAGAGCGACTTCTCCGAAACAAACGTGGAACTCAGAAGATAGTTTGGAATTTGACAGTTAGCTGCACCTTGACTGCGTAACTTTTCACGCCCATAACCGGATTGTTTACTTAGCTCTGCCGTCCAGATATGAGGCGTAAAATGTATCGCAATGTAAATACCGCATTTCAGTATATATCTGATTCGAGACAGTGGTAATAAGCCACATAATTGTACGACAGATTCCAATAGATATTTCGTTTTTGCACTCATATGTATACGTGGAAAGTAACATAATCAAGGCGCTGCTGGGACGGACTTGTTGCGCGTAATATAGAAGAGATCTATATTCTGGCTTACCTATTTCGACCCACTCGTGAACCTATTGCTGAGGTGTATTAAATAACAAGTTTCCTTTGACCTTGCATGGCGCCACTAGGCTATTCAGAATAGAATGTCTCAATAGATCAGTTTATTACACGATCGAGAATAAATAGGCACCTATGATAATGACACCCTGGGTGAACATTAAACATGCAACGAATAAACGTTGCCAGTTATAACCTAATTAAGTTATTTATAGCAGTTGTGACTGTGAAGCATACCATTCGGAAAACGACCATTGGAGATTGTTTAAATATAAAGGGTTATTTAAAAAAATGTGCAATTTCTGGAACATGCCGTTAAACATGCCAGACTGATGAATTTACAGGTTTATGTTGATTTCGATTTTTTTTGTTAATTTTTGTTGAAACATCAGGTTTGTCACTTACAATAACGGACTTCGACTGTTTTCTCGTTAACTTTTCAATTTTTTTTTAAGTTTTACCTATTTTCTGCCTTAAAGTGGCACTGTTTGATACATAATACTGTAAGCCGTTTTGTATGTAGGACAATATTTTAATAAACGCCACAATATTTTTAGGCCGTGTAAAGCGTGATTTTTTTTATAACTTAACAGCGATGTAATGATAAAAACCTTTAAATCGTCTAAAACCTAATTTAGAAAAGTGTTGCAGGTCAGCCTATGAATCTGTATTCTACAGGTTTTTATTAATAGTTACCTTCAGGTTGATACTAGGTATTTATTTGGTTTAAAACTATACCTAGTAAAATTACATGCAATTCAATCGTTAATCAAGTTCTTAAAACGACCAAGGTTACAAAGAAACCTAATCCACAGTTCTAAGTCGCACAGTGGACAGAAACACAAAGATAGCAATCTCCAGTCAATAAACCGGTTACTCGAATTAATATGCTAAACTATAATGAGCAGTTTGAATCAGAGCTTTAGTTTTATTAATAGCCCGTAATCAAAGTCATAATTTGCTTACAGAATTGCACGCGACCAACAAATGTATATAGCCGTGATAGATTGTGGGTTAGCTGTGCCAATAACATGGTTAGCTTAGTTTAAGGCCTTTTAGAATTATTCTAGGCACAGTAAAATATAACAGAATGACTGGATATTATTTTAAAAACCTATTTAGAGGCTAAAAATTTCACCCATGCCGGGATTCGAACCCGCAACTTCTGGCTATCCGTACCAGCACTCTACCAATTGAGCCAATGGGCGACTCACGGCATCAGTGAAATTTCGAACCTCTTTACAATATTCTCTGTATTACGTACAGGTAGGTTTTTAAATTTGTTCCTTAGCACGGGTTAGTGCATTAAAAATAAAAATAGTGAATATTATTTTGTCAAACCGCCTTGGTATTTAGCACAAATTAGTCTTTGTTTTCGGATCGCGACTCGGCAAACGTAGTGTAGGACGCTCTCTGACCAGGTGGGACGACGATCTGCAAAAAACTGCATGCAGATGCTGGATGCGGTAAGCTGAAGACGGGGCGCTATGGCGCTCGTTAGGGGAGAGCTATGTCCAGCAGTGGACTACATAATACAGCATGAAGAAGAAGAAGAAAAAAAAGTCCAAAAAAGGTTGTAGGCCAGGGACCAGTAGACCAGGGACCGACACTTGCCACGGTCCTGATAGATCCTTCCTTCATCACCGTCGCTTCATCCACGTTTATTAGTCATTGCACGCAAGCATGCCGGTTCCAGACAGCGAGTGGCAGTCCCTGGTCTCTGCCAACCCCTCAGGGATACGGCGCGAGGTTATGTTATGTAAAAAGTTTGTACTGTTAGCTTACGTTCATTTGTTCGGATCACCAAAAGATTTCAGTACGTCAGGAACTTACCTGGAATGAATAAACACAGTGTTAATTAAAATGATTAAAGTAAGAAATTAGAAACAAACTCATTTCATCCCAGTTCGAACTTTACATTAATGTTTATTGGTGAACTCATTTTATTTCAATTAGAATTTTACATTCAAGTTACTTAATTATGATTTTATTGTTTGCCGACCGCTGAAAATCAGCGTCTTGGTTCTCAATGATCACGGCAAAATTCTGAGCGGCGGCCATTTTGGTGTCTTTTTATTCTTATTTCTGGCAGTAAGTACTATGGATAAACTATAATTTAGACGCTAAACCATCAATGTTTTTAATTTGATTGTGTTGGGACCAAATGAAAGTTTGGTATTCTATTTATTGAAATGGCCTATTTATTTATTGAAAATTTTATGTAATGTTATTTCGTTTTTACTGTTTGCAATAAAGAATATATTATGGCCATATTCATCGAAAGAAGTGGCGTGCCTCATGGACAACAATGGACGAATATGAGATGATTGATTAAGTGATCTATGTTACATTTATGCCGTATCTAGTTACTATCTACGCTACGTAAGAAAAGTGACCACTCAGAAACTGCAGTGGAAAAGGCTGGTTTCCGTTTTTTATACTTCACAATAAATATAATTATTGAGCGCAGTATTTATCATTGATGAAGCGAAATAAGTTTGTCAGTCATAATCTACAGGTTACAGGTATGATTTTAGGTAAGATTAGACAGTAACTATTTATTGTATGCACTTAAATATAAATTATATTACTAAATCCCTTACATATTGAAGTTATACTTTCGTTACTCTTTCGGTATGCATAACACTTGAACTAGATTTGATGGCACGTAAGAATTAAGATAATTAATAAGGAGTATGTAACCTTGTATGTAACTACGAAACAACTATTTTTCAATGTCCAACTTCCTATTTCACACATTATAAATGTAGAAATCTATAATTGGACTTGTATTAGATTAAATTTTAATTATTTGTAACGCCGTTGATTTCTCGAAATAAATAAAATGATAAGGATCGTAGCAAGTGGCAACCTCTGGTCTCAGCCTACCCCGCTGGGTTACAGGCGTGAGTTTCTGAAATATATAAAAGTAAACGCAGTAAATAAGAAATATTAAAAACCCCTCACCTTCCATAAACTCAATCTTAATCCCTATGCCAAAAACAATCACTTTAAACGTACCTTTTTAAAACATGAAAAATTCAAAGCATGACAGCGCGTGACCTCAAAAAAAACACATGTAAACAAATACCCGAACCAAAAAAGAGGCAATGACAAATTCGACTGAGTATAAAAATTTAATCACACATAATTAATACTCAGGCTCAGCGAGATGAGTATAACCGATAACGATGTACAGTTGAACTTTCGAGAGAACAGCTGTTGAACTCAGCTGATACTGTTTATACCGTGAAAGCAGTTGTGTGTATTTTCAGACTTATAGACCTTTTGTTGTAAGACAAATAGTTGGGAACACTTTATTGTACATAATAAACGAATGAATGATTTATTTTGCGACAAACAAATATGCTTGCATAATAATAATTATAAAATAATGTGTGCGCGTGACAATAATATTATTTTAGATTCTGCTGCTTTTCAAAACAGCGCTGATTTTCAAATAATATCAAAATTCAAATTTAAATAACGTGTCATGCAGGTAGGGCTTAACAATAAAATATTAAAAAGTAATAAATAAATACATTTGTACCAATTTCGGAATATTACGGAAATCTTACATTACATAGATATTTCTTAACGTAAGAGTACAGATGGCGGTCTTATCACTAAAAATGGTCTCTTCCTGATAACCTTTGGATGGGCTGGACTAAGACATTGGAGAAAAAAATTGATGTAGAAGACAGCGTTGCA
Source organism: Yponomeuta sedellus (assembly GCA_934045075.1). Classification (NCBI taxonomy): domain Eukaryota; kingdom Metazoa; phylum Arthropoda; class Insecta; order Lepidoptera; family Yponomeutidae; genus Yponomeuta; species Yponomeuta sedellus. Next base: position 22,622,951 of record OW203724.1, read on the forward strand.
GAAGGTTTTCCTTTTGTGACAAATGCTGAGTCGGGTTCTTTCACAAACGCCGTGCACTGACATTCCTTGCATGTTTATTTTTAATCTAAAATTAAAAATCTTTTACATTGTATTTATATTCTGTCATTGTACTGTATTTTAAGTGAATTAATTATTTCAATTCAATGTACAAAAACACAAAATTATAATTTCAGAGTGATATGAGTCATGAATGTCGGAGCAATTATATTATAATATCAATATAATTTTACATACAAATAATTTTCACAAATGAAATTAATATTTGATATAAATATTAATTTCTTCCACCGAGAGTAAACAACATTTGATATCAAAATTCAATAGTTTGGCACCTGACATTAAAATAATTGATAACGAATCGCTTCGCCTCCTAGGTGCCCCAATTCTGGACGATTCCTATGCAAGCTTCGTTTGTGATCAAATAACTAAATTTAAGGAATCGTCTGGTCGTCTCAAGGAGATAAATCCACACATGGCTTACTGGATCATCAAATTCTGCCTTTTTGTCCCTAAATTCACGTATGCTCTAAGGTGTTCAACCCTTTGGAATCATTTAGATCTTTTACTTTGTCTCGACGAACTTATCAAAACTACTATAATAGAAATTCTAAATTGCCCGTTACAGGATAGGAGCTGGACCCAGGCCACACTTCCGATCCGCCACGGTGGCCTGGGTATAAGAACGGCATCAAGTGTGGCCCTCCCGGCGTTCCTGTCCTCGGTTCATAGCACGATCGACCTCATTGGTAAAATTATTTCCCCGTCTCTTGGAGACGTAGAGGTCGCGTGCGTAGCTGAGGCCAGGAGTGCCTGGACCGACGCAGCCGGTCCGAGCCAGGTAATTCCAAAGATTCTGGGATCGCAGAGGCTTTGGGATGAGCCGCTCTGCATGCGGGTTCGTAAAGAACTCCTTGAAACTGCAGGCGACGACGCGGAGCGTGCTTGTCTCTTAGCCAGCTGCGAGCCAGAATCAGGCTACTGGTTGAGGGCCCTCCCATCGGCGAGCATAGGTACTCTCTTAGAGAGAACCACATTTAATTTGGGAGTTAGTCTGAGGTTGGGAGCCAGGACTAACGAGCCACATCGCTGCCGCTGCGGTGGAGGCGTCGATGCGTTAGGTCACCATGGCCTGGCATGCTGCCGTAGCGCTGGACGTCTGTCTAGACACGCTGCCCTGAATGACATAATCCGTCGGGCTCTTGCCAGCGTAGGCGTGCCTGCAGTCCTGGAGCCCACTGGGATTGCGCGCGACGATGGCAAGAGGCCTGACGGAATGACTCTCATTCCATGGAAGAATGGGCGGTCGCTGGTCTGGGACGCAACTTGTGTTGATACGCTTGCACAGTCCCATATCCATGCGACCGCCTGCCATGCAGGGGCGGCGGCGTCTAACGCAGAGTCGAATAAGAGGCACAAATATGCAGCCATAGGGCAGGGCTATATATTTGTGCCTTTTGGAGTCGAGACTCTGGGGCCATGGGGTCCGGAGGCGAGACTCCTCTTTAAGGAGATCTCGTCGCGCCTAGTCGACGCTTCAGGAGACCCGAGGGCTGGTGCTTACTTTGGCCAAAGAATAAGCCTAGCCATACAGCGAGGCAATGCCGCCAGCCTTCTTGGTACTCTGCCGCTCGACAGCGATCTGGCTCAAATATTTTATTTAAATTAGAATGTTTTAGGTTTAGTTCCATTTTTATCATTAATTATTACTATTATAAATATTTATACCAGTACAGATTACAATTTAGAATAATATTAATAACATTAGTTCAAATTGCTTTACATTACTGATTTTTTATACCTATATATAAATACATAAGTACTCCAAAGTAATATTTTTTTTGTCACCTATCAGTATCTTTCGACTTACTATTTAATCTTTCTTAATCTCGTCGGGCTAAACATAATATTGTATTAATTACGCGACAACATTCTCCACGGTCCATCTCTAGCCCCACCACCGGTGTCCGTATCTCGCAGTGCGGAAGCTGTATTACACCAAGCGACATCGCAGCTACCAATGTTCGTCCGTCGGTTTCGTGTACGGATGGCAAGAACCAGCAGACAGATTTAGATACGCTTTGTAAGCGTTGCGTCTGTAACACACGATTTATTGTGTAACGCACGTCCGCGATGGAGGATTTGTGGTGCGGTAGCCCTTTACCTGGAGCTGTTCTTGGTGAGAGCCATGTTTAGGAATGGCAAACGCTAAAAGACTACAGCAGGTACCTGATAGCAGGTAAACCGGAACACATTTGGTAAGAGTAGTAACGTTTTATTTCTAACACTAGTCAGGGCCGCGTTTTACAATTTATATAACAATTTGATGTACATACTGCCTAGCCAAATCTTCTTATCTGTAATCAGTGGGTTAATCGCCTAAACAACTCACAACGAATTCTCATAGTAAACCTAGCATTATAATTCTGGGAAGTAGTACTGAGCTTCTTCTTCTTCTTCAGGCTATATTATGTAGTCCACTGCTGGACATAGCCCACTGAGAGCTATTTTCAATTTATTCATTGCAAGAAAATTAATTACATTACCGTTAAAACTATTCTAATTAATTGCATTAAACATTATACATATTACATTTAAAAATTAAAAGAATAAGTACGATGAAATTATATACATATGTACGCACAATTTACTTTAGATTTAATTTCAAATTAAAATCAATCCAAAAACAAACTTTCTATTTTTTTTTAAAAACTATACAAAACAATAAGTTCTCGCCATCCGAAAACATTCTCAAGAAATATTCTCCGCGTCCTATCTCCACTTGCATGATCCATCATACTAAATACCGGATAAGAAAGGCGCATAGACCACGGCACTAAACAAGGCCGCCGTCTGTACTCTTAGGTTAAGAAATATCTGTGTAATTTCCATTTTTATGTACAATAAAGTGTTCTCTCTCTCTCTCTCTCTCTCACTACCCTTAAAACCATTCCACTGTACCGACCTAATCCACGCCTCACAACGTTCAGATAACCGTAAACACACTTCTACTAAAAGGACAACGATTTACTACCTGTTGGGCTATTAGGGTTCCCTGAGCTGTAACCTTTATGCGATTGGTGTGTTCAGGTCAGTGGTTAGTGGTTAAGATAAAGTGGAGTGGTTAGACCTTGCCTTTTTGTAATTAGGGCTTTTAGTTAGACGCTATATTTACGTTTGCGCAACGTTTCTGAGAACCTATTTGGATGGTGGCGTTGTTACTCAGCGGGCGGCGTTGCGGGTTCGCTGCGGTTGCGCTGCGGTTTTAGAGCGGGTGAAATTAAGTTATGATTAAAACTGGTGTAGATCTAGACGTAATATACGGAATGTTTTCCTTTTAAGGAGATTAAGTAGGGTCGGTATGATATTCGGCGTAAAGGATGTGTTAAAGAATTTTCGCGTTGACAATACCGATGTAAATTTTATCAAGCTTTTGCATTAGGTAATTAGGACCTTATTTATAATAAACACTATTATACTCGTACTGAAACACTCATAGAGGAGTGTTTTATTTCATCTGTGCTTACGTCCTTTCCTTGTAAAATCTCCTCCAAAAACTATTTAAGTTAGCGTTTTTGGAGTGTTTTAAGAATATTAAAGATTAATATTATCGATTCGATTCTACTAGAATACTATTAAGATACTGTTAAAGCCGGTTTATAAGAGAAAATCCAACCTAAACGTCCGTCTTAAGAGTGTCTTAGTGGAATCGATTTTTTTTAAGTAACAATGTTAGTCTTATCTTTGCTTTTATTCATGAATATTTTTATTTCTACTCTTTTTCTCTCAGTTTGTAATTTTTCGAAATATTTGTTTCTTTATACAAAATATTCTATATCACCAGTACAAACCTAAACATAAATACAGTAAGATATGCATAAAAAAAAGAAGGAATAACATCTTGGATACGTACAAATACATTTTGTTTATGTGTATTCATAAGACTACATTAAGCAGATACGTACAATACAATAAGTGCCCTGAACATTGTCTCATTGAAATATTGTCACTTTAACTTAAGTGCCAGCCTCAACAAATCACAACCACATGCCACACATTGTACTTAGCAAGAAGCCCGGCTTAAACAAATCCAGATTGACAAGCCCAAACGAACATCCATATAAAACTCACGTAATAAACTACCTCAAATAAATATAATAAAACAAACAATCCTTCAATATCACTGGGCCTTAAATGACTAAACAAAAAGTGAGCGCACGGCTCCTAAGAACAGAATGGGCGCGGACTCCATTGACGCTGAGATTTGAACCTTATAATTGAGCTTGGAAAAAATATTGGGTTAAATGTCTGGTAAAAACTCCGTAGTGGGGTTTAGTTCGCGATGGATACAAAAGATGAATTGTATACTTCAAGGCAATTTTTTTTATTTGTAATTAAATTTCTCTGTTGGAAATAATTAGGCATCATACAATCCGAACGTTCACAAAAAGTTTCTTCATAAATAGTAGCCTAACTAACACCACATAAAACTTAAATAATATCAGTGTTATTTATAAAAACTTAATCCTTTAAAACACTTCAAAACGCTGACTAAAACCGTCTATGGTGGATATTTTACAAGGAAAAACCTAACCACAGATTAATTAGAGGATTTTATAAATTAGACCGAAGGAAGTAGATAACTTTAGAAATTACAATAAAATACTAAATGAAATAAATATCGCCCCGGACATAATCGATCCCAAAGATGCCATGACGCGGCATGCTTAGTAATAATAATAGAGGCGGGTTTACTCCTTAACAATGACTTAAGTGAGACTTACACCCGACTTGCTGTGTGGTGCAGCCTAGAGAATAGCACCAACCCAATTCTACTCGCGGGTGTCGTAAAAGGCGACTAAGGGACACAAACCAGGGGGTGGGCAGCAGCGCCCCCTGCACTACAATTCCACCAAACTGCGATCCCCAACCCGCATGCCCAGCGTGAGGATTATGGGCATTACTCCATATGATAGCACAACGTGGCGCTCTTTAGGGGAGGGCTATGTCTAGCAGTGGACTAGTATAGCCTGACGACGACACCCTACAAATAATAGAGCACAAACTGACTTTATTTCGTAATATTTTTTTTGTTATTTTAACCTCCAATTTCCTGTCTAGTCTCCGCTAAAATATATCACTGTGCGGTTAAAGTAATTCTTGGTTAAGTGAATGGTACTCAATATAAGAAGATAGACAGATATATAGAGAGCACTTTATCAAGTAGACACATAGAAAATACTTTGAACACAGCCAGAAAAAAGAATAACGTGCTATAAAACTTTTTTTAAAACCGCTATCATTCTATGGATCTTTCAGCTTTCTATTTTATTTTTTTTTTTTTATTTTTATTTAAATAGGACAACCAACAGGCGATACAACAATACAGTCACAGAGAAAAAAAAAACACACACACAAATAACATGGTAATTGCTCACCCACTTATAGGTTATCGCATCATGCATGTAAAATTCAACAAACTGTAATACATATTAATCCTTTTTAAAGTTAAAGAATATATATTATATAAAGACAAATTAATAATTCTATATTGTGCAATCTCTTTTTAGACCCTTTTCCAGCGTCACGGTTCAAAACAGAAGGCCTGACGGGTCCCCGACTACGAAGGAGGACAAGCTTAACGCCCTTAAAAGCCTTCTCGGAGTGAGCGGGCATTAAGCCGGCCAAAGATAAGGCCTTTTGACGATACCTGACCCGTAAATAACGATAACATCTCTTTCGTCCCGCGCTTGCTTCACTGTACTTTACACAAAGAATCGGGTGCTTTTTTCGCTGAGTGTGGCTTTTAGTACACCTGATACTGCTTATAAACCATCCAGGCCGCGTTTCATTAATCTATAACTCATATTTTATCACACTATTTTTATTTTTAATGCACTAACCCGTGCTAAGGAACAAATTTAAAAACCTATTTAGAGGCTAAAAATTTCACCCATGCCGGGATTCGAACCCGCAACCTCTGGCTATCCGTACCAGCGCTCTACCAATTGAGTATCTCAATTGAGAGCTCAATTGGTAGAGCGCTGGTACGGATAGCCAGAGGTTGCGGGTTCGAATCCCGGCATGGGTGAAATTTTTAGCCTCTAAATAGGTTTTTAAATTTGTTCCTTAGCACGGGTGGCAGAGGTTGCGGGTTCGAATCCCGGCATGGGTGAAATTTTTAGCCTCTAAATAGGTTTCATATTTTATCATTAAAATTTCGACTCCCACTTCGGATATCTGGATGGACTGCGACTTTATAAAATTTCAAAGCTACGTACATCTCTGAATTTGAAGTAGCAATACCACACACTGACCGTGAAAGAAAAGATCATGAGGAAACCCGCGGATTAGTCGGATCCACATGTGTTATTTGTCTTTCCTGTGGGCTGGGCTGAATAAGCCGTCAGGATGGTCAGGCGCTGGGCAAGTCTACTGCAAATTACTTCAGCCAGATGTTGCTGCTTGTACGTACTACAGAGAGTATTATAGAGAGGTTCGAAATTTCACTGATGCTGGTAAATCGCCCATTAGCTCAGTTGGGAGAACGCTGGCACGGTTAGCCAGAGGTCGAGGGTTCGAGTCCCGGCATGGGTGGAACTTTTAGCCTCTAAATAGGTTTTTTAAAGTCTACTCCATCTAAAAAACAATGTCCTGAGTACTGCATCATCCATATAGTGTGAGTTAAGGTTCCACAAGATGTTGTTTCAGTCATCTCAGTACGTAGACGTTAAAGCCAAAGCTTATGACAATTCTGTGCAGGTATATTACGTATCCGATTGAGTCAATTAGTCTTCCTACTTGTAAATATGTGGTTTAGTCGGCTCAGCAATGTATATCGAATCGCCATGGTAAACCATGTTCTATGAAACAGGGTCTTCAGTTGAGGATTGAGGATTGTACTTTAATTAAAATGCAACAATATAACACAACAGGTTATAACTCAACATAAAAAAATCCAGACAGACAGCATAGTTTAAAAATGTTCCTTTTTGCGGCATGAATCAGCCAATGCAAACTTTGTAGCGAAATAAAAAATACAACACATAAACACACAAAAGTGATGTTTACAACATTGTAATGTGTATTTCTAACGAGAAGGCCGGTGTCGGTGTCATGCTGAATGGTTTCTTGCCACTTTATTTGGTCGGTTTATTGCTCTTAAGTCGTTTGCTTTATGAACTGAGTAGCAAACAAAATACGGGGTTTTTGAAGCGAAAACTTTTTGGGGAAGCTTTTTCTGAACGTTGACGGTTCAGTCAGCATGAGCCTGAACAATTGAAATGAAAAGGTTTTATTTAAAGTAGCGCAGAAACAGCGGCTTAATGAACGTTACAATTCAAACAACGTGATCTAGATTTTGAAACTCCATTTCAAAATCTAGATCACCTTGGAGAAAAAAATGGACAAAAAAAAACTCCGAACTTAGTCTTTCCAATTCCAATTGTTTAGCAGTCAAATTCTATACAAATTATATAGTTATATATTAAACGGGTCAAATCGCAATTATCTATTAGGTACAACATAATTACCTTATTTCCCGACGTTTCGGCAGCGTTACAGTTGCCGTGGTCTCGGGTAAACCCATGTGAATCGCGAGTTTACCCCGCGAATCATTAAGAAATTCTATAGAAATTTCTATCGCAAACGATTTCTATCGGGATTCCGACTTATATTCCTCGGTTTGTGAGTGCATTATGTGGTCTTGTATCATACAAAGGCAGAGTCTGTAAAACAGCAATTATGCTGAGCCTTTGTCTTTTTCATCCACGCACCAATTTTAAGCTTACTTGAGTACCTATTAATAACGAAACTTCTGTATTTTGAATTTGAGTGATGAACGTGAGTGATGAAGTCCTTTTTTTAAGATTTTGTGCACATAATTAAGCCGTAGTTCAGTTTCATTATACAGGTTCCACTACAAGACAAACGCCTAAAGGCGGTGGTAGCGGAGCGGTGTAGAACGCCGTCTTCTCAATCGGGAGTTCGTGGGTTCAAACCCCGGCATGTTATGTACATTTGTGATACTATAGTAGCAGAAGCACTGGCTGCTGTGTGGTGTCGGCCTAGAAAATAGCACCAACCCAATTCTTCCCGCGGGTGTCGTAAAAGGCGACTAAGGGCCACAAGCCAGGAGTAGGGCAGCAGCGCCCCCTGCAGTACAATTCCACCGAACTGCGATCTCCAACCCGCATGCCCAGCGTGGAGAGCGAGACGACCACTCGCCGACGGTAGAGAAAAAACATCGCAAAGAAACTCTAGTGTCAGAAGTGTTAACGTACCTCAGCGCTTGACCCAACTATGAGGCTAAGTGCGGAAATCTCCAGTTTAACTATTTCCCCTTTAGATCAAGACTTTCTGTCATTTGCCCCTTTGACTACTTTAATTTAAAAACCTATTTAGAGGCTAAAAATTCCACCCATGCCGGGATTCGAACCCGCGACCTCTGGCTATCCGTGCCAGCGCTCTTCCAACTGAGCTAATGGGTGACTCACCGGCATCAGTGAAATTTCGAATCTCTTTACAATACTCTGTGTAATACGTACATTATTACGTCCTTTTATTTAATTTAAATTTATTTAATTTAACGAACATCTCCACGTAGAGAACCCCCAACAGCAAAGCACTAACAAAGACCTCACAAATCCGGAAATGCTTAGCCGAAGAAATATGACTGTCACTTAGGTGAGATTGCGGTCGATATTTCAAACCGCTGCTAACTTATTGGCTGTTATTAATAAAGCTCCTTTCCTAACTAATCTGACTTGTAAGAGTCACGTGAGTGCCACGTATGGGTCTTATGTGTATTAGGAAATGGAGCGGAAATTATTTCGTAATGACTTGCGGTTCTTATAGGTACCTAGTTATATTAAAGTAAACAACTTCTATTTATTGTAGACCTTTAGTCCGGATTTACTTACGGGTGTCGTTATATCGGAAAAGTCCGATATAACAACACCCGTAAGTAAATCCGGACTAAAAGTCTACAATGTGTTGTGCTTACAATAGTTTTAGTTCAAAAAGTTCTATTCAATTATTTTATATCTTTAAATTCAGTTGTACTTACGGCTAATGAGATTTGTGTACTATTTCCATGAATATTTATTATTAGTTCGAATTCAAAAATGTCAAACGAAGCTAGCCATTCCGCAGGTTTCCTCACGAAGTTTTCGTTTCAATTTAGATTGTTGTATTGCTACTACCAATTCGCAATTTAATTGAATTTGTAGTAGACGTCAGGATCAAAATAATAATTATTTTTATTAATACGTTTATTGCACTTAAACAAGTTTATAATACGGTGGAATTAATGCCTAAGGCATTTTCTACCAGTCAACCGCAGGAGGTGGAAGATAGAACATATTAATATGCAAGTGTATAGAAATTATATCCTGTTCTTTTAAATCGCCTCGTTTCAAGCGGAAACATAAGCGTTGGCGAATCGCTGTCTCTTGTAGTTGCATAGCCTTTCCGCTGTCACGAATGTTGTGTAAGCAATCTATTGTTGAGACAGCAGATACCGTGCTATATGGGTATATCCCACAGAGTCAGTCGAGAGATTATGTTCCACGCAGATATATTTTATATGACATCTTCGTTTAAATATATTTTGTGGCACTTGATTCCATTTTATACAATCAAATCGTATTTTCTTTACGATGTAATTGATTGAATTTATTTATTTAATTTTACTTTATTTATGACTGTGTTTTATATGTTACGTACATTTGTGAGGTTATAATTGCAATACTACTCTCTAACGTTGAAGGAAAAACATCGTGAGGAAACCTGAGCAACTGAGGTGTTACGTTAGGAGTTACACCAAAAATCTTCAACAAGTTTCGTCAAAGGGTACTCTATAATTGTATGCATTTTATATTCTACCAGCTTTACTAGCGGTTGCGGGTTCGAATCCCGGCATGGGTGAAATTTTTAGCCTGTAAATAGATTTTTAAATTCATCGTTATATTTTAAAAACCTATTTAGAGGGTAAAAAATTCACCCATGCCGGGATTCGAACCCGCAACCTCTAGCTATCCGTGCCAGCGCTCTATCCATCTGAGCTTATTGCTATTTAGAGCTATTTAGAGGCTAAAAAATCCACCCATGCCGGGATTCGAACCCGCGACCTCTGGCTATCCGTGCCAGCGCTCTTTCCAACTGAGCTAATGGGCGACTCACCGGCATCAGTGAAATTTCGAACCTCTTTACACTATTCTCTGTATTATGCATTATTATTATTAAGTATTTGTATTATGCTGTATTATTAGGCATGGGTGGAATTTTTAGCCTCTAAATAGCTCTAAATAGCAATAATCTCAGATGGATAGAGCGCTGGCACGGATAGCTAGAGGTTGCGGGTTCGAATCCCGGCATGGGTGAAATTTTTAGCCTGTAAATAGATTTTTAAATTCATCGTTATATTTTAAAAACCTATTTAGAGGGTAAAAATTTCACCCATGCCGGGATTCGAACCCGCAACCTCTAGCTATCCGTGCCAGCGCTCTATCCATCTGAGCTTATTGCTATTTAGAGCTATTTAGAGGCTAAAAAATCCACCCATGCCGGGATTCAAACCCGCGACCTCTGGCTATCCGTGCCAGCGCTCTTTCCAACTGAGCTAATGGGCGACTCACCGGCATCAGTGAAATTTCGAACCTCTTTACACTATTCTCTGTATTATGCATTATTATTATTAAGTATTTGTATTATGCTGTATTATTAGGCATGGGTGGAATTTATAGCCTCTAAATAGCTCTAAATAGCAATAATCTCAGATGGATAGAGCGCTGGCACGGATAGCTAGAGGTTGCGGGTTCGAATCCCGGCATGGGTGAAATTTTTAGCCTCTAAATAGGTTTTTAAAATATAACGATGAATTTAAAAACCTATTTAGAGGCTAAAAATTTCACCCATGCCGGGATTCAAACCCGCAACCTCTAGCTATCCGTGCCAGCGCTCTACCAATTAAGCCAATGGGCAACTCACGGCATCAGTGAAATTGCGAACCTCTTTACACTATTCTCTGTATTACGTACAGGCAGCGACATCTGACTTAAGCAGCTTGCATTACTTACAGCCCCGACTACCTACTTTGCAGTTAGGTTTAACATCGGAACGATATCACTGTACCCACATGATTATACTATTTTTATTTTTAATGCACTAACCCGTGCTAAGGACAAATTTAATCCCGGCATGGGTGAAATTTTTAGCCTCTAAATAGGTTTTTAAATTTGTCCTTAGCACGGGTTAGTGCATTAAAAATAAAAATAGTATAATATAACGATGATTTATGCTTATCATCTTTCATCAACACCGTGATAATTTTACCATCATACTACACGTATTATACTATCGTATGGCCCCACACAGATGGGCAAAAGCTGCCTGAGTCCCACGCGGCAGATACTGTGAACGTGGCCAACCATAGCGGAGATGGCGGGACAACTTCACGAACTTCCAGCCGGAATGGCAGGGAATGGCCAGTGATAGGGAGGAGTGGAGAGCTAAAAGGGATGCCTATGCCTAGCAGTGGCACCCTAAATCGGTTAAATAAATAAACTTTAGTACATTACACAATATCAAAATAAAACCCAGTTTATCTTTTTCACCCGTAAAAGATAAACTGGCATTTAGTTCTCTTCTTTCAAAAAAGTTCTCTTCGTTGAACAAACAAAACCTACAGAACGATAATACTAATATTGAAAAAAAAAACACACAGCGGCCATTATGTCCGCCCATTTTCTAAGGCCTCGTTTAGAATATTGAATATGTAAAGAGACGTTTAATATTTCCCATATTTTATTTAGAGTAGGCGGACCCTAAAGGGGCTCGTTACAAATTCAAATTTATGAATTTACTAGTGACCGTTTGAAGCTACTTTTACATTGATCTTGGATGGTTTATTTTATTTTAACACTAGATATGGTCGCGACCCGTAAAGGAAAACATCGTGAGGTAGCCTGAGCGTCTAAAATGTTCACAAAATCACTTAACGATTGCTAGTCTGCTCTCATGCATGATAATTAAGCCCACATCATCATTGCAAAGTTTCATGAACTACAATTCGTATTTTATTACGACAATTCGAAGAAAAACTAACCAACCCGCAAACGTTGTCGTGCCATAGTAATTTCGTCGTCGTCGTCGTCAAGATATAATAGCCTTCCACTGCTGCTGGACTGCTGGACATAGCCCTCCCCTAAAGATCGCCACGCTCTGCTATCATAGGGGTTTCATAGTAATTTGCCTACGACCTGTTCTCAGGCCTACCAAATATACGCAAAAACAATTCATAAAAATCGATGAAGCAGTTTCGAGGAGTTCGACAGCAAACACGGTCACAAGAGATTTTTATATATAGATAGATAGATTGAGAACACTTTATTGAACATGAAAATTAAAATTACACAGATATTTCTTAACCTAAGAGTACAGACTCCCGTGGTGGAGTATGGCCTAACCTTCCTGCTATGCAGGAAGAGACCCGTACCCCAGCAGTGGGGACATGCAAGGATTGATAACGGAGAGTACTGACGGCGGCCATATCACTGTCGCTGATACTTAGGTTTACAATATTATAAACCTAAGTATCAGCAAAGGGCAAAAGAAAAGATCAGCGACAAGCAGAAGACAGGGTGCTACGGCGCTTATTAGGGGAGGGCTATGTCCAGCAGTGGACTAATATGGCCTGAAGAAGAAGAAGAAAATAAAAGTACCCCAAAACTGGCGTGCGTGCATGCACGGTTACTAATGAATGTTGATGAAGTGAAAGTGATCTGTCCGGATCGTGGCAAGTGGGTCCTGGTCTCTGCCTACCCTTAAGCACTAACTACAAACACCACTATTCCAATTCAAGTAGAAGCCCGAAATGGAAATATGGTGAAAATCACGTTAGCTTTTATTGCTCCAGTCCGAAACAGGTTTTCGGACATAAAATAAGAGCGCGGGTTAAGAACCTAGCCGGAGCGCTCATAAAAAGGCTTATCAAATGTAACTTAAATGTCTCTATTTGGGACCGCGTGTTTATAGAAAATATGTCGTGGAATCTTACGCTTAAAAAAGATAATCAAATTAATAACTACCACACATCACTATCACTAGTCCGGACCAAAACTAAAATACCCTGTGCTATGGTAACTAACAGACATCACAAACATGTAAATACCTCCAAACTTAGGCCACTTTTACAAATGGACCCCCCAGTGGGAATAGAACCCACGACCTCCAGCATGCTAATCAGAAGGATACTGCTAAACTAACGAGGCAGTCAAGAAATATCTTAAAATAGTCTAGTAGCACTTTGGTGTCTCATCCATCATAAATGTTTAAGAATAAAATCCTTTTTCTATTTAACAAAATATTTATTTATAAAGTGTTCTCTATCTATTTTAATATTTATATACGAGATTTCAGGTCTAATCCAGAAGAATCACTCAATATTTCCTACACATATTTTTTATAAAATAACCGTGAGCGATTGAAACGCATTTTTACATAGCCTATTCCCACTGCGGTGCGGTGGTAGCTCAGTGGGTAGAACCATGGACTGGCAAGCGAGAGCCCCAGGTTCGATCCCGAGTGCGGGCATGTACCAATGACTTTGTTTAATTTCAAAGAAACGTACATTTGCGAATTTGTAGTCGCAATACCACACGCTAACGGTAAAGGAAAACATCGTGAGGAAACCCGCGGCTTGGTTGACTCCGCACGTATTGACTAGTCTTTCCTGTGGGCTAGGTCAACTAAACTGTCGGGGTGGTATAGGTGCTGGGCAAGTCTACACGATCTATAAAACCATGTCCCAGGCACGACAGCGTCGGAGTGGTCCCTTCACCCATTTAGTGTGAGTGACGATACCACTGGACGCTGTATAAATCATCTCGTCACGTAGATGCAAAAAGGCCAATCATCATCATCATTCCCACTGCAGGGAACAGGCCTTCTCTCAGAGAAAGAGTGTGAGTTTAATTTCCACACGTGCCCACCTGGGCTCAGTAATTTCAACCGCAGAGGTATTTTAACACCTCCAAAACTAAGTTTTCCCCACGATAAAACGCAATAAGTCTAAGAAAATACTCGTCGTATGTAAGGCTATGGTAAGAATCATGGCGACGAAGAACGATTCACAAACAAAATAAATCCAGATTAATAACATGAAATATGAAATCGTAAATTGATTGTTATGTTAACATTAACCGCGTGCCGAGCATTGCCTAGCGAGATTATAAGATCTTCTTGGGACGACACAAAGTTACGGAGCTTAAAATACACTAAAACTTTCTAGCTATTGCAGGCCTTCACACCTACACATAAGAGTCAAATTCCTGCGGTGACGCATAGTGGAGTAGGTACTTGACATCACTGGTAACTCGTTAGTGAAGACCGATTCAAAGTCAACTGAAGAATTGAAGTATCTCTTCAAAGTTAGTGCTGTGTCATTGCTCAATGCTATGCGCAAAGTGTTGTGAGACAGAAGGATTTCTCGGAGTTAATTTTTTTAGTTTAAATGAGTTCCGACTTTTTTGAAAAGTTTAACGTGGAGTTTCTTTGTTGACTTTTGTCCACATAATCTTTTAACTGTGAAACTAACAATTTTAACATTTGTTAACTAAACATTTTAACTAAGTTAAGTTAAGTAAACTTTTAGGTTAAGAAATATCTGTGTAATTTCCATTTTTATGTACAATAAAATGTTCTCTATCTATCTATCTATCTATTTACCATTTTCTATTTATTATGATATTTATTAAAAAGAAATAGATTTGGTTTCACGTATTTATGTCAACTAAAGTTAAACATAAAGATTGTCTTTATTGTCAATTTTTTTATAGGATATTCTATATCTTGTAAAAAAAAATGACAATAAAGAGTTGCGGAGTTGCGCTAGAGTTGCGGAAGCGAACCAATTGTTGCGCAATGAAAGATATTATCAACATTATTTAAACACAGAGTTAATCCCAACCCACTTACTTATAACAAGAGGCCTTGTTTATTTTTTGAAAACCACATCGAACTTGGATTTTTTTTAACACACGTAAATTTTCATATAACGTTTCAGTTGCACCTACATTGAGGACTCTTTTTTTTTTAAAGTAAGACAGGTACACTTGACCCAGTCACGCTTGTCTTCGCGTTATGTGCGATTAATGTTAGCCTTGATGGTCATTCCTACTGTATGAATAACACCGTGTAAAAAGCAGTATCGACATTTTTAAAACAATGTATTTTAAACTATTTAAGAACCAACCTTTATATATTCTAAATAATGTTTTACACAAAAAAAAAACTTTAATACAGATAATGAGGAATTATGCAACAAAAATTCTAAAACAACTTTCTGTACCTTTAACTTTTTTCTTCGTTTATATTTTGACAGCAAAATGCATGGAATAGATCTAACTTTCATTTGAATTAGCTATAGTTAACCTACTTTTGCATTTCTTTAATTTGAGGTTTTAGTAGAGTGAATGATAGGTAATTTTTGGAGCGTATGAAAAGTTATGTCAGGCAAAGAATTTACAATTAAATTCAGTCTGACAACAACATTGTTAAGTAAGTTCTTAGTACGGAAATAACAGAAAACTAAACGCACAAAATTAACTCATTCAAGTTTTCTCGTTACAAAAGAGTTCAACGCGCTGCTTAAAACAATGTTTTGGCCCGAAGCAAGCGATACGTAAAAGTAACTATGTAAAAACCGAAAATTGTAGAAACAGCGTACCAACCTTTACCTCTGTGCCTTTCTAGAGAAACGATTGAATGCGTCGGCGTATGGCCCGTCAAGGACTATAGTAACCTTTTTAAACTTTTTTTTTTTAACAAAGGCTTGGAAAGGCTTCGGCCGAGGTACGGTCAGGGACAAAACCGGATAGCTATAGCTAGGATTTTTGCAACTCATTTGGCTATTAAAAAACTGCTTTGAGTTTATGTGATTTGTGTTATAGTTTTGAGCTATCGCTGACGAAATGCACGGTTTTGTTTTTTTTTCCGTTTATCATAAATATTTCTTACAAAAATGCTCTTTTCCCTTAGACCCTTATCCTAAATACATAAGGGTGAATTAATTGTCTATCTTTGCACCAATTAAAGTGGTTGTTGCTTTCGCTCTTTATCATGAGCTTTTGTCTGCGCTCGCGCAACAAAACTTCATAGGAAATAAATAAATTTCAATTAAAAAACCTGACTGCATATAAATGCACTGAAAAAACAAACAATACCACTGAATCCATTTTTATAATTTCAACATCAATTATAGGACTTTTTTTGATAATATTTCTGTTTTCTTAATGCTTGTCAATTTTGTATTTTGATTTTTAGGTTTCATTCAACCCTTGTGTGGTCCCACTGCTGGTCTCTTCCTGCATCGCAGGAAGGTTAGGCTATACTCCACCACGGGGGGCAAGTCCGGGTTGGTGGAGCATTGCTAGACAGTGGCGGGCCTTATTTTGAATTACTCAATGACCAATTATTTATGCTGTTTGTCACTGAGAATTTCCGTCGTGTGAATTTAAATATTGCCATTGAATTTTTTTGTGGCTTCATTAGTCTACTGCCAAGTGACAATCACGTTGCCTATGTTTTCCATTTACTATTTTAGTACTCATAAAGAAACATACATTACATGTGTATGTATATGTGTCACTACATATGTCTATTTCTCTCACACACACACACGCACACACACACACACACACATATACATACATACATACATACATACATACATACATACATACATACATACATACATACATACATACATACATACAAACACGATGCAACAGAGGCTCCACATCTTGGCGTATTCACATATAGATAGATAAATAGATAGGTAGATAGAATATTCTTTATTGTACACAGAAATTAACAAACAATTTCTTCCAGGCAACCACATATATTATTTTTGTATTAATTTAAAGCGTAACATGATGGTAAGTGTAATGTATCATCTTTATGAATAAAAATACTTACATTCATACGCGCGAAATGTACAACCATACTTTTCTTTTGTAAAAATAATGCTTTGTCCTGTGGCGACAAATTCTCCCGCACCATTCAGAGATAGCGAGCTATCGGGACGATTATTCAACTGAGTAAAGAGCAGGATTATCAGGCTCTGTAGACGCTCACATAAAGTGCCGAGGGACAGAGGGAAGGCACTTTTATAACGCATAACCTGGGACGCTTTTAAATGCGTTTCGGGGCGCTATCTAGCGCTACCTATTGAAAAAAATCATAACTGGTTATATAATACGTTTTAAAAAACCTATTTAGAGGCTAAAAATTCCACCGCTCCTTGCCAGCGCTCTTTCCAACTGAGCCAATGGGTGACTCACCGGAATCAGTGAAATTTCGAACCTCTTTACAATATTCTCTGTATTACGTACATAGAATATTGTAAAGAGGTAGACACTAACCCTTACTAAGGACAATTTAAAAACCTAATTAAAGGCTAAAAATTCCACCCATGCTGGGATTCGAACTCGCGACCTCTGGCGATCCGTGCCAGAATTTAGCCTCTAATTAGGTTCTTAACAACTGTGATAACTATTTTAAAACTTACCGTGAAGAACCTTTGATTAATAGAGTAGATTTTTAATCAATTTCCGCTAAAAACGGCAGTTTTTGGCGGTTATTACTTAAACAAAGAATGAGACATATCACTAAAAGTAATCTTTCATTGCTTTTAGGAATAAGGCCGCCAATTTTACTATGCATATTTGCAATTGTTTTGTATTTGTTGTTTATCCAGTGTGCAAAAAAGAATATTCTTATCTTGTCTTATCTTATCTCTATCCTGGCTATCCTTGATTGGAATCAGGAGAAGTGATTTTAGTGGAAGTTATTTAGTAAGAGAGGTTTATTAGTACGACCGTAAGATTATTGATTAAAGTTCGATTAAATAAGGTTTTCCCATGGTTGAAATCAACAAGAAGTTATGTCTCCTGGGGAAGCCATATAATAATCGTAAAACAGATTATAGCATGACTACCTACTCCTCAACACGTAAATATATGAATATTATTAAAACTACTGCATTAGTCGACAACACAGCCAATTAATTCCACTTTCATTATCAAATCGTTAACGCTATCTAAGGTACAGTTATGCCTAAATTAAATACCATCTAATTAATAATCTTTGATGATTTACGACTAGATGGTAAAACCGTTGGTTTGAAATTTAATCCGTGCGTGTGTGTGATATAATCCCCTGTATTCTACGTCTCTACGTCACGATAAACACAGAAGTATTTTGATGAGTTTTAACATTACTGATTTGTATATCTTCATGTCCTACGATTGTAGTGTATATTTTTATTAGGAACTAGCTTTTGCCCGCGACTCCGTCCGCGTGAACTTTTTTTGCAACCTCGTTCAGGGAGGGAACGAACTAAGGGTTAAATTTAGAAAAACGTCGAAACACGTGTTCAATCAATTGTGTTGAAGAGTATTTATTTTAAGTTTCAAGGAAATTAGACAACGTTCTTTATACCTCCCATACAAATTTTGGCAACCCTTATCGCTCCTTAGGGGTTGAATTTCAAAAAATCCGGTCTTATTCCTTGCCTACATATAATAGACCCTCTGTGCAAAATTTCAGCTTCCTAGGCCCAACGGCTTGGGCTGGGCGTTGATGAGTGAGTCAGTCAGGACTTTAAATTTTATATATATAGATAGATAAGGTCTAAAGTAGCCGGGCAAGTATAACAGATGGCGCTTGTGACTATCTCAACGTCGTTATAGTATTTTAATTCTCGAGGCTCAGACAAATTCTTGGCTCCAACTCGAACCAGTCTTTTATGCATGTGCATACATTATTCAATTAGTCTATTTCTTTGAAGAATCTAGGGTAGAGTGCGAGCATTGAATACGAAGTGATGTACCTAGTGCTGAGGACTTTTTTTAAGTATTTTTTCTCTTCTGGCTATTAAATTTTTAGAAGAGACGACCTCTGTGGCGTAGCGATAGTGCATCTACCTACCTAGCAAGAGGTCCTGGGTTCAAATCCCGGCTGGGAACAAAAAAAAACCCCAGGTCTTGGATGTTTCATGTTTGTGATGGCGTTTTTTCTGGTTCCCACGACACAGGGAATCCTAGTGTGGGGTCAGAAGCAATGTATGTGCCTGTATGTAAATGTTATGTTATGTTAAGTTAAGAGCTTCGTAGTTGGTCTAGTTTTATAGGTCACACCGCGTATTATTTGGTTTAGTTCACACGTAAAGCTCCAATCACTCTATATTTATATGTAAGGTATTCACACTTAATAAACTAGACGGGCATCTTCGAATTAGCTGAACTGAACCTTTTTCAAATCTTCTTTTTCTTCTAACACACAGGCATGAATGTGTGACTGTGTGTATGTCTGTATATTTATGTGTATGTGTTTTTAGTCACCTATATGTGCTAGCTCGTGTCTTTAGGTCAGATTGATTGATGAATTTGTTACTTGCATAAATTTTATACTATAAAAAACAATAACTGATACATCAATATCTAAACACCGCGGTAATTTAATTCAATACTTTTTTTATGATAATTAGTGAAAAAGTCATGGGTTATTTATATGTTTACACGACTTATTTAAAAAACAATTATTTAAATGTACACAACATACATACATAACCTTACGCCTGTATCCCAGAGGGGTAGGCAGAGACCAGGGACTGCCATTTGCCACGATCGTGACAGATCACCTTCGCCTCATCAACGTTCATAAGTCGTTGCAGGCACGCACGCCGGTTCCGGGTACTTTTTATCTTTCCTTTTGCTAATACATCCCCTATCTGGTCGGTGTTTGTCCGCCTGGGATGACCCTTGCCAACCCTTCCACTCACATTCGCAATATATATTTGTTTCGTCAATCTTTCTTCGAACACATGTAACTATAATAGTAGTATAATACTCGTAACAATTATTATTCTTCCGGTAGGCACACAATGAAAAAAACTTCTTGTCTGTTCTTATCTTGTAAACTATTTTCTAAATGGTTGTACCGTCAATGGTTGTCTGGAAGAAATTACTTTTAGTAATAAGGCCGCCACTTGGACTGTACTGTTATTTTATAAGTCTCTTATGAAATCCTTGGTGTACATGCAATAAAGAATAAAGAATTTGTATTTGAACTGTTTATTTTGCCTTATAAACAAGTTTCTTAGCAAAGAATTAGGAGTACCAATTATACACCCAATTCTAGCTTATCAGTCTTAATAAGCTAGTTTTTAGTTACGGTTATCAGGTGATGATATTATGTAAATTGAATATTAATGTAAATAGTCAATCACATAAGCTAGGTTCCTATGTTACGTATCCTTTCTTAGGTCTTTTGGATCTTTGTGTCTTGAAATAAATAATGCGAACTACAAGCGTACAATTTAATAATCATATTTTTTACGCCGAGCGTAAAAAATATGATCTAAATTATTCAAATTAAGTATTGTATAATTTTATCGTTTAGTTAAAGCGCTCGTGTCATAGTCGAACCGAGTGATTGGAATCAACCATTCGAGTTAAGCAACAACAGGCGCGGTCAGGTGCAGGATGGGTGACCGTCCCGTGACTACCGCTAGTGGCAATTTTTCAAGCGCTTCCGTGCTTAGCAAGGCACGTTAAGCCGTGGGTGCCGGCTGTCATTTAATGGCAGTCGTTAAGCCATGTCAGAGGCCTTATGGGGGGCTTGATAACTTCAAAGTAGTAACGGGATGGTCACCCATCCTGCACCTGTTGTTGCGTTTATTCGAATGATTGATTCCAATCAATCGGTTCGATTAGGCCACGAGCGGCCATGTTACCAAGTTATCCAATTATAGACATGTCTGTCTCGTCGACTCCATCTCGGTCACGGTCGCCATGTTACCGCCGAAACATTTCGGGCTCAACGGAGAAATTGACATTTTTGCATAGGGAAGGGCATTTCTCGAGCGCGTCACACGAAGAGAGCAGCTCCATGCGTATCACACGGCAAGATATGATCAAGAGACAGCGCCCGCGAACAATAGAAGCGAGCAGGTAGCGCACAAAAAGCGCGGCGGCAGCATGTCGCAAATGTTACACGCGTCGACCGCGAATGCTCCGCCGGGACGCGCACGGGTATTAATTAACGACCGCGGTGACCATGCGTGGCTCTGGCAATTAGGACTAAACGAGAACCCATTCTCAAATAATTACAGCACGAATTAGCACACAAACAAATAATAAATAACTAAACGTGGAAAACATTGTAATAGAATAGTTATTTCGGCTTAGGTTGCCCACAAGCTCACTCGACCGATCTAAAGCAGATTGCTAGTTTGGCTGGGCGAGGATGGCTGAGGACAGTTAGTAGTATCGTACCCTAAGAAAGTCTATGTCTAGAAATGGAGTGTCTAGAAGTCTATGTCTACAGGCTGATTGATAATTATTTCGATATTTTTCGCACAATGCTTTGCACGCACAATGTATTTATGAACAGTTTGGTAACGGTATTTTTGCTAAAAATTAATGTCCTTTGACCTCTGTGGCGTAGCAGTAGCACATCTACCTACCATGCAAGAGGTCCTGGGTTCGAATCCCGGCTGGGAACAAAAATTAACCCCAGGTCTTGGATGTTCACATGTTTGTGATGTCGTTGTTTCTGGTTCCCACGACGCAGGGTATCCTAGTGTGGGGCCAGAAGCAATGTATATGCCTGTATGTAAATGTTATGTTATCATAGAAATTAGGCACACATAGGAGATCAGGCTTATGCCTTTCGAATTATTTTAGTTATGAGTGTGTAATGAAACCGGCAAAACCGGCTGACTACTAGGCCGTTTTTTATTTTTCACTCACTCTTCTATGCGAGCCTTGGCCAATGTGTCAGTCGCATTGGCCAAGGCATCCTGTGGTTCCAGCCAGTACCTGCTCGGTACCAAGTCCATGGAGTTTCTAATTAACGAAAAACTGTCGCCATGATTCGGGGGACAGAAAAGGATAGCCGGGGAATGCGCCCGCGCCGAGTCGTGTCCGAAAGTCAAAAAACCGTTTAAAAATCACTCGCTCCGCCCACCGTCCGCCCAACTCGAATCCTGCGCACTTAACGGGCAAGGGCCGATCGGGGTTCCACGTTGGGCCCTTGAGAAAGGGCTTCATTAGGCCTTACACTCGATCGCGGATTATTAAAATGAATCGCTGAATGTGTTGGTAAGCGCAAATCTCGAGAGCAGCTGAACCGATTTCGCTAATTCTTTTTTTTTAATATTCTTGAATTACTCAGATGGTTCTTACGGAGAGAAAAATAAAAAAATAATAAAAGAATCGACTGTTAGGCCGTACGAAGTTCGCTGGGTCAGCTAGTAGCTTGATAAAGACGAACAATTAGTTTGATAAGAGCCTGTAAACGTAAAGGGGATCGCGTCACAACGATAAGCTCTGGAATTATGAAAATGAATTAAATGAATTAGAAATTGCTATTAGCTATAAGGCCGTCAATTGTATTTTATCTTTTTTATCTGCTGTTTCTGTAACTATTTTTCCGGTTTTCAGAAAAGAATATTCTTATCTTATCTATATGAACGCTGTGAGTATTTTTTTATTATTTATTTCCTTCTCACAGAGGTGTCACACAAAATATAATACAATTTGAACAATCAGGACTTATTCCTGTGTGAGTATGATCTGTATAGCGATGCTTGAGCTGTATGATCAAGCCTGTGTTTTGGCCCGATTTGTTGCTTTTCCAATGGCCAATCTAAGATGGGTATGCTTGGTAACTAAGCGTATACTCTCTTTCTCTCTCTCTCTTTCTGAGAGAAAAAAAACAGCTGGACAAAATAAATATATTATTTGTATTTCCTACAAGCAAACAAAATCGTACGTAAAATCCAAGGCTAAGATAAGGGTGTACCTACCGCCGCTTCTATCCAAAGCAAGTGAGAGTAGTCCTATCCACGCTCCTAAATTGCCCAGTCTATTTAAAAATCAAGACACAATTTTTCGCACCAACTGCGGTGCCCTACGACTTTGCACCCGTTGGGCGACTATCGCACTTAACCCCACAGCGCACGGGTCAAATTGCAAAGGGCGCTTCGGCACACCTCCGTTTATGATTTATCGCTACGACAACACGCCTCCGCACGCTAACTACTGCGGCTTCCGTCCACCTAATTACATACACTGCGCGCGCTTATTTTGTGAAGGAATGCTTGCTTCTTTCCATCTTACTCGGGCGCAGTTTGCGGTTAGTGGATCCAACAGAAGAACCGTGCTTGAACCGATTTAGACCAAGAATGGTTTTAAATTGAATTTGTTGACGACACTAGTTTATAGTATCATAATGCAATGTAATTTAAGGCGCTTCTGGGTGCCAACTAGCGCCACCAATGGAATCGTAACTTGTATTATAATACGCATTTTTTTTTTCAAAAAGTAAACATCATAATTTTTTCGATAAATAAACATAACGTATAATTTCGTATTTGTTGTTTTAGTTCCACCATTGAAACTTTACCGCGTTTATTGACTAAGCAATAATCAAAACTCCAAATAAGAACGCACTCTTCGAGTTAAGGCTGATTGTGTCTGGCCGTCTTAATCCATCATAATCACATGTTCTAACATTTTTAATTATACTTTTTAATAAAATTCGTGTACTTCTTTATAAATGTGGTCTAAGGCTTTGGTAGGTTATTACGATACACTTTTATTGTTCTATATTTCATTTTTATGAAGAAACGTACAAGTTAGGTACCCAGTCGGCATTCGAAAAAAAATTAATAAATATTTGTTTTAATGCACTAACCCGTGCTAAGAACAATTTTAAAAACCTAATTAGAGGCTAAAAATTCCACCCATGCCGGGATTTGAACCCGCGACCTCTGGCACGGATAGCCAGAGGTTGCGGGTTCGAATGGGTGGAATTTTTAGCCACTAGTAAGGTTTTTAAAATTAAGAAATGTTAATTACTTTTGTTAAGTTGTTAAAATGTTTGCGGAGATTATTTTTCGTTGCCTTTTTCTCCGCTACACAACAGCCTTCAGCATTATTTTTACAATGATTGGCCTTTGCATCTACGTATTAAGATGATAATACCATCGGACACTGGGTGGCACCTTCACTCTCACTAAGATGGGTGGAGAGACCACTCGGACGCTGCCATATCTGAGACATTGTTTTGTAGATGATGTAAACTTGCCCAGCCCCTATACCATCCTGACAGGTCAGTCGGCCTATGGAAAAGACTAGTCCATACGTGCGGAGCCAACCGAGCCGCGGGCTTGCTCATAATGATTTCCTTCACAGTTAGCGTGTGCCATTGCTACTACAAATCATTCAAAATGTAAGAATGTGTGAAGAGATTCATCTCTGTTGCAAATCCTCTCAGAATAAATACGACGACTTCTCAGTAGAATCAGTGTTTTATTTACAACTAGCTGACACAGCGAACTTCGTACCGCCTAACAGTCGATTCTTTAGTTTTTTTTTTTTATTTTTCTCTCCGTAAGAACGATTTATTCTTACGATTACGATTACGTTTTTTTTCACGACCACTATTTTTCCTTAATGTAAGTTTGTTATTTGTATTTGTGAAATCCCTTTCTAGTATTATGTAGGTATATTTTTCGTTCATGTCTTATGTTTTTTTTTTGTGTATGTTTATTTTTATTTATTTCATATTTATGTACCGTTTATGTATGTGTATCAATTTCATATTTATGTATCGTTTATGTATGTGTATCAATTACTATAAAATAATATGTCATCTAATATTGTTTAGTTGCGCCGACTACCCGTATTTCAGTTTCCGTTTCTTATTTTCCGTCAATGGTTGTCTGGAAGAAATTACTTTTAGTAATAAGGCCGCCACTTGTACTGTACTGTTATTTTATAAGTCTCTTATGTAACCCTTGGTGTACATGCAATAAAGAATATTCTATCTATCTATCTAACGATCCTCGTACTTCAAGGAATATTCTAAAAAAAGAATTAGCGAAATCGGTTCAGCTGCTCTCGGCATTTGCGCTTACCAACACATTCAGCGATTCATTTTTATATTATAAATAGATAGCGTGTTGCTTGCGCAAATATATTTAAAGGAAGAAAAAACAAAAGACGACTATAGAAAAAGAATAAGTTTTAAGTAGCAAGGAGGTTGCATACTTTTTGGCAGGCGCACACAATGTGCAAACAAGAAGGCTGCGAGTCTCATCAGCCATAAACTAAGTTAATTTCAGACAATTACTTCATTTCAGTCGCTTTTGTCATGAATTTTCATTTATTCAGGTATCACCGCGATAAATTTTTTTTATTTATTTATTTATTTTCACTTATACCTATCTTTACAGGCTTAGCCTAATTCGATTGGCATGAAACTTACAATTACCCAAAATATCTTATGTCTAATATTTAACCACTATTTAATTAATAATTTAATTAATTTCTTATCAATGTAACATAATTATGTAATACCAATCAACATAAGTGTTCCCCATAGCACAGCACGAACAACGCTACTCTCTTGAATTCACTCAGAGCAACATGGAAGAGGTCCGTTTGATCCGCGATGACATTCAAAATGCGTAGCGCGCGCGTCAGCGGCGCCTGCGCCAGCAGGTTAGTGCGCGCGCGCGGCAGCAGCAGCAGCGGCGGCCGGCGGCGGCGCCCCACATACTCGTCCGGCACGCACAGACTCATCACCCCCAACGCCACCGGATTGCACATCCTACCCACCAGCACTTTGTGCATATATGATACCAGTGCGAGGTCCCTCCTCACCCTGAGTTCGTTATACCCTACCATTCCTAAAATAAAAAGTGTAGGGTACATCAATGGGTAAAACGGGTATACCCCGTACTGCCGCAAATACAAATATCGTAAAAATTTATTTTGTATGCGTTCCATCATGAGACGATATTTCATTTCATGAGGTGCCCAGATGACTGCATTCGATTCCAGTTGACTCCTAACTAGAGCGTTATATAGGGTAACAATAGCTGTTATGCTTGAAAAAGCCCGTCCCTTGCGGAGTATGAAACCCAGATTCCTGTACGCCTTTTTACAGATATTCTCAATATGCTCGCGATAGTTTAGGTCAGAGACCAATCGAACTCCCAGGTCTCTGACTTCATTTACTCGCTGGATTGACTTATTTCCTAAGGTATAGTCATTAGTTATTGGGTTTCGTTTCCGGGTAAATGATATCAGTGCACATTTGGATACATTAAATTCCAAGTTATTGTTAAAACTCCATTGTTCCACTCTGTCAATGTCCTCTTGTAGCTTATTGCAATCTGAGTCGCTACTTATTGGTAAAGATAGTTTGAGGTCGTCCGCAAATAATAAACAACTCGCATTTTTTACTACCATCGGCAAATCGTTTATCATTATTGCGAATTCAAGTGGGCCCAAGTTACTACCCTGGCTCACCCCAGACCTGGTAAAATATGGCTCAGACCGGTTTCCATTGTACTCCACATATTGTGTTCTGTCGCCCATGTAACTAATGAAGAACCTAAGTAGTTGTGGAGTACATCCTACGCTTGCTAATTTTTTAAGTAGAACATCATTATCCACCAAGTCAAAGGCCTTTTTGTAATCGAAATAGGCAGCATCTACCTGACCCCCTCTGTCCACTTCTGGGATTACCTGTGACATAAAGTTAAGAAGGTTGCTAGATGTGCTACGACCTGGCCGGAAACCATGCTGAGCTTCCGATAACTGTGACTCGACCTGGCAGAGAACCGATTTTTGAATCGCAGATTCCATCACTTTTGCTGGTGTAGAAAGTACCGCCACTGGTCTGTAACCCTCGACGTTTGGACTAGCCCTACCCTTAGGAACAGGTATTACCCTCGTCATTTTCCATCGTTCCGGAAAAACTGCCGCCGCCAGACACTGGTTATAAATATAGGTTAAAGGTTCTGCTAGAGCCAAACGACAATCCCTTATAATATACGTAGGTATTCCATCTGGTCCCGCCGACCGTTTCGGTTTTAATCGCGCCAGTGCACTACTTACCTCCGCCAGCTGTAGCCGATCCACCTGCACGCGCGCCGCGGTGGCGTCTGCCTCCGCCATCGCTGCGGAGATATCTAGCTTAGCGCGGTCTGGGCTATACACTGAGTGAAAGTAATTTGCAAACTCCTGGGCGCACTCTTCATCGGACAATACTTTTTCATTCCTAATAATTTTTTGTGGACACCGATTACCCCTCATTGACTTCATATAGTTCCAAAATGCCCTTGGGTCTTCAATTAAATGTTTCTGGACCCGATTCCTGTACTGTTCTTGTGCTAACAAAATAGAACGTTTAACCCATGCTCTGCAAATTGAAAAATCTTTGTAATCTTCTAATGATTTGCTAGCTTTGTACTTCTTATGAAGAATTCCTTTTAATTTAATGTCGCGAATCAAGTCCGTTGTATACCACTCTGGGTAATTGTACTCAGAGTTTATACCAAATCGCTTTTTTTTTGGAACACAGTCATCAAATATACAATTTAGTGTACTGTAAAAAAAGTTTAAGGATTTTTCTATGTTATCTATACTATACATAGGCGCCCAATCCACTGCTGCTATAGTCGAGTAAAGTAAAAAGAAATCAGCTTTGTTAAAATTCCAACCGGTCGGCTCTGTGCGCGACTCGTTTGGATCGCCATAGTTAAGGTTGACGTGCCGCGGCGGCGGTGAGTCCGCGCGCTGACGCCGGGCCTGAGCGCGGCCGCGGCCGCACACCGATACAGACACCTCCAGCGGCGGGTGATACGCGTCCACCGGCAACAGCGGCGCCCCTGCCGCCCGCACCCCCACACTCGAATTATCATCACTAAACTTACTTAGTACTAAATCCAGTTGCCGATCGTTGCAATTCCCAATCATGTTGCCCTGAGTGAACCCACAGTATGTTATAAAATATTCGTAATAATTACGTATTTCCAATGTACTAGAAAACAGATTAAAATCACCCAAAACTATTACCCTACTATACTTATCACAATATTGTTCTATTATTCTAAACATTAACATATATTCAGCCTCATTAGCATTCGGCGGTATGTACACACAACACATTAAAAATAGCAGTCTATTATGCAAGCACACCGCACCAGCCACCAATTCGAAGGCCCGGTCATCAATTTTTACATTACCCGGCGTTGCTATTCTGCGAATCTCAAATCGAGGTGTGGCCACGAGACACGCTCCGCCTTGCTTGCGGCCGTCCGCTCTGTCGCAGCGAAGAATTGTAAATCCTTGGGGGACTATTTCTGCATCCTGTATGGATTGAGTACAACCAGTTTCCGTCAGTGCAAATAAGTCGACACTCAAAGAATGAAAACCAGCGTATAACTCATCAAGTTTGGTTCTCAATCCTCTAACATTTTGATAATACACTGTGTATTCATGTTTGGTTGTTAGGTTTGGTTTCATTTCTCCGAAACCACACCCACTCACAATACTCTATATTAATTGGCCAATTTTCCGGCTCACACAGCTTTTCATACATATTTTCGGGAACCGCTATTATAAACGATGCATAGTCCCTTTCCGTCTTATGTTTTATGCCGTCGACCTTTATTTCAGCACTCTCTCCGCAAATTTTCTTGACAAAAGTCTCCATTGATGCCGCAGTTGTATCTTTCTTCACTCGCCATACATGGAGAAATTTTTTTCGCTCTGTCCCTTGAATGTCTACCGAACTTTTACATCCTCCTTTTTTTACTTCCGCCCGTGGGTACTTTTTCGTCGTCCTCTTTACCACCTTCCAATCTCCATCCTGGTTTGTTTCTATTTCTTCCGCTTTATTTCCATCCAATGATGGCATCTCCGGTAGTTTAATAGTTTTCATGGCCCGACTCTCCATAACTTGCGAATTTTTTTCAACTACCTGCGGTTTGTTAAGCTTTACCGCTTTTGCAAACGTTATTGGAGTTCTTTTTGCCTTGTTAGATTCTTCCTCCGGCAATATACTCTCCCTGGCTACTTCTTTCTGGGCTTTGGTTTTTATGAGTTTTTCCATAATATCCAGTTTTTTGGTATTCTCTTCAATTACGCACATATTTTTGCGAATGTCTCCCATTTCTATCTGAATATTGTTTAGTTGCTCCTGGAGTTGAGTAAAGTTTCTACGCTGTTCATCCTGTTGTTGCTTCATTTCCAGTCGAATTTCCTTCAGTACTCTCAATAATTCCGCTTGGTTATCATCATCTGTTATTTCTTCCATCTTACGAGAACCACGGGGCTGCATGTTCACATAGCTGTTTGGCGTGAAAGTTTTGTTCATCACCGTTCCTCTAATAGGAGTTTCAGAATTTCCCGTTTTAGGTATATTACATCTGCACGCGGGACATATCCAGGTATTCCTATATTCCAAACTTAGCTCTTCAAATTGCTCATTCGACAGGCTAAGGCACTTCAGGTGATACAACTTTTTGCACTTTTCTTGCGAACACTCCATAAACAGTATGTCGTAGATAGCCGAGTCACAGCCATCACACTTCGTACCCATTTACTTTACGATCAAAATAATTACGACACAGCCGAATACACGTCCGTTTGCTCGCCCGCGCGCGCGCGCAATGTATGTAAATGCATATAATAAAATTTACAATCACGTCGATCACAATTAACTTGTTTTTACTTATTACGAGACCGCATTGCGAAAAGGTTCAAATATGCTCTTAAGTGCTTTTTGAGCTCTCTGACTGCGCTGTAATTAATTTATGTTGTACAGACAGCTGTAGCCGCTCCAAGTTCTACTAACTAGGGTATTGTGTTTACGTGAAGCGCTTGTGGCCTAGGCGAACCGAGTGATTGGAATCAATCACTTGAGTTAAGCAAGAACAGGCGCAATCAGGCACAGGACGGGTGACCGTCCCGTGACTACCGCAAGTGGCATTTTTCCGAGAGCTTACGTGTTTCGCAAGGTTAAGCCGTTGGTACCGGCTGTCATATAGTGGTAGTCGTTAAGCCGTGTCAGAGGCCTTATGGGCGGCTTGATAACTTCTGACAGTAAGGCCCGCCACTGTTTTACAATCCTCCGCCAACCCGGACTTGGCCACCGTGGTAGAGTGTGGCCTAACCTTCCTGCGATGCAGGAAGAGGCCCGTGCGCCACAGTGGGGACATACAAGAAATATCGTTAATATAGACATATCGTTGAAAACGATAACGATAATAAATAATTGCGATTATATTCTTTTAATATATAAGTATGTATCATTATCACGAATCATTAAGAAATACTATTGCTACTATAAGTCCACAAATGTAAGTAACATAAAAATAAGAAAGGCATTGGTACATAATGGGATTCGAATCCACGACCTCCCTAATGAGAAGTCGACGTTCTACCGCTCCGCTACCACCGCTCATTGACATATTCTGGGTAAACAACTATAATTGGCTTAGGGCCGATTCGACCAAACTATTAATGCTTGGTATAAGTGCTAATCTTGGAATAAATCTAGAATTTAACAAGAGAATTTCTCGATTTATTCCAAGATTAGCACTTATACCAAGCATAAATAGTTTGGTCGAATCGGCCCTTAGTTCAATAACTATGGGAATCGACGCTATTGTATTCCATTTAATTAAAACGGCAAAGTGTTATTAGTGATGGAAATTGAAAGGGGGGAATGTATAGAAAGTTATTCTTTTCCTCGTCACATTTACAAGAGATGGTAAAGTCAGTAGTCTGTTCGCTTTTGTGCAGATGGCAGGTCCAAGTTTCATAAAACTACAATTCGTAGTTTATTGTGACATACATTACGTAGGAATATTACTATAGTATTTGAGATACATTGCGTAGCAAAGTCTACTTGTTTACCTGCAGAGATTAGAAGTTTATCAGCAGAGTCTACGAGTTTATCAGGAGGGTCTACGAGTTTATCAGCAGAACCTACTCGTTTATCAGCAGAATCTATGAGTTTATCAGCAGTCTACGAGTTTATCAGCAGAGTCTACGAGTTTATCAGCAGAGTCTACGAGCTTATCAACAGAGTCTACGAGTTTATCAGCAGAGTCTACGACTTTATCGGCAGAGTCTACGAGCTTATCAGCAGAGTCTACTTGTTAATCAGAAGAGTCTACGTAAATCTACGCCTAATAAGAAACCGGCCGCTTTTTAATGACTCGGTGCACTAAGATAACAGTTTTGCGGAGAGAGTAAATCACCGAGGATTGTCACACAATATCTAACACATTTCTTACTGTTAGTACTTTAGATCCACAAAGATAAAGGGGCGTGAGTTAATTTTTGTGCATGTTTGTCAAAAACGTAACACAAATTGTTTAAAAACACTAAAAGCTCGTGGGCTAGTCGAACCGAGTGATTGGAATCAATCACTTGCGTTAAGCAACAACAGGCGTGGTCAGGTGCGGGATGGGTGACCGCCCCGTGACTACGGCTAGTTGCATTTTTTTTGAGCGCAACCGTGCTTCACTAGGCCGTTTGTGCCGGCTGTCAGGTAATGGCAGTCGTTAAGCCATTTCAGAGGCTTTATGGACGGCTTGATAACTTCTGACAGTGAGATCCGCCACAATCCTCCACCAACCCGGACTTGGCCCCCGTGTTGGAGTACGGCCTAACATTCCTGCGATGCAGGAAGAGACCCGTACCCCAGCAGTGGGGACACACAAGGGTTGATATCGAAGCTCTCCAAAATCCTCAGACAAACAGCTTTGATTGCTTCAACATTCATGCCGAGTTTAGTTGATTATTATTTTGTCTAGCATGTGTTATGTGGCAAAATTTACTGCATGAAAATTGAATCGAATTGTGCTTTGTAAAGCACTGAGTAGCCAACTGTGAGGTCCGTCTCATCATTAAAGAAGAACTATTAAAAACAGCGACAGCCTGTATTAGCATGCATGGTTAGCAAGACCGTAAGTACCCCTAATATGCATCCGCAAAGTAATATTAATAGATGCACCAAGAGACAGCACGCATTACAAAATCTGAGTGCTCAAACTCATCAATTCTAACTCATAAAACTACAACGACATTTTTCTACCGCTGACTGGAATACGTACAATGAATGCAAATTTTTAGGGTTCCTTCCGTAGTTAGAGTCCTTATGGTTTTTCCAGTTTCATGGTCTTGTGCCGTCCAGACTCGTTGTGGTCCAGACTATCTGGTGGAGGGCTTGTCCACGCTACTTCCTCACTTCCGTGGTCTCCAGGAACGAACTTATTTTATATAATACTTACACATGTCAATTATTCTAATAGCAATGTTTAGAAACTACAGCTTTGAAAGTTGGGTTAAACACTTAGAACTTGTATTTATGTATCGTATTGCCGCTAAAAACGAACGCTTTTGACAAAATTTCTTTTATGATATAGGTTTTAAGTCTCTGGTTCCGAATATAGTAACCATAACCATTGATATTTAAAACGCGCATCATCATCATAATCATAACATTATGTCCCCACCGACGGGCACGGGTCTCTTCCCTGAGGAAAGTATAGGCCATACTCTACCACAGGGGCCAAGTCCGGATTGGTGGAGGCTTGCAAGACTAGTGACTGGTCTTACAGTCAGAAGCTATCCTAAGGCCTCTGACTTGGCTTAACGACTGCCATCTGTGGACGGCAGCCGGCACCAACTGCTTAACGTGCCTTGCGAAGAACGGATACGGAAAAATGCGACTAGCGTTAGTCATAGACGGTCACCCATCCATGCACTGAACGCACCTTATGCTGCTAACCTTCGCGATCGTTTAAGATCACTCAGGCCAACGCGGCTATGAACGATTCGATTCATCATCATCAGCCCACCGCTGCCCACTGTTGGGCCTTTTCCCCCAAAAGCCATCTCTCACGGTCCCGTGTCATCCGCATCCACGGACCTTCCTCTGACTCAACTATGTCGTCGGACCATCGGGCTGCTGGTCTGCCCGTCGTCCTATTCTCGGCCGCCGCCCTGTGGTTGCCCTAGACCATCTGCCGTCTTCCCGCCTTGCCAGGTGTCCTGCCCATGTCCACTTTAACCTCGAGACTCTTTCGCCAATATCGTCGACCCTTGTCCAGATAAATATAGTCGACCTTCTTGTCCAGATAACGATTCATCTGAGCGAGCGATTCGATTACGACGTGCATTTTTTAAAAATATTTACAAAATCCGACATGACTTTTTTTCCATTGGTAGCTGCTTAAACCAGCCAGTGAGCCATCGGGTTCAGTCAGTAACTAGTCCACCTCACACTTGGCCGGTATGCAAGCATTGTTTGCTAATTCACGTCGAGTGTGCTCAAGGACGTAGCAAGCACGAGACCGGCATGATAGTAGCCTCAAACTACTTCCACACATTGGAACAACACGTCATTCGATAACAAGCATACAATATATCGCGGATGTCATATCCGATTCTTTGAGAACTATGTCTTATTTGGTTTGGACATGTGGAGAGGATGAAGGAAGAAAGATGGACGAAACAAATATATATAGCGAATGTAAGGGACTTCCCAGGCGGACATACATCGACCAAATAGGGGTTGTATTAGCAAAAAGAAAGATAAAAAGTACCCGGAACCGGCGGGCGTGCATGCAACGACTTATAAACGTTGATGAAGCGAAGGTGATCTGTCGGGATCGTGGCAAGTGTATGTATGTATTATTTAACTTTGCGTAATTATGTGACGGTAATATGAATCCGAATCGTCGTCGTCTTCTTCCGGCTATACTAGTCGACTGCTGGGCATAGCCCTCCCCTAATGAGCACCATAGCGTCCTGTCTTCAGCTTGGCGCATCGAGCATCTGCCTGCAGTTTTTCGCAGATTGTCATCCCACCTAGTCAGAGGGCGTCCTATACTACGTTTGCAGAGTCGCGGTTTCCACTCAAGAACACGTTAAATCCAAGTGTTCATAAATCCGTATATTCCTAGTATAAACCTCGATTTGCAAGATTAATTAAATAGCTTTATGTTTATGTTACGCCATCTAAAACAATGTCTTAGCGCCCGAGTGGTCCCTTCACCGATCTAGTATGAGAGAAGATGCCACTGGTACCTTTATAAGTCATCTCATCAGTAGATGCTAAGGCCAATTTAAATAAGAGATTTGATGGGTCTTATTTAGTGACTCTATGTTACTAAATTAGTCTATTTTACAAATATGCCTAATATTAGGCTATGAGTTATGTTTGCAAGAGCGTTTTTGTAATGAATTAACATTAGCTTAAAATAAACAAAACCATTGACCAATCCCAAGTGATTAAATGATGCGTTGGCCCATCGTGTGGAAGCAGCGTCACATGTGGGTTCTCACGATATTGGCATTCGTCGCTGATCGATATCTGCAGCTTAGGTGTTGGGAGGTTAACAATTGTGTTCTTTTATGCCGGTGTGACGTTGGAAAGCTGTAAGAAGTGATCTTAACAGAATAACAATAAAAAATATAAATCTTGGCGGCCTCTGTGGCGCATCGGTAGCGCATCTGACTACCATGCAAGAGGTCCCGGGTTCAATCCCAGGCTAGGGACAAAAAAAGGTCCCAGGTCTCGGATGTTTACATGTTTGTGATGTCGTTGTTTCTCGTTCCCACGACACAGGGTATCCTAGTGTGGGGCCAGAAGCAATGTATGCGCCTGTATGTAAATGTTATGTCATACTGCAAATAGTTATCTAGTTTAACGAGTCTAATTCTTCTTATTTATTATGTCGGTCTTATTTATTAGGTAAAGCAAAATCGCCGAAATATCTGCGGCGTTGCAGTTGCCGTGTAGACTAAAGTGGCGAGTACAGTCAATTATTTTGGGTAGTCACTTTTGGTTTTTCGTTGCGGGCCGAAACACAACACTCACTACGTCCGCGGACAGGTCCGGTGATAAGGCGCGTGATTTTTATTTACTTAGCACTGGATCTACGTACTAGAAAGCTTGAAACTATCCTCTCTGTTGAAGTTCAATAAATTACCTTATAAAAAATCGCGATTAGACCCGTTTACTATATAACTATGTAATAATAATATTGGCCTTTCTTTGCATCTACTTAATGAGATGATTTATGCAGCGTCCAGTGGTATCTTCACTCACACTAGATGGGTCAAGGGACCACTCCAACGCTGTAGTGCCTGGGACGTTTTATTTATAGATGGTGTAGGCTTGCCCAGCACATGCACCATCCTGACAGCTTAGTCGGCCTAGTCCACAGGAAAGACTAGTCAATACAGAGGCTAATCTTCAATACGTGCGGGGCCAACCAAGCCGCGGGTTTCCTCACGATGTTTTCCTTCACCGTTAGCGTGTGGTATTGCGACTACAAATTAGCAAATGTACGTAACTTTGATATTAAACAAAGTCATTGGTACATGCCCGCACTCGGGATCGAACCTGGGGCTCTCGCTTGCCAGTCCATGGTTCTACCCACTGAGCTACCACCGCTTAACTATGTACGAGTATTGCAAATCTATGACAGATACTATCTTTTATTTAGTGATTTATTTAAAACCCTATTTAGTGGCTAAAAATTCCACCCATGCCGGGATTCGAACCCGCGACCGGATATAATCATGTGGGTACAGCGATATCATTCCGATGTAAAAACCTAACTGCAAAGTAGGTACTTGGGGCTGCAAGTGATGGAAATTATTTCAGCCAGATGTCGCTGCCTGTACAGAGAATATTGTAAAGAGGTTCGAAATTTCACTAATGCCGGTGAGCCGCCCATTAGCTCAGTTGGAAAGAGCGCTGGCACGGATAGCCAGAGGTTGCGGGTTCGAATTCCGGCATGGGTGGAATTTTAAGCCTCTAATTAGGTTATTAAATTGTCCTTAGCACGGGTTAGTGCAATTAAAATAATAATATAATATAATATTGATTTATTACTAAAAGGTGTACAAAATCACCTTATAGACATAGCATTACATTCAAGTCATGATAAGATGTTTGTCAAACCATACCGCCAAATATATTCTTACAGCTTGACAGTCTCTGAAGCACCTAAATGACGGCGCAGCGGTTTTGCTCACTGACTGTAAAACCATAGGTCTCGGGTTTGATACCTGGACGGGTCAAAGTAGGAAACAAACTTTTCTAGTTTGTCTCGGGTTTTGTATATTATCTATGCATTTATTGTATTAAATCTATCGTCGAGTTAGCACCTCTAACACAAGTCGTTTAGTTGTAGGTACTTAGTCTGGGGCTAACGAGCTTTGTGTAACATTTCCGTGAATATTTATTTATTTATTATTTACATAACTACTAACACTACTAATATCCATTGTATACGATACAAAGAGTTGGAAACCCTTGTCGTTAAAATAGTAAAAAATATTGATTACAAAATGGAAACAGAAAACTACGCAAACATTTCAAACAAATGAAAATTAAACACAAAGTCGTTAACAAACTTGTTTCAGGAATTGCAAATTTCGTAAAAATCGGTGAAGCCGGATGAGTTCAATAACTAACACTGTCACACGAGATTTTTAAACGTGTATTATGATTTTTAGAGAAATTTGAGTCGAAGACTTTCTGGGTTGTCTATTTAACTGTCATTTTGTATTTAATTAATGACCTACTCACTATTTTTAATATTAATGTATTTTTTTAATGACCATTCTGCTTTGGATGTTTTACTTTTAGTTTCGTGTCGTTTTCATTCAAAGAGAAAAAACAGAATTGAAAAACTTACAAGATAAAAAAATATTTCCAATTCCTCAGCATTTCCCATAGACTACATTGGCAATAGCACGTACTTAAATATACAAGTACTTAAGTCCCTGACATTTTCTCCAAATGTCGTTCTTATATCTGGGAAGATAAGGTAAGAGTTTTCTTTATTGTACTCTAGAAAAAACACAATCATTCATAGAGTCTTTTAGCCAAAAGGCTAAGAGCAGTTTCTTCCGGACTATCAGTACCGTACTGGATTTCGTAAGGATTTCCTTATACTATGAGATAAGATAAGAATATACTTTATTGTACATCAGAGCACATATTATAAAACATGTAAAGATAGAAAGTACAATGTGCGGCCTTATTGCTAAAAGCAATTTCTCCCATACAATCTTATAGCGGAAAGTGCTAAGCTTACATGGACAGATCTACCTGCATCTAATACGGGATGTATTGGCAAATGGCAAGTTAAAAAGATCCTAAACCGACATGAATTGCATGCCGACGCCGACATGAAGGCGATCGTGGCAAGTGGCATACCCCAGTTTCTGCCCTTCAAGGATACAGGCGTGAATTATGTTTCTAACGCAATATAAAGACGTCAATAAGTATTAATCCCCATTTAATACCACTCTCTTAACAACAATGAAGGTCAGACATTTGAATAGACACACAGATACAGTTTCGATCTCAAAAGTCGTGCAAAGGTTCACGCTGTTGCTTTAAGCTTGATAATAGGATGTTGCAATATTGACTTTACCAATTAGGTTTAGCACTTCAAATGCCATGGAAGGCTATGCTGTCGGTTCTTTACATAAACCGAAGAAAAGAGTACGACAGAATGACTTCTCCATCGTCATGGGTATTTGGGTATTTCTTAATTTGAGAAGCAGAAGGTCATTCATTATTTTTACTTAAAATAGTATGGTTTTAAATCATTTTATTTCAACGTAAAGATTTACATTCTGTTTATTGCGTGTCAATGTAATATGTAAAATGAAAGTCGCTGCCTTCGGGCCGTAGTATAGCGGAGAAAAAGGCAGCGGGAAAAAAATCCACTCTGACCAACTGCGTATGATAAGATTTCATGATTGCCACTGAGTTCCCTGAGATCTTTGATTCCGTTGAGATAAATAATTAGTGTTGACTATAAGAGTGCAAACTCCTAAGTTAGTAAATAATAGGAATAGTAGAGTTAAAAATGTATTTCATCAACGTTGTTTTACCATATAAATTACTTTTGCGATTAAAATTGGATTGGCGATTTCAAAGCGCTCAAACATCTTACTCAGGTTTCCTTAAGATGTGTTTCTTACCGTTACCAAAGGGTGTTTCTACTAAAATTTTATTTACGTATCTATTAATGAACGCCAACAGGCTACATATCTAATTAAAACTGTTTTTATATGGATTTATGCTCGTTTATTCCATTTTTACAATTTTCCAACGTTTCGGCACTTTTTCAGGTGCCGTGGTCCCGGATGACTGTCATCCGAGTAATCTTCATCCGATGTAATAAACGAGCATAAATCCGTATAAAAACAGTTTTAATTATGTCTACTGCTCGTGTTAACCTTAGAAAATACTAGGCTACATATCGTCCAATACACACCCGCGAACGTTGTTTTTCCTTTTTAATAAGCTTATTTTTTAGACCTGCCACTGCTGTGCCTAAGTGGGCATCATTTATGAGACAAACGCTAGAGGTAAGAGGTAGAGGTACGTATGGCAACTGATGTATTTGGTTTAAGATGATTTGAGAAAAATGGTCAGAGTGGAGTTTTTTTTTTCGCTGCCTTTTTCTCCACTACAATACGGCCCGAAGGCAGCGGCTTACATTTTACATTGTACACTGACATTCAGCAAACAGAATCTATATTATTTACGTTAAAATAAATTGATTTGAATTTGAAATTTGTAACATCTAAACAACCATATATAAAGTAATGAGTTACCAAAAGTACACAAAAAAGTTCGTGAGAATCGATAAAGACGGTTCGGAGGACTTTGATAACAACTACTGTGACACGATATCATTATGAGCACGAATTTTTATATATTAGACATATTATTAGCATCGCGACTTATTACAAAATACAAACACTAGACTGTCTCGCAGTCGTTAAATTTCCTAACACGCGGCTATTACGTAATACCGCTGTTTCATGAAAAGACTAAACATAAAATTCGGACTCGCAAACGAAGAGTTATAGGTTCAGTGAACCACAATAAACTCCTTAACTGTCCTAGAACAAGTAGGTAATTAAGACGCTGAGAAACCATTTTAAAGTATAAATACCTTAAAATGTTTCGCGATGATTTTTTATTTGTTGCTTCACTTCGTTTTTAATCGATGTTCAGAACTCTATTAGTAGTTAGTTAACTGTTTTAGCCCTCTTAACATTACTCCCGTACAATATCTTAGTGAGAATACAATGCCAAAACACCAGCGCTGTCGAGGCTGACCCTGGTCAGTAGCAGCTGAACCATTACCTTCTGCCTTATTCTATAATACCACAATATAATTAGAAGTCTTATTTGGTTTTTGTTGTTTTTAGATGAGGTAGTAATTTTTAAACTTTTTGAATGTTTACCTTCTTTGCTTTTGCTTCGTATCGGGACTTCTCTATAACTAGCTTCAAAGTTTGAAATTTTAAACTATTTCGTGTACGATGTAATTTAATGCTTTAAATTACATAAACTTACATCCCGAGAGCGATGGTAGCGGAGCGGTGGAACACCGGCTTCTCAATCGGGAGGTAGTTGGTTCGAATTTTGTTGAAGTTGACATGGTTTTACTATTTTTATTTTTAATGCACTAACCCGTGCTAAGGAACAAATTTAAAAACCTATTTAGAGGCTAAAAATTTCACCCATGCCGGGATTCGAACCCGCAACCTCTGGTTATCCGTGCCAGCGCATGAAATGGTTTTCAAAGTTATGTACATTAGATCTGCCCACCTACCGTTGACCTATTCTTGGTCCACCTGCCGTCTTTCTGCCTAACCAAATGACCATCTCTGTTTTAGGTTTATGATAAGTGTGTAGCACAATATGAGTAGTTTTAACTCAACTTAATTACGTGATTAGCCCGTGTCACCAGAAAACCAGCCCAATGATGATATCATACCGCAGCATTGGCGTAAAATGGGAATATCATTACTCCGAGATAAGAGGTCGATCGTAAAACTTCTAACTTGATTTTGGCCGCAATAAAAATTTCACACGACGCTCCACCGTTAATAAAGGCATAAAATATTTTATGACTGTATCAGAATGCCTCTACGTATGTAGGCTGGGACACGACAAGATTTTTTCTCTCATAATTTTGTAGAAAATCGTACTTCTATAATATAAAAATGAATCGCTGAATGTGTTGGTAAGCGTAAATCTCGACAACAGCTGAACCGATTTTGCTAATTCTTTTTTTAGAATATTCCTTGAAGTACGAAGATGGTTCTTACGGAGAAAAAAATAAAAAAATTAAACAACCGATGGTAGGCGGTACGAAGTTAGCTGGGTTAGGTAGTTATAAATAATGATAGATTATCCGTCTCAAGATTGTGTTTAAAAGGACAGTATTGTCTTTTATATTATTATCATGTTTTCTAGTCTGAGTCGTACGTAAAATAAAGACTGGGTGAATATTTATAATAATTCATTTCAATATAATTCAAAGACAACTGCTAACGATCCTAACCACTATGTTAGTGTAGACATGCACAATCGCACAACCAATTTTTTTTTTTATGTAGCCTCAATTGTGTCCCACAGCTGGGCAAAGGCCTCCCCTTTTGCCTTCCACTCCTCCCTGTTCACGGCCACCTCCTGCCAGCCCGGCAGAAAGGTCGTGAAGTCGTCCCGCCATCTCCGCTTGGGTCGGCCACGTTTGTGATATCCATCGCATGGAACCTAGTCAGTGACGATTGCCCACCTCTCTGGGCCCATACGGTTTAGATAGCCCGCCCAATTCCACTTCAACTTAGCGGTTGCAGCTCCAACATCGACAATTTTGGTTCTGGAGCGCAGCATTGTATTACGAATTCTGTCAATTATTTTTACATCTAGAATAGGTACTGTCCTCCATTGCCCGCTGGCAAATCTTAAGTCTCGACTTCTGATATTCGGTTAAAGACATGTCGGCAAGTGTTCACTTCGGGGCAAGTGGTCATCAGTTCTTTCATGGACCAGAAGCTCTTCCAAGCGTTGTCGATGCGGCGATCGATTTTCTTATCCTGCCTGTTGTCGAAGGAGACTATCTGGCCCATCGACGAACTGATAAACCGATTAAATAAAATAATATTATGTAAAAATGTGTTTCCAAGAGCTGGTAGCTACCTCGGCCAGCGCATCAGCCTGGCCATTCAGAGAGGGAATGCTGCCTGTGTCTTGGGAACTCTTCCCATCGGCAGCGGTGTAGACTTTTTTATTTAAACCTTTCTCTTTTTTTTTTGTAAATAGGTATGTAAATCTTTTTAATATTAATGCTGTATATAGTTAAAGGAAAATTTATTATTTTACTTAAAAATCAAAATATGTATAAATAAAGTATATTCACTTCAAAATATGTGGGCTTAAATGTTGTTTTTTATATTTTGGGGGGCAGTCAAACTCAAAAAGAATAACCTGAACTTTTAGTATTTTTCTCTGATTGTCACTCACTTAATAAATAAAATAAAATAAAACCACAAGAAAAGAATCACAAATGATTGAATCATAATGTTCTTAGCAGCCGCGTTTTTTGTTAGGATATACTTTGTGTATCAGACAAATGCGTCACGTGGAGCTCTAATATACACGATCACCGAGCAGTTGTCCGCGCAACGAAAACATTTCACCTGTCATGCAAACTCCAGGGTTTACTGCTCATCCGCTCAGATATACGACCTAATAGAGCCTAGATACACGCCCGCGGTCCTATAGTAGAAGCAGACACGCAACGTATCAATTAAGAAAGTGTATTAAGATAGGAGACTAGGGTCAGTCGGCATAGCGTTGAAAAAACTGTCATAGGTCTATAGTTGGTTTACTTTTTAACAGGCATTGCATTCACATACAAAATATGTTTTATGTGAATGCAATACCTGCACAATATGGCAGCAGACATGTACCCAAGTATATTTTATGTTATGTTTTTTCTTCTTAGAATAACTTAATATAGATGTATCTCTATGTAAACTTTACTTCGAATAAACAATTTTATTATTATTACCATTATTGTTATTGAGATTTTTTGATTAACTTCTGTAAACTTTGCTCCTTAAATAATTTATAAGAAAAACAAGAGGAGTGACGGGCAAACTGTAACACACGCCGCAGTTAAGCTTACGGCTTACAACAAAAAATAAGCATTTAGAATTCATGTACTTGTGTGATTAGTTAATAAGCTAGATTATATTTCTTAGTCACGACCAACAGCTGGAAATGTAATCGCCCACTGAAACATGTTTCTTTATCGTCATGGAAACGCGCAACGTCCCCAATTAGCCTGCTAGACGTGCAGGAACAGTCTTAAAAATCTAGTGACTACACTAAACCCATAATTGAGTAATAAGTGAAATCAACACTTACACAGAATACAATAGACATGAGAACTCTTTTTAAAACTGTCGACAGCACAGAAAAGATATTCGAAAAGATAGTCTTTATAGATATTAACCATAACATATCTAAGTAGAATACACGCATGTAAAGGTGAATGTACTATCGATAGTACAAAACAAAAGGAACGAACTTAGATATTATATTAAAAGCTTTTAATGGCCGACAAAACGAACCGAAGCGCTCCTAGCCCGGCTGCCTGAGTGACCTTAAACGATTACGAAGGTTAAACAACATAAGGTGCGTTCAGTGCATGGATGGGTGACCGTCTATGACTAACGCTAGTCGCATTAGTGGGTTCGAATCCCGGCTGGGAACAAAAAAAAAACCCCAGGTCTTGGATGTTTACATGTTTGTGATGTCGTTGTTTCTGGTTCCCGCGACACAGGGTATCCTAGTGTGGGGCCAGAAGCAATGTATGTGCCAGTATGTAAATGTTATGCTATATTATTTTTCCGAGCGATTCCGTGTTTTACAAGGCACCGGCTGTCGTCGATGATGGCAGTCATTAAGCCAAGTCAGAGGCCTTAGGGCGGCTGGAAAACTTTTCCACCAATACGGACTTGGACCCCGCGGTGGAGTATGGTTTATAACTTCCTCAGGTAAGAGACCCGTGCCCCTCGGTGGGAGCAGAATGGGTTGGTGATGAAAAATAGTCAACAAAAATATATTAAAAATGAATACCTACATAGAGAAACTTACCCAGTCTCCCTCAACACAAAGTGTATATTAAACATCTCCATCTGCCTAT
The DNA here is from genome assembly GCA_934045075.1 of Yponomeuta sedellus. Lineage (NCBI taxonomy): Eukaryota > Metazoa > Arthropoda > Insecta > Lepidoptera > Yponomeutidae > Yponomeuta > Yponomeuta sedellus. Next base: position 22,665,897 of record OW203724.1, read on the forward strand.
ACTGGGTGTCATAACTCAAGTATGCCTATTAAATCGTCCGAGTGAAGATGTAGCTTTTAATTTAACAGTGGACGGTTAAAATGTTGTTTAGAGGGCCAACCCTTCTAGCGCCGCTGGTAAAGTGTACGCTACGGATTATTAATAAGATATCGTCTTACATTCGTATTAATTTTTCATCATCATAATGGTGCTCAAATTATTTACCATGGTATTTTTCATATAATTTTTTTTGAGTATATTATTTGTATGTCATATTTATTGCCAGTTTGACTAGAGAATTTCTTAAATGAGCATGTATAATTCATATACCTCTGAAATTATTTTATTTCTTTGTAAATCTACTCCGTATTTCCGTGCTTCGCAAGGCACGTTAAGCCGCTGGTGCCGGCTGTCATATAATGGCAGTCGTTAAGACATGTCAGAGGCCTTATGGGCGGCCTGATAACTTCTGACAGTAAGGCCCGCCACTGTCTTACAATCCTCCACCAACCCGGACTTGGCCGCCGTGGTGGAGTATGGCCTAACCTTCCTGCGATGCAGGAAGAAACCCGTGCCCCAGCAGTGGGGACATACAGGGGTTGATAACGTAACGTAACGTACATCTACTTGCTTCTTCAATGAATTGCTCCAGTACAAAGTAGAGGAGGAATCAACTACAGCAGACGTCCGTCTGGATCCTAAAACGTTTCTGACAATCACAAGGCTAAATGACCTTTAGCCCATGAATTGAATGCCGCCGCCTAATGAACGTTCTAGGCAGTTAATTCGACGGCTAGTTTTATCAGTTGGCGGCGACCTCTACTCTTCAAAAATTAATAATTTCATTAATAATGATACGGAACCCTTCGAATGCAATTCCGACTTGCACTTGGCTGGTTTGTTTTTCCATTTTATCTGCAACTGACGCTCATCTTTTTCAGAGATAAGCTCCCATTCGTACATGTTTTCTTATGTCATATTCTGTTAAATGTTTCGTGTTTAATAAAGTATAATTATAGTAAACTTAATTTTAGGTAAGCGTCCTACTTTCCATTGGAGCAGTATAAATGACAGCTGCGGTGACTATCTATACAAAAGAATAACTGCCAATAGCAATATATCCATTAGTCCAGAGACAAGAAAAGCAATAGATCTCCCCAAGAGAGAGATAGTAATAGGAAACATGATTTAGCACAGACGCCCCCAGCATAATGGAAGCAACTTAAATTGCTATTAAATTAAAGAGACTATACAGTACCTGGGCAGCAGCGCCTTCTGCAGTACAATTCCACCGAACTGCGATCCCCAACCCGCATGCCCAGCGTGGGGATTATATAACAATATATATCATTACATTTACATACTGGCACATACATTGCTTCTGGCCCCACACTAGGATACCCTGTGTCGTAGGAACCAGAAACAACGACATCACAAACATGTAAACATCCAAGACCTGGGGTTTTTTTTTTTTGTTCCCAGCCGGGAGCCGATGGGCATTATCCCCTATGATAGCACAACGTGGCGCTCTTTAGGGGGGGGGGCTATGTCCAGCAGTGGACTAGTATAGCCTGAGGACGACACCCTACAAATAATAGAGCCCAAACTGACTTTATTTCCTGTTTTTTTTTTTTTTTTGTTATTTTAACCTTCAATTTCCTATCTCTACTTAGTCTCCGTTAAAATATATCCCTGTGCGGTTAAAGTGATTCTTGGTTAAGTGAATGATACGCAATATAAATAGATAGACAGATATATAGACAGCACATAAACCTTTTCATTTCGGTTGCAGTCATAATATGATTTGAGAAAACATGGTCAGAATGGAGTTTTATTTCCTTACTACAAATATACTCTAGAGGTGAGACGGGCATTAGCTGTGTATCTGCGTCTAAGCGGTGCGTCATCCTACTACAGAGGAAAGTTCTACGTATACCTAAATCTAAACGAAATTCCACACGATGCTTTGAAACGACGGACGGCGACATACGCACAAGGAGAGGAGGGAAACGGGGGGGAATGGGAGCTAGGAACAATTAAACAAGACCCATCTGAACTGTTTTAAGTTGATATCAACCCTTGTATGTCCACACTGCTGGGGCACGGGTCTCTTCTTGCATCGCAGGAAGGTAAGTCCATACGGGGGCCAAGTCCGGGTTGGTGGAGGATTGTAAGACAGTGGCGGGCCTTACTGTCAGAAGCTATCAAGCATAGGATAAAAAAAAAACATCAAAATTATTCAAACAGGCGTAATTTACATAAATCAATGTACAGTCGTATTTCTGAATGATTCGCGATACTCATACATAATATAGTTTTGTCCGCGGACGTAGCGAGTGTTGTGTGTCGGCCCGATGCGAAAAAATATAAGCTACCTACAATAATTGACTGTACTCGCCACTTCAGTCTACCCGAGAGCACGGCAACTGTAATATGCCGAAACATCGGGAATTAAAGTAATTACCTTTTACCTAGTAAATAATCGCGATTAGACCCGTTTAATATAATATAACAATATACAATTTTAAAAACCTATTTAGAGGCTAAAAATTCCACCCATGCCGGGATTCGAACCCGCAACCTCTGGCTATCCGTGCCAGATGCCTCTGGCTCTGCATAGCCAGAGGTTGAGAGGTCCTTAGCACGGGTTAGTGCATTAAAAATAAAATAGTATAATAACAATATACAGTCGAAGGTCCATCATATTTTTGCCTTTCTACACTCTATTCTAATATGTTACTTTACAAGCGATAAAATCTATTGATATCAAAATACTCCAGCAACAAAATGAAAAAAAAAAACAAAACATTTATTCAAATTCATATAACCAGACCTAATGGGTCTACTTCCTCACGCTAAGAGACATCTCAAGGAGAGAAAGTTTTGGGGTGGACCCAAAGCTTTGCAACTAAGGAAATACTTAATTATTTATTTGACGACCTCTGTGGCGTAGCGGTAGCGCACCTACCTACCATGCAAGAGGTCCCGGGTTCGAATCCCGGCTGGAAACAAAAAAAACTCAGGTCTTGTATGTTTTACATGTTTGTGATGTCGTTGTTTCTGGTTCCCACGACACAAGGTATCCTAGTGTGGGGCCTGAAGCAATGTATGTACCTGTATGTAAAAGTTATGTTATGTTGTTATGTTATTATTTTATTTTATTATAATAGGAAAACTTACAGCTATGAAAAAAACACATTGCCATTGAAATAATGACTGAAAGCCAATTACAAATTTTCACTCATAGAAATATTAAAAATCAATTGGTCACAACCACCAATGGAATGTCTCCCTACCCAGAGCACCATGCATTACCGGTGCTAAACACACCTGTGCACGCCTAATGATACCTAGATTGCACTTAAACATAGTTTAAACAACATAATAGCAAGAAGTCACTGTCCAGGCAATATTATTGCGCGATTATTTGCAACGTCGACACATGGCGCAGCGGGCGCAGACCTAGTGCTTCCTTCCCGCGACTGCGCTGACACTTCAAATGTTACCATAAATCCGCAGCATGAAAGATCATTTCAGCCTGAGTAGTGTGATTCTGTAAAGTGTTTCATAAATAATAAAAACTGAAAGGACTTCAACTCAGTTCTATTTAAAATTAAACAGAAAAAAACTTGATAAAAGCAGAATAAGCAGGTAAAGGAACATTTACGTAATCTGGTCAAGCTGAAATGTAAAATAGTAATGCCAAAAATGGTTGACGTCATTTAAAATTTTGAAAATGATAGATAGAATAATTGAAATATAAAAAAATGGTGTCAAGATGTTGTAGGCAGAATGGAATTATTAGGTAAGTTAGATCATATCTAAATGACGTAACTGCAGGGCATGACAATATAAAGTGAATGCTTATAAATTTAATGTTAATTTTATTTATGCCACACCTGGCAATAAAGTGGCTTTTTCCGCACGCTGCGCGTACGGAAAAAGCCGCTTTCTGGCCAAGTGTAGACATAAAAAGATGTACACAACACGGGAGGCAATAAAGAAAGCTCTCGATCATATTTACGTCCCTCGCTTGCAGCTCGGGCCGCAAACTTCTGCGATCTCGGCCTTTCTTTGTATTACCACCTTATTAAATCTTATTCAAAACAGTCACTTTAGTTATTAATAACGAAATAACATAATATTATTAATAATGTAATAATTTATTTTTTATATATGAAATACGTACACTGCAATGCACTGCAAGACATAGGCCTTCCTCATTGTCATCCAAGCTTCGCGGTCTACTTGTATGATATGTCTAACTTAACTTTAGGACAAGTCTTTGAACCTTTTTAACATAAAAAGAAAACCTAATCATTATATAACACTTGAACGTGATACTGTCTACCAAATATAATGCGAACCACTCCTATCGGTTAAGAGACTACCTTGCATGCCTGCACAACGCGCCGCCGCATCTTCCATCACATCAGTGGCGGAGGTTATCGGTCTCCGACTGTAGAGGTACACGCATGCGCGTTAGATATCTCAGTTTTGCCATGAATATTTTCTATGCTGTGAAAACAATAGTATTGTATGTCACCTGGCGTAAATATCCCTCTGGGCTAACGGAATTACGCCTGGTTATAGGACTAAAGCATTTTAAAAACCTATTTAGAGACAAAATAAAGAAGTCTAATGCTATATTGTATTTGATCTTTTGTACCTGCCGTTTCTGTAACTATTTTTCCGGTATACTATAAAGAATATTCATATCTTATGTTATGTAAATTGTTTGGTACAGTTACTCTTAAATAAACAAACTGTAGATAAACCAAATTAACTATACAACTGTAGACAACTCGGAGCTATAATTTCAAGTTTCATTACACAAATACTTACTAGATTCCTGCAAAATGGAGGAGGGCTAATAGCATAGTGGGCAATTCATTGAAAAGTATTGAAATTTGCGATAATAATATTGATATTGGAAAAACCGTTGTGATAGCTCCATACTTTGCTAGGAGCAAAGGTTGACTCAAGTCCATAAATCCTGAGTAAACATTCTTTATTGCCGATAACTTAGGGTGCTGACATACCAAGAGCTTAGACTAAACAGAGCTTGTTGTATATCATTATGGACCATAACGTTTGTAGAAAAAATCCATATCAACCCTTGTACGTCCCCACTGCTGGAGCAGGGATCTCTACCTGCTTCGCAGGAATGTTAGGTTCACCACGGGGGCCAAATCTAGAATGGTGAAGAATTGTAAGACAGTGGCGGGCCTTGCTGTCAGAAGTTATCAAGCCGCCCATAGGGCGCAGAAAGAATATCAATAAATCTATCTACTAATCAGCCCATAAATAGACTCCACAGTTGGACCTCTTCTCTTTCACGCATCCGGTCCTTTGCTAGTCTCGTCCAATGCTTCACAACGTCGTCATCGATAAAAAAAATTATTATATTTCCAGTTGACTGACTGGGCAGTCGGGTAAGAAGGTGTGACGTCATGGTGTACGCGAGTCCTAACATTCTCATCTGTCAATGGCAAATTGATGGCGCGCTGTCAAGTCGCGATATTTCTCCCGCCAACGGGAAGTAATGATCGCTGTCACGATTGTTGTGGTGTGTTATCTAATCCGCGGCCGCGTGGTGGAAAACGGCTTTATTTAAATAAACTGTGACAAATTGTTCCTTAAAATGTAGGTTGAAATAGACCTCTTCACCGTGTGAAGTAAAGTATTATTTGCTACATTTTACCAACTCAATTCTTGGTAATACCGACATTTTAAGTATTTAACTAAAAGGAGGAATATTTCTGCAAAAACACAATAAAACTTCATAATTTTGCATCTGTAGAATCTATAATGCCGTCATAGGTCACTAAATATAGGAGAGTTGTGACTTGACATTTGTTTGTGTACCGACTAGTGACGTCATTAATCCTGTGCGACGCCAACTTGCATAAGAACGTTTTGGCGGCTCATTTAAAAATTAATTTTTATTTGCTTTTTTTTAAAAAACCACACGTTATCAACCCTTTTATGTCCCCACTGCTGGGGCACGGGTCTCTTCCTGCATCGCAGGAAAGTTAGGCCATACTCCACCACGGGGGCCAAGTCCGGGTTGGTGGAGGGTTGTAAGACAGTGGCGGGCCTTACTGTCAGAAGTTATCAAGCCGCCCATAAGGCCTCTGACAGGGCTTAACGACTGCCATTATATGACAGCCGGCACCAACGGCTTAAAGTGCCTTGCGAAGCACGGAAGCGCTCGGAAAAATGCCACTAGCGGTAGTCGCGGGACGCTCACCCATCCTGTACCTGACCGCGCCTGTTGTTGCTTAACCAAGTGATTGATTCCAATTACTCGGTTCGCCTAGGCCACGAGCGCTTCCAAAACAAACAAATGTATATAACGTACAAAAAACCACACGCAAGATTATTATTAAACGCCAACGAAAAATCTGAGTTTGTTTTCAGAAACTCATCAAATGGCGTAGTTAGTTAGACCTGAGATTTCTGCACTTAGCCTCATAGTTGGGCCATTGTACGTAGCAAGCGCTGAGGTACGCTAACACCTCAGACACTAGGGTTTCCTTACGAGGTTTTTTCTTCACCGTCAGCGAGTAGTATTGCTACTATAATTTCACAAATGTATATAACTTAGAAAACAAAGTCATTGGTACATGCCGGGGTTCGAACCCACGACCTCCCGATTGAGAAACCGGCGTTCTACACCGCTCCGCTACCACCGCTCCAAATCAAATGGCGTATTAATGCGAACTGTCGCATGGGAAGTAAACACAAATTTATACTGTTAAGATTACGAAGATTACAAAGTCTAATTTTGGTGTATAAACGGTTTTTTATGTAGCCTTATACGTTCCACTGCAGGCACAGGCCTTCTCTCAAAAAGAGAGTATGGGCTTAATAGCACGCGTGCCCACCGCGGATTGGCAATTTCAAGCGCTGAGGTATTTGAACACCTCAGACACTCAGGTTTCCTCACGATGTTTTCCTTCACGGTTAGCGAGTAGTATTGCTACTATAACTTCACAAATGTATATAACTTTAGAAAATAAAGTCATTATACACTTTATTATTTATTATGACGGCCTCGGTGGTGCAGCGGTTTGGCACGCTGCTGTAAAACCGAAGGTCTCGGGTTTGATCCCCGGCCAGGTCAAACTAGGAAACGAACTTTTCTAGTTTGTCTCGGGTCTTGGATGTTATCTATGTATTTATTGTATTAAATCTATCGTCGAGTAAGCACCTATAATACAAGTCATTTAGTTGTACTTAGTATAGGGCTAACGAGATCTGTGTAATATGTCCATGAATATTTATTTATTATTTAAATAAAGTCACACTTTACACCAAGTAGAGTTAAATAAAAACATGCAACTTACAACATCCCCTGAAATTTTCGTCAAGAACATAGAAGTTCATTGTTTCTTTTAAAACTTATTTAGAGGTTAAAAATTCCACCCATGCCAGCTGGCACCGCTGGCACGGTTTTTTTTTATAATATGTCTTTGTTTCCTCCGACATGGGGATCGGAGACTTTTCATACCAAGGAGTTATAGTTACCACTTTTTTTTTTTTGCATGTGCACCGTTCGTGGGACACATGCACTTGGAGACTGAGATTGGGCGACTCATCCTTATTTATTATACTTATCCTTATTTGTCCTGTACAGCGAGAATAACATATAGTGGCTCAATCAAATCAAATTAATATATACACACAATTCGGTTCTTTTGTTTTTTTGTTATTATTTTTTTTTTACCAAATTAAATCAAATTAACATATACACTTAATTCGGTTTATAACAATGATTTTTTTTTTATAATTATTATTATATTGAACGGCGTATTTACATTCCTACTTATATACACATTCTGCTTATTTCTAGTTATTGCTATATTAGCTATACACAAGCAATATTTTATAAAAGCATTTCTGCTTTCCTCATTACTTATTAATGCCGGTATATTATCCAGACTGACGCTGTAGCCTAATTCTTGTTCCAGGTTAAATTTAATTCTATTGTGTTGTGGGCATGAGGTCGCGGGTCCGAGTCCCGGCATGGGTGGAATTATTAGCCTCTAAATAGGTTTTTAAAATTGTCCTTAGCGCGGGTTAGTGCATTAAAAAGAATATTTTCATTGTTTATTAGTTATAAGACCAATTTAAATTGCTGTACGATAAATAAATAAAAAAGTGCCTACAGTCGTTATTTCCGAAATTATTCCAGTACTCTGTGCAATACAGTCGTTATTTCCGAAATTATTGCAGTACTCTGTGCAATACAGTCGTTATTTCCGAAATTATTGCAGTACTCTGTGCAATACAGTCGTTATTTCCGAAAGTCAGTTCAAAGCCCCGTTTCAGCACAAAACGTTACCACCTAACCCTAACCCAAAGGAAAGAAAAAATAGGTTATTACTTTACGATACATGCTTTACTAGGCATTGAAAACGTCCAGGGTTAAATTTATGTGCCAGTTATAATTACACGTCGTTAAAAATGGGCTGCAATGAAGGCCTCATCCCGTCAAGTGTAACGTTTATCGTATCAGCCACCACCAGTACCAGACTAGGTAGCGCTGCTTTGAAGAGCTGGATCAATTTTCAGGTACATATATACCTACTATATACATGGATAGATAGATAGATAGATGGATAGATAGATAGATAGATAGATAGATAGATAGATAGATAGATAGATAGATAGATAGATAGATAGATAGATAGATAGATAGATAGATAGATAGATAGATAGATAGATAGATAGATAGATAGATAGATAGATAGATAGATAGATAGATAGATAGATAGATAGATAGATAGATAGATAGATAGATAGATAGATAGATAGATAGATAGATAGATAGATAGATAGATAGATAGATAGATAGATAGATAGATAGATAGATAGATAGATAGATATATAGATAGAGAACACTTTATTGTGCATAAAAAAGGAACTTACACAGATATTTCTTAACCTAAGTGTACAGATGGCGGCTTTATCACTAAAAGTGATCTCTTCCAGACAACCTTTCGATGGACTGGAGCAATATAGTGGAGAAGGAAGTAGATGCAAAAATAAATCAAAATATTTCATATACCTACATAGGAATAAAACATGCTTAATTAAGAAAATTATTATACTAACTGTAATTAGATACATACAAAAAATATACATAAATAGAAAGTGGTAGATATGGCCTAACCTCTAATTTGGTTTATCTACCTCCAGGAAGAGACCTGTGCCCCAGCAGTGGGGACATACAAGGGTTGATAACGAATAGAAAGTGATATAAAAATATATATTTTATATAAATACATACAATTATAGGCTAACAATACAATACCACATATTTATATATACATTAAAACCTACCTATACCTAAAACCATAAATAAATACCTACACACACACTCACACAAACAAATCCACGTACACACAGGCACCCACACACACAATACACAAATAACTTATGTTTATGTGTTTGTTGCCTGTGTGCAATTAAGAATATTTTATGTTATATTTTATACTGCAGAGAATTTGGCATCGTAGATTTTTTATTTTATTAATAAAATAAATGATGTGTAAATAATGCTGTGTGGTGTCGGCCTAGAGAATAGCACCAACCCAACTTCTTCTCGCTGGTGTCGTAAAAGGCGACTAAGGGACAAAAACCGGGGAGTAGGCAGCAGCGACCCCTGCAGTACAATTCCACCGAACAGCGATCCCCAACTCGCATGCTCAGCATGGGGATTATGGGCCTTACCCCCCAATGATGGCACAATCTTGCGCTATGGCGCTATTAGGGGAGGGCTATGTCCAGCAGTGGAATGTAGCCTGAAGAAGAAGGAGATTTTTTATTTTATTTGGTTATGACTAAAGCAGTAGTACATTATCTTCTTCTTACGATGCCTCTGCATCACTGGAGGTTGGCAGTCAGCTTTTTACAGTGATCTCTGTTCAGTGCAGTTCTGAACAGTTCCTCCTCGGTTTTAACAGCTGTCCACTCTTTGATATTACACAACGGTGACATCTTTCTACTGCCCAGGCTTCTCTTACATTACTTTATGGTATTGGCATAACTCTGTCTTAATTAATCATTGTAAACGTTCTGCCCACTACATAATCTATGGAGAACTTCAAAGTTTTCTTTAATTTTGTTTTTTAAATAATGTGAAAATAATTCTTTCTTAGCGAAGGCTTGTGTCCGGCAGTGAGACGTTTTAGGCTACAGAAAAAAGAATTTTTTTTTTGCTCAATTTATCAATGAGAATGAAAACAGGAACGCATAATGATGAACTTTTGTAAAAATTGTAAATTGCTAGTGGTCATTCGCGGCGTCAAGCGCTCAAGCAAAAGTTCTGGCGATAACATAGAGTATTGCTACCACTCTTAAAAAAAAACTAACAACTTTTATCCTTTATAGCGCTCGGAATAAGCCCTAAAGCCCATGTGAATATCTCAGGTACAGTCGACAGCAGGTCAAGCTTAACAGTTTTGTTGCATAGTCACCCATAATGTAATTGAGTAAAGTGCACGCGTGTAAGGTTGATCTGTTGCCGATTGTACGAGAGCGTTCGATGCCAATCAATCAGCAATTATTGCGATAAAATAAATAGTCTTTCAATGACGAAAGGTCAATTCAAGATGGCGGTGGCTGGTTTGGCTTGTCAGTTAAGCTTGTTAACTACTCGTGAGACATAATTTTAATCCAAGTCCAGTGGACCAGTCCCTTGAGGACACTGCAATCAATCAAAATGTGACAGATGGTACATTAATACTGAATTTTTAATCGTCAGCCCATATGAGTATGTGGCCAATCTTTTCTTTACTACGGTCGGCCGCACGCCAACCTTTACATGTATGCACGCTAAGATAAGATAAGAATATTTTTATTGTACACCAGGAAAGAAAATCCAAACGACCAGTCCCTTGAGGACACTGCAATCAATCAAAAGGGGACAGATGGTACATTATTGCTGAATTTTTAATCCTCAGATTATGTGGTCAATCTTTTCCTTACTACGGTCGGCCGCACGCTTTTTTTCCTTGTCACAATTGGCCGCACGTCAACCATTACTGTGTATAATTTACTTTTTTTTTTAAACCTGTTTAGAGGCTAAAAATTCCACCAATGCCGGGATTCGAAACCACGACCTCTGGCTATCCGTGCCAGCGCTCTTTCCAACTGAGCTAATGGGCGACTCACCAGCATCGGCATCAGTGAAATTTCGAACCTCTTTACACTATTCTCTGTATTACGTACAGGCAGCGACATCTGGCTGAAGTAATTTGCATCACTTGCAGCCCCGAGTACCTACTTTGCAGTTAGGTTTTTTTACATCGGAATGATATCGCTGTACCCACATGATTATATTCTTTTTTTTTTTAATGCACTAACCCGTGTTAAGGACAATTTTGTGAGTGATGTTTTTTAAGTGATGCAAATTACTTCAGCCAGATGTCGCCGCCTGTACGTAATACAAAAAGTATTGTAAAGAAGTTCAAAATTTCACTGATGCCGGTGAGTCACCCATTATCTCAGTTGGAAAGAGCGCTAGCTCGGATAGCCAGAAGTCGCGGGTTCGAATCCCGGCATGGGTGGAATTTTTAGGATGTAACTGAAAAAGTTTTGCCAGCATCGTGACAAGTGGCAAACCCTGGTTATAGTTACCCCCTATCTACCCCTATTTACGACTATATTCTTCATGAAATCCACTCCATCCAAAGGTTGTCTGGAAGAGATCGCTAATAGCGATAAGACCGCCAATTGTATAACATTACTTAGATTTAAGAATCATTGTTGTAATATTTTTCTGGTTGTGCAATAAAGTGTTATCTATCCATCTACCTATCTATCTACCTCTTTAAGGCGCTTAGGGGTGCTAACTACCGCCACCAATGAAAAAAAAAACAGTGTTATAGTAGGTTTTTTATAAGTGAACGTGAGAAATCTTAACTGTGACAACTATTTAAGACCCTACCGCCTAGAACCTAGAATCAACAACCTGTCTTTCATCACTTTCCGCCAAAAACGGCCGTTTTCGCGGAAATCGATTAAAGTTCTAATCTATTGATCATAGGTTGTAGACTGTAAGTTCCAGAAATAGTTATCACAGTTGTTAAGATTTCTCATGATTTTTATTTAAACACGTATTATATCCATTATTTCTACTGGGTTTACGTATATTATATGTTACGAGCTAACTAATCTGTTCAGGAAGGAACCAAGGAAGCTCGCACCTCCGTGTTCCGGCAAAAAGTGCATTTACACTTCTTCTTCATTCTATATTAGTCCACTGCTGGACATAGCCTTCCCCTAATGAGCGCCATAGCGCAAGGTTGTGCCATCATTATGGGGTAATGCCCATAATCCCCACGCTGGGCATGCGGGTTGGGGATCGCAGTTTCGTGGAATTGTACTGCAGTGGGCGCTGCTGCCCACCCCCCGGTTGGTGTCTTTTAGTCGCCTTTTACGACACCCGCGGGAAGAATTTGGGTTGGTGCTATTCTCTAGGCCGAAACCACAAAGCATTTTACACACGAGGTGTAAAATGCCTGGGACATATGCGGGGAAATTGAATGTTCTCTTTTTTATACTCAGAGTCTGAAAGCAACCATACCAGCATATAGAGTTTGTACAGCTCTATCTAGTGATTGCTTGCAGGAACTTTTTACCCGATAAGAGAATTATTTATTAAATAATTATTAGCATTACCCGGCTAACTAGCGCCTACAACAGAAAAAAAAACTATTTTAACACTATTTAACTCTATTTAACTCTCTCTCTCTCGTTTTAACTCTATTTTAACTATTTTTTTTAGCCTCTAAATAGGTTTTTATATTTTAACACTTTTTTTTCAACAATTTAGCATCATAAATCTTAACAATTGTGATAACCATTTTTAGGACCTACCACCAAGAACATTAATTGATTTAATTAACTGTCAATTTATAAAGCCTGCCACACTAGAATGTGAAACACAAAGCATAGGGCAGTAATTTGTTCGTCCCGCGGCCGTCAACTCAACCGGGATCGCGCTAGTGTGTGGCAGACTTAAATCATAACCTAATATATAGAAAGTCTCGTTCCACAGTGTTTTTATCGGACTCCTTCGAAACGGCTTCATAGATTTTAAACAGACTTCAAAACAAGGAGGTTCTCAGTTTCACACGTATATTTGTATAGTCTTTTAGGTTTTAAAATATACCTCGGCTACTATCGGATAAAATGGGATATATTCGTGTAATAGGAATATCGGAACTAATATGACCTAATTTCGAAATCAAAACTCGATCATCAGTACGAAAACCGGCGAAAATTGGTGAAAACCGAAGCCTACTCTGGAGCCCGAGGTATATTCTAGAAGCTAACAGACTATGTAGGTATGTATGTAAATTAATCCGCGATTATCGCGTGTTTGTCTGAACCGATTAGACCATGAAAACTTATAATGAAATGGCTACAAAATAGTGAAATAATACCATTTTAACAAAAAATTATACCGCCTCCAAAAATGGCACATCATAATACTTGTAAACAACGACTTCGGAGTCGGGGGACTTTGGAAGTCAGATCTTGTTTACGAGTAATGTGATGTGTAATTTTTGAAGGCGGTTCTTAATTATGAATATTTTTGTGTATATTTGATTGGTCTCAGAATGGGTCGTAGACTAATTAATATGGCTAAACAACGTTTGTTGTTTTGCTATATCACACAGTACAATCACATAATTATACTGGTCCCGAACTAGGATACCAGGTGTTATGGTACCAAGGTATCCTAGTTCGGGAACTATTCAACCAAGGTCATTTGTACAAATCAAGTACCTGCCGCGGCTTCCAGTGAAAACCGACCTCACGATTTCTGATTATCTAGCCATACGTGTTAACCGGTAGTCCAACGAGGCAGTAAAATCAAGTCCTAACTTGTGTATGCGCCCGCGCAGCGTGACAACGATCAGTTTCACCCGCAGATAACCCTCGTAGCTTCCACAACTCTACCTAGGGAAACGTTTGGCTAATCTGCCTCCGTGAAGCGCTATTTGGCAGTGTCTGCGGCAGATAACATCGCGAGGAAAATTATTATAAGTCTTAATATAAGATTTCTTGGAAAATCACATTGCATTACAAAGAGCCCTGGAAAGAGCCCTGGCACGGATAGCCAGAGGTCACGGGTTCGAATCCCGGCATGGGTGGAATTTTTAGCCTCTAAATAGGTTTTTAAATTCACTAAACTTATTAAACGTATACTGTAAACTATTTTGGCCCCAAGATTATTTTCGTATAAAATAACTTATCTTGTATACCTCGGAATCGTAGCTAAGTCTTGTTCTAACAACTTACGAAGAACATGTTTGGCGTTCGACATCTACATCTCAATACTTCCAAATGTCATAATATTATCATAAGCCAATGATATCAATATTCATCACTCGAAAAAAAAACGCGGGCCATTTCTCAGATAAAACCGTCACTATTGAATTTGATCACAATGACACATCGCTAAGAGGAATATCAAATCAGATTTTAAACAGTGAAGGATGCCGGGAAAATATTGGCGACATGGTTCCGTAATAAAAATTAGGATTAAATTTTAAAAACCTATTTAGAGGATAAAAATTCCACCCATGCCGGGATTTGAACCCGCGACCTCTGGCTATCCGTGCCAGCGCTCTTTCCAACTGAGCTAATGGGCGACTCACCGGCATCAGTGAAATTTCGAACCTCTTTACACTATTCTCTGTATTACGTACAGGCAGCGACATCTGGCTTAAGTAAATTGCATCACTTACAGCCCCGACTACCTACTTTGCAGTTAGGTTTTTACATCGGAATGATATCACTGTACCCACTAGAGATTAGACAACTTTAAAAACCTATTTAGAGGCTAAAAATTCCAGCCATGCCTAAATAGGTTTTTAAAATTGTCCTTAGCACGGGTTAGTGCATTAAAAATAAAAATAGTATAATAAGATTAAATGCTAAGTTAGCTATAAAACATGTCAGAAAAAAACTTGTTGCGAGGACAGACTCAGTAAACGGCCATTTTAGGCACCACTAGTTAAGTGACCATACTTCAATAGGGCAACGACCTCTCGCGGCGGAAAAATAATATATTTTTCTCACAAACTCCACGGCTAGCACTAGATTGACTTAATATAATGGGATATTTATTTGATGCACGCCAACTGGTCCTCAAGGTCTAATTAAGACCACGATTCCACCATCTAATTACTTACTTATGGCCCCTCTACGTAACACCGGCAAAAAGCCGTGCAAGCGCATCAATATCAATATAAAATAAGAATAATAACTTAGACCACTGGTCCTGGTCCTAAACTAGGATACCTTGAGCTAAGGTAACCAGGCAAGAACATAACAAACATAAACCAAGAAATACACCCAGATTATAATCACTCTTATATAGGTACTTACTACCTGAGCCGGTAAACATTGAAATGAATTGAAAAGGTTTTATTCAAAGCAGCGCAGAAACTGCGGCTTAATGAACGTTACAATTCAAACTAGATGTCCATTTCAAAATCTAGATCAATTTGGAGAAAAAGTGGACTTGGACAAATGGAAAACTTAGTCTTTGCAAAGTCCATAATTATCCGAGTTTACATAGGTACCTATTATAAAACGTAGATATTAAATAACTTACGCCTTATTCTCAGACCCACCAAATATGCAAAAAAATACATAAAAATTTATGAAGTCGTTTCGCAGAAGTTCCACAACAAAGGAGTCACTGCGACACCAGATTTTTATGTACATATTAGACAAGATATAAGAGATTTAAAAACCTATTTAGAGGCTAAAACTTTCACCCATGCCGGGATTCGAACCCGCAACCTCTGGCTATCCGTACCAGTACCGTATCCGTACCTGGTACGGATAGCCAGAGGTTGCGGGTTCGAATCCCGGCATGGGTGAAAGTTTTAGCCTCTAAATAGGTTTTTAAATTTGTACCTTAGCACGGGTTAGTGCATTAAAAATAAAAATAGTGTAAAGATATAAGAGAGTTCTGTTTGCTTTCCATGCATGCGTCGAGAAATGCTTTTTTCCATAGGGGTTTTTTTCCATAAGGGCCCCGTCGGCGCTCTTGCTGATATTGCAAAAGAGAAGAGGATGACAAAATTTTTGAAAAGCAAAATTTAGGATACTACATAGCCTAGAAAAGGCTAACATTAAATTGTTCACATACTCATATATCATATTATTATTATTATAATATTTTTTAATGCACTAACCCGTACTAAGGACAATTTAAAAAACCTATTTAGAGGCTGAAAATTCCACCCATTCCGATGTAAAAGCCTAACTGCAAAGTAGGTACTCGGGGCTGCAAGTAATGCATATTACTTCAGTCAGATGTCGCTGCCGGTACGTAATACAGAGAATGTTGTAAAGAGGTTTGAAATTTCACTGATGCCGGTGAGTCACCCATTAGCTCAGTTGGAAAGAGCGCTGGCACGGACAGCCAGAGGTTGCGGGTTCGAATCCCGGCAGGGGTGGAATTTCTAGCCTCTAAATCGGTTTTTAAAATACTCTTATATTTCCCATACTCATTTTCCGCTATATTTTTTTTTTGCAATAACTCGATTCTCCATTGAAATACGAAAATTTGTTACGACTGCCTTGATGGTCGAAACATCATTGACATCATCATCAAAATCGTCGTCGTTGATTAAAAAAGCGACACTGGTGATGTTTGCCTAAAACAATGATGGAAAATGTAGAGAAAAAGGAAAATAGCAAAAAAACAATTATACTACCTAATTTTTTTGTTTTTCAGTAAATCGATTGATATCTCTTTAACAATGAACGATAAACTAATGAATGATATGTACAAAAAAGGACGCTACTTATAGATCGTAAGAAAGCAACAAAAAACGTATTGCATCAAAATGTTCGCACCTCAAATCCTCAACGGAGAACTTATTCATTTAAAACATGTTATTCATTATGAACAGCATTTTTCGCCATCTTTAAAAAAGGTGTTAATATCCTTTTTCAAAGATGGCGGAAAATGCACATTGGAAATTTTGGGGGAAAATTTAGTGTCAAGCTTTTCTCTATTCACACGTAGGATCCAAAATATTTCCATCGCGGTTCACATGCATTTATAACCCGTTTTTTTCAGACGTAGGTGTATACTGAACTATTACTTAAGGTGTAGTCACGTACGATATATCCCGCCGTTCGGCCGCACGAGCCGCTTTTTTACTTTATTATTGTAATTACTTAAAAATTATTACTTAAAAGGATAAGGTTTATATTCGCCGGTCTCAATTTCGGGGAGTAGTGGGTTCGAACAGGGCTGCAATGACTTCGTTTTCTAAATTACGTACATTTGTGAAGTTAGTGCCAATACCACTCGCCGAAAACATCGAAAGTTAACCTGACACCCGTATTCTAAGACGTTCCTCACAGTCTCCTCGACTCAATAATCAACGGAGGTGGAGTCGAGGAGAGGTGGAGGCATTTACTTGAGTTAGTATTACCAGTCTGTATAATTGGGAGTGCTCGTGGCCTAGGCGAACCGAGTGATTGGAATCAATCACTTAGTTAAGCAACAACAGGCGCGGTCAGGTACAGGATGGGTGAGCATCCCGTGACTACCGCTAGTGGCATTTTTCCGAGCGCTTCCGTGCTTCGCAAGGCACGTTAAGCCGTTGGTGCCGGATGTCATATAATGGCAGTCGTTAAGCCATGTCAGAGGCCTTATGGGCGGCTTGATAACTTCTGACAGTAAGGTCCGCCACTGTCTTACAATCCTCCAACAACCCGGACTTAGCCCACGTGGTGGAGTATGGCCTAACCTTCCTGCGAAGCAGGAAGAGACCCGTGCCCCAGTAGTGGCGACATACAAGGGATGATAACGATAATTGGGAGTGTGCTGCTGTGTTCTTGAAATTTCCAAACCGCGTTGAGCACGCGTAGTAATTGCTCGCTCTCTCTCTCTGTGAGAAGGAGAGAAGGTCTGTGCCCAGCAGTGAGACTACAATAAAATAAAAGAGTCTTAACTGTAGTTATCCCCGATAACCGTTGAAACCGAAATAATTGTCAAGGTGCCCTTAAGAAGCATAGCATTCATATTGTGGCTATGTTATATAAGTAAGAAGGCAGCTTGAAATAAATGCAGCCTTAAGGCGTTTAACGGTCGTGTGTCAACACAAGAAATATGAATATAGAAAGGTTTTTAGGTTTTTTCTACAGAGAAAGTAGAAAAAACCTAGGTTAGGTGTCATTTTGACAAATGTTCATAATTCCCTTATGGACACGACAGTATTTTGTTCTTATATTGTTCTACTACGCACCATTCTGAATAACAAAAAATTGTATCAGCAATCCTTCGAGCCATACTTTTTCATTAGTAACTCGGGATTTTCTGCGGAACTCTTCATTCCTGATTCGATCACAAGGATACTATCTATCGATTTAAATTCGAAAATTGTACTCAGTTTTAAATTGTTCAGTGGTACAGAATTAGTCAATTTGGTTCATTTGCATATCGCATTCTGGAAGCAAAAAAAAGTGCCAAATTCGCGCATAGCTGCAAATTGCTCAGATTGCTATAACTCTTTGTCTCCAAAGCGTTGGAGGTGTTAAACATAATAAACGTGCGAGATTCATCAGGATTTTCATTATAATATCCAATGAGACAGGCGTATTTTATGGGACTGGGTTTTGGATCGAAAAAAGTCGAAATGTTACGTAAGTGAGGGCCAATCGATAAAAAAAATCACCCAAGTGCGAGTCAGGCTCGCACATCGAGGGTTCCGTACAATTTTTTAGGTAGGTACATACATATTAATAATAGTCTAGGAGTCGAGTCTCGCAGTTTTTTCTGGGCGCTTCCAGAACTTCAAAGACATTTTTTTATTATTTCCTTACAAAAAAGTGTTCCGATTTTTTCCCATATTTGTAATTTAAGACAATATTACTTGCCAAATTTCATAATTCTAAGTCAACGAAAAGTACTCTATGAATTGTGATTCCCTTGTGTGTCAAAATACACTTTTTTAAACATCGCGGCAGCATAAACGTGCGTAACTTTTTTGTGTAAACGTGCGTTTTTAACGTTTTTAAACGTGAACTTTAAAAAATTTCACTATATCAAGACGTAGACCTAAGTATACGGTTTAAATTTTAACTCCATACCTCGGTTTCTCATGAAATTTTTGACTGACGGACGAACGAACAACAAAGTGATCCCATTAGGATTCTGGGATACAGAATCCTAATGGGATCTTGAGTTACGGAACCCTAAAAATCACAACTAGAACCCAAAGTGGAGATAAATACCTACTTTAATGGCACTGCGTGGTCATAAATTACAGTTTAATGATCATTTCTAAGATCGAAAGATACTTCCTTCAGATTCTATTTGAAATGCCCATGTATACATAAGCAACCTATGTGCTTCCCTGCAGGGCAGAGACCTTCTCTCAGAAAGAGGGATTTTAAACTCAGATGTTTGTAGTGTTAGTACTTACGTTTGGCTTGTTTCACATAGAACTACAATTCAATTCGACGGCCTCGGTGGCGCAGCGGTTTCTCGGGTTCGATCCCCGGCCGGGTAAAACTAGGAAACGAACTTTTCTAGTTTGTCTCGGGTCTTGGATGTTATCTATGTATTTATTGTATTAAATCTATCGTCGAGTTAGCACCTATAACACAACTCATTTAGTATAGGGCTAACGAGATCCGTGTAATATATCCATGAATATCTATTTATTTATTTATGTTTACTATGACACTTCGATTTACATTGCAAAGTCCATTAAACGACAGCTTAACAATAAAACTCTGCTTCGCAATGTACCTTGTCTAATAAACCACGAATAATCTATTTGACAGGTTTCTGAAAACCAACTCAGATATTTCGTTGCTGCTCAGAAAGTGATAATTTAAAAAAAAAATCTTAAATAAAAGCATAAAAAATTTATTGTTAAAATAAGTCGCTAAAACGCTCTTGAGCAATATGGCGTCGCACAGGAATTAGTGACGTCACTGGTCAGTAAAGAAACTAATGTTGAAGTGTAAATGAAGATATGTCTATAGTAGAGTCTCCAAATATGACGATAATGATTAATAATTATTAATTCAAGTAGCATATTTCTTTTTATTTTTTTTTTATTTGGTAAAAAATAATTTTTACTTTACTTTGCTACATAAAACAAATAATGGCTTAGATAAATTTAGGATTAAAATAAATATTCCTATTACATCGCAAAAATATGAAGATGAAAATTCTCACCCTTGCTGGTACTCTCCAAGTTTTTTCACAACAATTTTAATTGGTTTTACCTGAAACAGAAGAAAATCAAAAATACATTAAATAAGTCTTAAAAAAGCAAATATATTTCTGAAATGTTATTCATCGTTATAGGCCTTTGCATCGTTTACGGATGATTTAAGCAGTGGCTTGGCAGAGTTTGTCATTTTTACAATTGACTAACAAGTCCTATTCTAAAGAAAAAAATCATAAAAAAAAGGTTTTAAAACGCAAAACCGATTGTGATTGTATTATTAATACTAGCTGGTGCCCGCGACTTCGGCTGCGCATTGGTTTTTCGAGTAGCTAATATTAGCTTGGCGTAGATACAAAAGAACTAACGTTATCAACGCTTGTATGTCCCCACTGCTGGGGCAAGGGGCTCTTCCTGCATCGCAGGAAGGTTAGGCCATACTCCACCACGGGGGCAAAGTCCGGGTTGGTGGAGGATTGTAAGACAGTGTCGGGCCTTACTGTCAGAAGTTATCAAGCCGCCCATAAATAACTAACATTATGACATTAAAATTATCACATAATAAATTTTTGGGTCGCATTTGAAAAATATCACACAATATCTTTATAAATGGTAACCTGTGTTACTTTGATGTATAAGTAACGTGACCAGACGTCCCGTTTTGAACGGGACTGTCCCTTTTTCTAATTACGAGTCCCGGTGTCCCCAAAACTAACTCCGGGACGCAAACTTGTCCCGTTTTCGAAAATGCTCTGTTTTAATTGAATATATTTTATGTTCGCCTGCTACAAAATGCTCTAGTACAAAAGAGTATTTTCTATGATGAGCAAATTGTGGACATCTGAAAAAACCCAGTTACAAATTCCAGTTCTAAAGGCGATGTTGATAATTAAGGTGAATATAAAAAAGTGCCAGGAGTTTCACTCTTACTTAAAATCATCACCAGCGATATTAAAGCAAATCTGTGCCTCTGATAAGTATAAATATAATTAAAAATGTTGGTATAGTTTTTAATTTGTAACTAAGCTAGCCAACTTTTTCTTAATAACTTTAAAAAAGTGTTTTGGTTCGCATTGACTACCTTTTATTTAATTGGCCGAAATAAAGTACCAACTGTCCCGTTTCGAGTTAAAAAATAAATGGTCACATTATGTATAAGCTATATTAATGAAAAAATTCATTAAAATCCATTCAGTAGTTTTCACGTGAAAGAGTAACAAACATCCATCCATCCATACAAACTTTATAATACTAGTATTATATTTATAATACTAGGATAGGATTAATATTATAATAATAATTATTTATTTATTTTACATACAGCAAAAACACAAATACAATCAAAAACACACTTAAAATAGGCAGAGGCGGTACAACATGAGTTCAAAACAGTGTCAGACTTCTATCCCCTAAACTAGGCAAGACCTGTATCTTAGGGAATAGTGTGCCTTATAAATAAGAGGTCACACATGGTAAAAAGTGGTACACATGCCGTAGCGGTAATATTAACGGTCAGTTATGCTAGTGTTTGTTGTATAACTATTTGTTTTCTCGAAGACAGTGAAATAAAATAATTCAGACTGTTAATGGATGAGTGGCGGGTGTCACTCACCTACTTTTAATTCGCCAAAGAGGAAAATTTGCTGTTTAAATAAATAAATAAATAATAAATAAATAAAACGGTCGCTTTCGGTTTCAGGCCACAAAGTGCTGGAACGATATACCGCCACCTCTCCGCCAACTCCAGTCTAGGGCCACATTCAGGGGCCACCTTAAAGGGTTTCTACTGAACCAGCAGAAATCTTTATCCTAGTAAGTTTTCAGGAATAATTTGCGTCTTGAGTTATTGGTACATATATCTTATCTGTCTGGTATTTTCCTCCGTTCAAGCATATAATATAATTTTTACTTACAATTAACTTTTTTTGACATTTATTATTTCATTATCAATTTAATTATTTAATTTAATACAATTTTATATTATAATACAATTTAATTTTTTAAATTTAAATTTCGATGACATTTATTATTTTGATATTTATTGTTTAACAATTCATATTTTTAAATTACTCAATATATGTGACTTTGAGTAGGTACTCAAAGTTTATCTAGATTCAATATATTTATTTATTTTTTCTCTCATTACCTTATATGGTCATTTATAATTTACAATTTATTTCTAATAATATACTCATATAAAATACAATTTATACTGATATCTCTAGCCAGTCTTTACACTATTTAATCCGATACGACAGCAGTTGTGACTACTATACCTCAGCTCTCTTGGCGCTGCATGCCGCTCACACCGGGTACCGGCAGAATACCAGCGCTGAAGTTCTTCCTGAACTCTCAGCACATGCTGAGTCGGAGCCCATTCACATTTGCCACACTTACGTCGATCACTCTCAGTCCAGTATGGCCTAGGTACACTACAGTACCGTGAATGCCTTTTCTGTGTGTTTTTGCTTTTTATGTATGCAAATTTTTTGTTATGTGCTTTGTTCGTGTTGTGACTTGTATTTGGTTATGTACTGCTTTGCTTTGTATACGTGTGTGTGTCTTATGTGAATAAATCTATCTATCTAAATAAATATTCATGGACATATTACACAGATCTCGTTAGCCCTATACTAAGTACAACTAAATGACCTATGTTACAGGTGCTAACTTGACGATAGATTAAGTGCAATAAATACATAGATAACATCCACGACGCGAGACAAACTAGAAAAGTTAATTTCCTAGTTTGACCCGGCCGGGGGTCGAACCCGAGACCTTCGGTTTTACAGTCAGCGTGCCAAACCGCTGCGCCACCGAGCCCGTTTATTTGATATTATGGTATTACTTGCATTAGTCCACAACTATTCTGTACCTAAGTAGGTACCTTCACGCCGACAAAAAATTAAGTGAGTTAATCTGGATTTAGGTCAATAATAACCAGCATCATATAAATCACTGGTAAATTGCAAAAAAAAATTTGATTTGAGAAATAAAATTATTTAAATATCAAAGGAGCGAGATAATATAATGTAATTGAGTTATGTACCAACTGCCTTATGTTTTTTAACTATTAACAAATGTATTTATTATATTGTTTTTAATGCACTAACCCGTGCCAAGGACCATTTTAAAAACCTATTTAGAGGCTAAAATTGCCACCCATGCCGGGAGTACAGGCTACCTGAACGTAATACAGAGAGTATTGTAAAGAGGTTCAAAATTTCACTGATCCCGGTAAGTCACCCATTAGCTCAGTGGGGAGAGCGCTGGCACGGTTAGCCAGAGGTCGCGGGTTCGAGTGCCGGCATGGGTGGAATTTTTAGCCTCTAAATAGGTTTTTAAAATTTATTTATTTCTAATTGACCTCTACATTTACAATATCACAGGCAAGTTATCTGTTCGATCATTCCCGATACACATATCTTCTTCTTTGGTCCCTTTACCCCTGCGTGGAGTCTGGGGCTGACACAAGGGCTTTCCATTTATCTCTGTTCATGGCTGTTCATAGCTGTGTGGTGTCGGCTTAGAGAATAGTACCAACCCAAATTCTTCCCGCGGGTGTCGTAAAAGGCGACTAAGGGACACAAACTGGGGGGTGGGCAGCAGCGCCCCCTGCAGTACAATTCCACCACACTGCGATCCCCAACCCGCATGCCCAGCGTGGGGATTATGGGCATTACCCCCCAATGATGGCACAACCTTGCGCTATGGCGCTCATTAGGGGAGGGCTTTGTCCAGCAGTGGACTTAATATAGCCTAAAGAAGAAGAAGAAGATGGCTAGGGATGGTAGCTCTAGTTCCCCTTCTCCTTCGTCTCAGAGGGAATGGATTTCTTCCACGTCTAGGACGGTTACCCGAGTTGTTACGGAATGTTTTTCCAATAGGTACACATATAACATTAGATGTGGATGTAGAAAATCTTTATTTAGTACTACAGATATTAAATAAAATTTGTTAAGCTTAAACTAAAGTTTATAAAGTACCCAAAAGGTTTCCGCTGAGCTGAATGCCGTAGCAGGACTACGGCGCTGATTTTCAGCGGATGCCTGAGAATTTATTGCTAAAACAAAAACACAAAATCACCTCATTTGGGCTTTTTTAGCGACGAATTTTATCCTTTATGTGTTCTACACATTTTATTTATTCAAAAATATAACTAATTTTTTAACAACAAAATTACATAAACTCACGCCTGTCTCCCGGAGAGGTAGGCAGAGACTACAGTAGAGCTTCCCTGGATTTGCAAGATTATATTTCAGCCACTCTTATATACATTGTTTGGTGCTCCCATCGGGAGCCGTGGCCCTAAAACATAATTATCGTGACCGCGCCTATATCGGCCGGTCATTTAGATCATAAAACAATAGGGAACGGTAGTTGCGAGAAATGCAACCACACAGTTATGCAAATGCTCAACGTCTGAGTTCCCATTTAGCCCAATAGCCCTGTACTAGAACTTTGATTGTCTCTAAAGCACTAGAGATTCCTCTACAAATTTTTCAACATGTCTTCTATTATGTTCTATTTCTCATATTCAAATTCAAATAAATTTATTTCAAGGTAAATAATTTACATTCTGTTTGCTGAATGTCAATGTACAATGTAGAATATAAGCCGACATACATACATAAATACATACATAAATACATACATACATACATACATACATACATACATACATACATACATACATACATACATACATACATACATACATACATACATACATACATACATACATACATACATACATACATACATACATACATACATACATACATACATACATACATACATACATACATACATACATACATACATACATACATACATACATACATACATACATACATACATACATACATACATACATACATACATACATACATACATACATACATACATACATACATACATACATACATACATACATGCATAACCTCACGCCTGTATGCCTGTAGGCAGGGACTGCCACTTGCCACGATTGTGACAGATCACCTTCGCTTCATCAACGATCATAAGTCATTGCATACACACACGGCATGCGTGAGGGGAAAATAGGGGAAAAGAGGGGAAAATAAAAAGTATCGGAACGCCGATTCCGGTACTAATACATCCCCTATTTGGTCGGTGTATGTATGTTCTATTTCCCCTTCTATTATAATATTATTATGACGTAACAGCATCATCCATGTTCAAGTTTCAACCGTATTTTGAATCAATATTTTTTCCTTGACTCCCTCTAAGAATTGCTCAATAGTTATCTTTTTTATGTCTTTATTTATTTTTATGCAGCCTATATAGGTCCCATTGCAGGGCACAAGCCTTCTCTCAGTGCAAAAAAATGGGCTCAATTACTATTGGTGCCTACCGTGGAGTGGCAAATTCAAGCGCTGAGATAATTGAACACCTTAGCATAGTTGAACACCTTAGACAGTCAGATTTCCTTACGACGTTTTTCTTCATAGTTAGCGAATGGTTTTGCTACTATAACGTCACAAATACTTAATTTAGAAAACAAATTATATTATTTTTAATGCACTAACCCGTGCTAAGGACAATTTTAAAAACCTATTCAGAAGCTCAACATTCCACCCATGCCGGGATTCGAACCCGCGACCTCTGGCTGTCCGTGCCAGCGCTCTTTCCAACTGCTCAGTTCGCGGGTTCGAATCCCGGCATGGGTGTAATTTTTAGCCTCTAAATAGGTTTTTAGAAAACAAAATTTTTGGTACATGCCGATTGAGATTTATCCAAATCCCACTCTCAAATGCTATCAGATCCTGTGTCATTGACGTTTCGTTCTGTAGACTGCTTTTAAGGGATCAAACCAGCGCCCAGTATGGACCAAACCAGATGCCCGGTTCAGGTCGCGTTCGTTTGCATGAATATTGATACAACATTGTCGGATCGCGATCTTTGAGTAGATAGTACTTGCAACTTTCCGTTTGCACGACTCCCAGTGTAGGTTCTGTCGCTAGATAAAATAGTTCTTGTGGCTTATCTCCGAGCTTCCGACGACAGATGGCTGGGGTCATACAATATTCGTGCTCCTACACTATAATACTATACAGGTATGAGAGAAATGTGTCTCTGATTTGAGAATGATTCAAGATAAAGTGTAGTATACTCGTATTTAATTTTTTCATGTACTCTCAAACTGTACGATTTTGGTTTCTTAATTTTGTTACACTTTATTGCACAATAAAAACGGTTTGTGATAAAAATTACGTGCAAAGGCCGACTTACTTTTTTGGTTTATTTGAAACGGCACAACAACGGCGGCTATCCTAGATAATATTACAAAATACTATTAGATGACACTATAGCCAAGATTATCCGCTTAAAGGCATACGAAAACTTCTTTCGAAACAATAATTACAAAAAATTATACAACAAAAATAAAAAAAATAATTTAATACTTTTTTCTTAATTAATTTAATTACAAACGGTGTGCGATAAAAAGTATTAATCTTATCTTTAACGTTTAGGTGGACCAATGACTTGTTTTTTTGAGTTATGTAGATTTGTGTAGTTATAGTTAATAAAAGCAGTGGCTAATCGTAAAGGAAAACCTCGTGAGGAAACCTGAGTATTTGAGGTATTCTAATATCTCAGCGCTTGCAATTGCCAATCCACGGTGGGCACACTCTCATACTTAGTACCATATTATCTCTCTCTCTTTCTCTCTCTCTCTCTCTATCTTTCTCTCTCTCTCTCTCTCTGAGAGAAGGCTTGGGCCCTGCAGTGGCACGTATATAGGCTACATAAACTGAAAAGCATAATGGCTTCGTAACTCCAGAGAATAGTTTCTAGGGTGGCCAGTTTTGGAGATCTATTTCTCTTAATAGAGAGTATAAGTAGGAACATGCACCGCTATGATTACCAGAGTCGAATATACGTTTAACAATTAAACCATTCTTTTTCAAAAAGATAATTTCACATTTTGTTCTCACGCTGATAAAGTAGCTGCAAATATTATTAAGTTATCTGTTCGTCGTAAGAGTAGATTTTCTATCTAAACGAGCATCTATTTGTGAACTTAATACATCGAGAAAACTGTAGTATTTTTACTGAAGACAAATTATATTTTGTTACTCGCGTATAAATCTATAGATTTCTTTTTATGTTAGTGTTCTAAGTTGTATTGCTGATCAACCTTTACATTATACATAGTTTGGACCTCAGTAGTAGACGGCAGTCAAAGTACTTTATATAGTAAGTTAACATAGCAACAACATACGACATTCAAAAAACTTCACTGAGTTCCTGCGAAGGCACTGTCAGTTCAAATCTTGCTTTAGCAAGAATTTGGTTTTTTCCACGTTAATTTTTTCCACCGTAGAGTAGCAATGATTTTGCTGACGGTAAACAAAGCTGCGTAAAAAGAGCTAAGGTTATTAATGGTCATTTCTGCAACGCAAAATAAAACACCTTCTCTCCTTTCCGATAAAAAAAGAGAAACTCGAATTCCATAGGCTCCACTCTTCCCCGACAGGCTATGGCAGTAAAGTAACCTATAGAAATAACCTTACACTCAATTTTAGCTCGTATTTCTTCGACTCAAGAGTCAATAGAGTCGACCCAAAGCGGACGTACTGCGTTCCTCATAAACTAGCCTGAATTTTACGATCATTTGACGAAGTTACGAGTGTAGGAACGTTTTTGAAGTAATTTCTTTGGACTATTGTGAATATTGCGATGGGCCAGCCGAGATGGAATGATGGGTAGCCCGACCTGAGGCTACTTATTAGAAAATAAAAACCTGTCCGTTGACTGACAAGAATGCCTGACATTTCACTTCCAGCGCTTATTAAGGTTAAAAAATGCAAGACCCACTTTGATCACAAAAAGGCAATCTTTAATAACATTAACAAAGTAGGTATATGTCAGAAATTACATTCAGTTTCATGTATAAATTTTAGATTATAGCACAGACCAAAATTTTACCTGTGTTAATTTAGAACTAAATTTGTATATGTTTACTTCGGAGTGTTTAATCGATATTTTCACAAAAACTATGAAGATCTTAAAATAAACAACTATGTGTAACTTGAAACGTTCATTAAGTCACAGTTTCTGACAACGTAAATAAACGAAAAAAATGTAACACAACTCTGTGACTTTTAAATGTTTACTATACTATTTTTATTTTTAATGCACTATCCCGTGCTAAGGACAATTTTAAAAACCTATTTAGAGGCTAAAAATTCCAGTTATCATCATGTGGGTACAGCGATATCATTCCGATTTAAAAACCTAACTGCAAAGTAGGTAGTCGGGACTGTAAGTGATGCAATCCACTTCAGCCAGATGTCGCTACCTGTACGTAATACAGAGAATAGTGTAAAGAGGTTCGAAATTTCACTGATGCCGGTGAGTCGCCCATTAGCTCAGTTGGAAAGAGCGCTGGCACGGATAGCCAGAGGTCGTGGGTTCGAATCCCGGCATGGGTGGAATTTTTAGCCTCTAAATAGGTTTTTAAATGTTTATGTTAATGGCACCCGGTTTTGATTAAATTTGTACACATATAAACTATTTCTTGGACGAGCACATTGGGTACTTTTAAACCGAATACCAAGTTAAACTAAACTCCCTCAGACATAGGGCTAAAAGCACCTCAAAATTAATGTACAAAGGGTTTTTTTTACAAAACCTATGAAGCTATAAAAGATTCAGGCAGGTGGTCCCTTACACCTAGGTACTATAACTGACCCTCAAAGCAGGTACAAATAGTTCGAATCATTGGTTCCTACCTACGATTCCAAACTACACGATACGATATTGTATTTGAATAGACGATAATTTAAAAGTCAGGAGCAGTTTAGACTTTGCAGTTTGCAATGGTCAGCAGCTTCCTCAGCAATCTTTAAAGAATGGCGCAATCAGGTTATGTCGCATAACTCTCTTCCTGTATGTTTTGGAATTTTAGATACCGTGAAGCGGGGTAATTAGATATTGAAGTATAGTACATAATGTGGAAAAAATATTTCATACTGAACTTACAACTGTAGCAACTTCGCTTCGCTTGATATGTCGGCCCTTAAATTACGCGCACCAAATTCTAAACGGTTCCAATCGTCTAACTGTCAAATTAGTATGGAATTTGACAGTTAGACAGGTCTGGTGATTAGGTGATAAGGCATGTTATTTCGAAGGTGATTTCCGGGACCACGCCAACTGCAACTTAGCCGAAAGAAGAAGAAAAAGAAAAAAATGTATTATAGCCACAGTACACACGCCACAAAAACAAAACAAACTGAAAACACGTTACTAAATAACATTAAAAAAAAAGAAAAGAACACTAAAGGTCACGGCGTGTCACTGCCGCTATAAACGGCAACTGACTCAGCCTATGCTGATGGGCAAGCCTTCAGCGCTGATTTTCAGTCAGTGAAACGTCGGGATCGAGGTGAACATTTCACCTAATAAACAATCTCGGTCAGACTTGATTAATATATATCCCATTTATGAGCATCTCCACCAACCCGCACTTGGCCCCCGTGGTGGAGTATGGCCTAACCTTCCTGCAGCGGCAGGGCTGCAGCAGCGGGGGCATACAGAAAACTTCTGACAGTAAAGTTTAATTTTAACGAAGTATTTCGTCTGTTTTGTTTCGAATGTCTACCATCTCTTGCACCATCTGTGGTTGACTAGTAGAAAATGCTTATTGCATTAAGTCCGCCACATTGCCATTGTATTTTTTTACTTATGTGCAATAAACGTATTAATAATAATACACTCAATATTGCTACTTCGACCACTCTGCCGCATACTCCAGAATACCCTCCCATTCGCTCGCACCCCAGGCGAGGTCTACTGGACAAATAGCGGCGATTCTTTAACGACACTAGTGCATAGATGCCTTAAGAGATAATTGCGAAAGATGAGTTCACAGCCCCCTATCCTGCAGTGTGTGAAGGGAGCCTTAGGGCATGTTTTGCTTTGCTAGATGGGCGTATATATCAATAGTGATGGTTAAAATATGCAGACAAGGAATGAAGTTTCTGAGATTTTTTTAATTAAATGACATATTGTTTCTCTATGCATTACTTGCATATGTAAAAAAAGAAGGAAAACGTCGTGAGGAAACCTGAGTGTGTTTTTGAGGTGTTCACATACCTCATCGCATGAAATCGTCAATCCGCAGTGGGCACGCGTGGAGATTAAGCCCTCACTCTCTCTCCGGGAGAAGGCATGTACCTACAGTTGGATGTATATAGGCTGCATTATTATTAAATTTTTCTCTTCAGAGTTCATATCGTTGTCTTAATTTATACGTTTGTACGAAATCGAACTATAATTATATCTATTGCAAGTGCCATTTCAAAGTGTACGTTACTGAATCTTTTTTACTAGGGATGACTAAATTAACGCCATCAATAAAATTATCATACATATTCATTCAAAATTGTTCATGAATATACTCCTTCACATTTTGCGTTTTTTACAATTACAACCATTAAAAACTCATAAATATAGCTATATCTTCGTTTTTAATGTCAGAAAGTTAGAATATCAAAATGTGAAGCAATTAAACTAAAAGCGATATTTCAAAATCTGCGTTCAGTCTATAATTATTCCGGCACATGTTCTAAGCTATAACCTACACTGTACATAGATTCATGTTATTACAGATAGATGAGCACTTCTAAACTAAACAAAGCCGCCGTAATAAACATCACGTCGATACTTTAATTTTCAGACGTATTGTTTGCCAAGCGTAATTTAACATTCAACGTATTTCTATTCATATTTTACTGTTTTGATTTACCACGATTGCATCCTTCCACTGTCCAACACATCCTGAAGCATCCCTTTACAACCTTCAATGAGCAGGATATAAAGGCTAGTATTCCCTGTTTAGATAATGTACTGTGGGGTCATTATTTATGGCTAGAAATGGAGCTATATCGTAAAAGTCCCACTGATTTATTTACGCCTAGCATATAATTATCGCGGAAGCATGAGTAAATGGTTTGTTTCTAGTATTACTTACAGTGGTGTACCCATATGTTTTTGTTAGACCTAAATTAAGTGAAAATAAGCACTTTGAAAGATAAATTAAAGGAAATAATGTTAAAGTAGGTAAATATTGCCTGAACGAGTCTTGGATTCTGTGCTCAAGGCTCGTTTAGCCAATATATGATAATATTAATATGTTATGTTAGTTTAAAATGGGTAAAGGAACTTATTTTGTGTGAGAAAATTAATAGGTACTTATATTACTAAATAAATGTAGCTGTAAAACAATTAAATTAAACCTTAAGTTATAAGAGCGTAACGCCAACAAACTCCACTGCAGTTTGGCGAAATTTGTAAAACCAAAAATGTAAAGGTAATTTTTTTGCGATTAATAAAAAAAAAATATGCCGATAGATGAAAACTAATCATGGTTAAAAGCTAAGACATAATGTCTGATGGGAGTATGTCATCACTGGTTTTACTACTTCGACTCTGGCTGAAAGAATGACATAGAACGTTGGATCCTGCCTTCTTTAATCCTAGACACGTAACCTTTTCACATACCCCATAATGGGCCATTATACATAACCCATTCGACGACCATTTTTTGAAGTGTTAAATTTTAAATACATTTTTTTTTTTTAAGTGGAATGAAATATCTAAGATGTGCCATAAAGGTATGGCACACTTAGATATTTCATTCCATACTCTTGTTTACTTTTCCTTCTGTTCAAAATTATACGGTTTTCTACGAATCAAAACCGACATTATTATGAATAATAGATAGCAATGGAAATTTAAAAAAATGTTATTATTTTAAGAGCAAATAACATTTTTGATGAAGTTAGAAAAATAGAACTTAATTCTTTTTCGTCCATTCAGTATTAAACTCAATTCTTAGTTAGCGGCAAATTAAAACTTTTTTAAATCTTTGAATAAAAATATATTTAGCTGGCGGGATTCAATGTCTCTAGCCGAACTATTTCGAAAACCGAGGTGACAAGAGACACGAGGCACGGCTATCGGCAGGTGCACCAAAAAGACCAGAGAACAATTTTTCTGTCCCGTATTCGTCGAATCGACGAAATTAAGGTGGCAAAGAATCCTACACTATCTAAGCAATGTTCCGGGCTACATCCGTTTTCGATAAGCAAGTCAATGTAAATACAGTCGAGTTAAACACTATCTTATGGATGGACGCTCAATTTACGCTTTTACGTCGTACGCAATTAGAGCTACCGTAAATGAGCCTAGACACTTTATAGTACACAGACTTTCAGAATAACCCTTTCCGTCTCCATTGAGAATAGTCCCCGTAAACATGGCAGTCATGGAATTCAAAGGAAAAAGCATAATGTATGACAGTCGGAACGTAAAACTTTAAGAGCATTAACTCTAAAGTGAATGTCGATTTCAGAATCCTCTTCATATCTGCTTTGTGCGATAAGAAATTAAAATAAATTAATTATAATTAGGCATTACTGTAGGTTAATGGTTTCATTTTAGGGTTCCGTAGTCAATAAGGACCCATTGGGAACTATAAAGGAACTATATTACGGCACCTCCATCCGTCTGACAGACAGGCAAAGCGCGCACAAAGACGATATCTACTGGATAGCTAGAAATCCGGCTCAGTGCTAGACGAACTTGCGCACCGACGGTTCCGTACAAATTTTATGAACAGTTAAAGAATCGAGTCTTACAGTTTTACCGATGTGTATTCCTTACGATAGGATAAAATATATGATAAATTCTTGAGGGTAAACAATCACTCCAACTTTGGAACCCTACTCTGCGCATAGCTTGACACGCTCTTGACCGGTTTTTTTATTTTATTTATACGACCCTAAGCTGAGCTTTCCTTACTAATCATCCTCTAATTGCAAAAAAATGTATTATAATATTAATTACACTTTATTGAACAGGACATTACGTAAGAAATGAAATGTCCGTAGGCAAGCTTATCTGTGTAAGAAATTTCTCCCAGAAAACCATAGAGATTCGGAATTTCATTAACTATATGGGTCTATTATATACGTGTACAAAATAAACTACACTACACTCAACTACAAAAGCAAACACTAATACTCTTAAAACTTACTTCAAACAGCTAATGAGTTGAGTCCTTCCCGTGAGATTGGATAATATTATGCGGGATGAAACTACCTGCTACCTGCAAGCAGGTAAAATGAAACTGCCGTATTGCGCTTTTGAGGCATTGGAAGCGATGGTAGAATGGTTCACCGGTGATAGAACGGTACAATCAACCGATTAGCCAGAAGACGGTGGGACATCCTAAATAAAATAAATAATAAAATGCCTTTTATTGTTCTTCTGAAAACACAAGTTACACATAATTTTTACATAGTTTATTATATTGGTATTTTTTCGCATGCGTGTAATTAAAAACAATGAGTTTATTAGATTCGCACTCGTTGCGGGGCATCCTATTCTACCAAAAAAAAAAATCATTTTAAGGTTTCAAATTTCCCAAACCCTGGAACCCTAAATCGAAATAGTCTTCATACTGCCACAATGTCAGATTATATTTAATATTTTTAAACTACCAATTCAACGATAAACTACTTTATTACACCTACCTACTCTCATCTTCTAGACGACTTATCTAGCCTAAAAATCGCTTTTAGCGATGAGACCTCCTATTTTATACTTTTAAGGCTTTTCTTCAGGCTATATTTTGTAGTCCATTGCTGGACATAACCGACATAAAACTAGACATAAACGGTCTTATTTATAAAAACACTATTCCTCAAACACTCGATTAAAATCTATTAAATTGGAATGGGGAGGGCTAAATCCAGCAGTGGACTACATAATATAGCCTGAAGAAGAAGAAGAAGAAAATGGAATGTGGTGAAAATTTTACAGTGGAATGACGTAACTACATATTAAATAAACTGTATCTGAGGAGTGTTTTAGAGGGATCGTGTTTTTATAAAATATTTATAAATATAATTAATCGCCTCGTTGGTCTACCGGTATGACGTCTGAATACCACGCAGGGGGTAATGGGATCGATTCCAAGTAGGGTCCGCCGTACATTTGTACAAATGGCCCCAGTCTGGGTGTGTAATGTCACTGCCTAGTTACGGGACCCGGATGGGTGAATGTGTCGTGTGAAAGTTATTATTTGTTTAATTACTGGTGTGCAATAACGAGTTATCTGTCTATCTTTCGACAAAGGCGTGGGTTTGAATCTCGCATAAAATCTACAGCAATCAAAGAGAACTGACAAAGGTTCCCATAGTGTTTATAACCCTTCCTCAGCCAGTGCGTCTTTTACAAACGACTGAATGGGTCCCTTCTATAGTGATTAACAAAGGAGCTCCACATATTCAGATGCAAGTAGACCTGTCTCTGATAAAGTTCTCTGCAATGAATGCCGGTTTTTTCCATGCCTTAATTTTTAAAAGGTATATTTAATTCAATTAGGGTTTATTGAATAGGCTTATTAAGTTCCAGGAGACTTGTGTCAAAAAGATGGCGGCTCGTTTGATTGAGTTGCTAACTAAAAATAATGCCACGAGACTTGACAAATTTTTTTTGACTTTTTTTATGTTTTTGAACAAACTGAATGTAATATCTTTATCTACAATATAGAAATGAATCGCTGAATGTGTTGGTAAGCGCAAATCTTGAGAGCAGCTGAAACTATTACTCTAATCCTTTTTTTAGAACATTCCTTGAAGTACGAGGATGGTTGTTACGGAGAGAAAAAAATACAAAATAAAGAATCGACTGTTGTGCGGTACGAAGTTCGCTAGGTCAGCTAGTGTTGAAATAAATAGGTAACATATACTCGTATATAACACCTCTCCAGTTGGTACGGTCATCCGCAGATAGCAATACCTTAGAATAATACGAATATGAAAAATAAACTATAAAAAGATCGTACTGTAAATAAGTAAGCGTAACGATTAATTTAATTATTTTATATACGTTGTTAAAATATGTTCTTTTAAAATGTGATTAAAATAAAAACAAACAGGAAATTTCGTAAAGTTTGCATACCATAACTTTTAATTTACAGTTGAAGCTGAAAAAATAATTTTCAATTCGATATCCACCCTTGTATGTCCCCACTACATAGGCAAGGGTCTCTTCATGCATCGCAGGAAGGTTAGGCTACACTCGACGACGGAAGACAAGTTCGGTTTGGTGGAGGATTATAGGACAGTGGCGGGCCTTACTGCCACAAATTATCAAGCCGCCGCTTAAGGCCTCTGACATGGCTTAACGACTGCCATTACATGACGGCCGGCACCAATGGCTTAAGGTGCTTTGCGAAGCACAAAAGCGCTCTGAAAAAATGCCACTAGTTGTAGTCACGGGACAGTAGCCTATCCTGCACCAGACCGCGCCGGTTGTTGCTTACTCAAGTGATTGATTCCAATCACTCGGTTCGACTAGGCCACGTGTGTTTCTTCTTTTTAACTCTCAATTAATCTATTTTAATTTTTATTAGCGAAGACATTTTATTTATTAATGTACCTATTTCGCTATGCATCTTTGACATTATTTGACAATTTGACATCTGTGTTTACAAAAATGTAAAAAAACACCTTGAAATTTCTTGATAATGTCACAAACAGTCCTGACTTGGTGTAAACCTAAACATTCAACGTAACTACGGTATATAGTTTTAAAGATAATCACAAATGTAAGCAAATAACCCAATACGATCAACGCAATTAATCCTTCAATAGAAGAATACATAAATTAAAATAAACGCGGTAGAAATTACAGTCATTATATTATTTTGCGAAGGCCCAAAAAACCTGACCTCTAATATACGCTAGTTATAAATCAGAGAACGTTGACTGCCTGGTGATAGTCAAGTGGTTAAATCGTGTATTATTTGAACCACAGTATAAGACTATGTTCTAAAACGTACCTTGTTCCTGATTGTTGTGACTGTACGCATGATTACTTAATTTATAAGTGATGACTCTATTTGTAAAGAGCTACGGTAGTCAGCTTTAATATTACGCAAAATATTACGTCTTTGTCAAAGCTATTCGTGGCGCCCTCGGAGCACCCTTAGTAATATCTATAATATTAAAATGAATCGCTGAATGTGTTGGTAAGCGCAAATCTCGAGAGCACCTGAACCGATTTCGCTAATTCTTTTTTTAGAATATTCTTTGAAGTACGAGGATGGTTCATATGGAGGAAAAAAGAAAAAGAATCGACTGTCAGTGAGTCCATAAAGCAGAATTGAATTGAAGGCGGTACAAAGTTCGCTGTGTCAGCTAGTAGTAAATAATTATATGTTAAATATTTTCAAAAGAATAAATTTAGTTAGGACAAAAAAAATATATTATTTTTAATGCACTAACCCGTGCTAAGGACAATTTTAAAAACCTATTTAGAGGCTAAAAAGAGGCTGTACGTAATACAGAGAATATTTTAAGGAGGTTCGAAATTTCACTGATGCCGGTGAGTCACCCATTAGCTCAGTTGGAAAGAGCGCTGGCACGGATAGCCAGAGGTCGCGGGTTTGAATCCCGGCATGGGTGGATCTTTTAGCCTCTAAATAGGTTTACAAAAAAAATAGTCTAACAGTAACTGCATGTTAGGTAAATAAGATTTTGTTCATAGGATGTAGACATGTAAGATTTTTTTTTGCAGTTGGAAATGTGTGCATACGCTTTATTATCAATTACATTTTTATGTCACTTATATAAGTAAGAATTGGAAAATGTGTCGGTGTACTGTTTTGTATTCTAAATAAACAAGTTAATTCAATTACCACTTGCTAGTTTTTTTCAAAATGTTGTAAGTTAACTTCTAATTAGTTTAATTTACTACCTTATAAAAGAGCACCAAATATCAATGAAAGAATCACGAACGTAGTCACCAGATTGCTCTTAATTTACTATTTCTCCCCCTGCTATTGTGGTCAATTGAACACCAAATTTACTAACACCCTGTGAATCGTAAATAACTGTATAACATATAATTATGGGTTACGAGAGAACCAAATTAAATATTTTGAACGGTCGGTTTCCTTGAGATTAGTGATGGGCCTATGCAGGTGAAAAAAATACGGCAGGTTTTATCGACAATAAGCCTTTGAACATAAATTTTCACATTGTAAAATATGGCGGAGTTTGGTTTTTTTTTTGCAAATATCATCTTTGCCATAATCGAGAGAGCCAAAATTAACAGACTATTCAGGATGACTCTATCAGAAACCTATCATAATTTTATGATACCGCTTTATAACGTTTTATAATACCATGAACCTATCAGGTCTTGAGCTACCTGCCGATTAACGATCAAACTCCTTGGATCTGTCATAACGTTATTAAACAATCCTGTAGACTTTTAGTCCGGATTTACTTACGGGTGTTGTTACGGAAAAGTCCGACCAGGTTTCGCTCCGATTCGCAGAGCTTAATCATGGTGAGCAGAGACGGAGCTCGCGTCGTCGGTTGCTTGTCTCACGTCGGTTGCCGTCTCTGCTCACCATGATTAAGCTCTGCGAATCGGAGCGAAACCTGGTCGGACTTTTCCGATATAACAACACCCGTAAGTGAATCCGGACTAAAAGTCTACAATGTGTTGTGCTTACGAAAGTTTTAGTTAAACAATCCTGAGTAAGTATTTCATATGCATAATGAAACAAAAAACTAGCGGAAACATGTGTTTGACTAATGTCAACAACGTGAAAAATGTTAACAACGTGCATAATTTAACAAACCGATCCACCCATTAAAAATGCAAATTTAAACAAACACGCAAAAAACTTAACACGTAATAACGATACAAATAAATAACAACAGTTCAATAGCTTATCTGAAAGAAATAAACATATTCGATTGGGTACTTTACACTTAGTGCTATAAACCTCAACTGATTAATTTTCATTACCTACATAAAACTTCCATCTTTATACAGTTTCCGACGTAATGTAGCAAAGATTTACGTAGCCACAGTATGAAATAAAAAGTGACCATCGAGATGTAGACAACATCTAGATCGGTCTTCGACGAGATTTTTTATCGATTACACGCGTCGATAAAGTGGTCACAGCACTATTAACAAAATGGCGTTTTAGCTGCCGTGCAGCGCTCGATGCACAGCATAACACCGTATAGAACGCTGACCCTGCTATTATTTACTGTACTCGGGTTTTTTACAGCCTATATACATGTGGGCTTAATTACCACGCGTTCCGTGCCCACCGCAGATTGGCAATTTCAAGCGCTGAGATATTTGAGTACCGCAGACACGTAGGTTTCCTCACAATGGTTTAATAAAGGTCCTGTGCCTTAATATATTCTAGTCTACACTACATTGACATTTAAATGGACGGGTCACGTGACGTGTTTTTTATGCCATTGGCGCCTAGAAGGGATGATACGTGTGCGGGTTTACTCTTAAAGCAGCAATAAAGTTAACTTAAAATAAATAATAAATAAATATTCATGGACATATTACACAGATCTCGTTAGCCCTATACTAAGTACAGCTAAATGACTTGTGTTATAGGTGCTAACTAGACGATAGATTTAATACAATAAATACATAGATAACGTCCAAGACCCGAGACAAACTAGAAAAGTTCGTTTCCTAGTTGGACCCGGCCGGGGATCGAACCCCGCTGCGCCACCGAGGTCGTCAAGTCGTCGTTTGCCACGTTCCTGCAATTCTCGTTGTACGACAAAACATTGACAGAATTTAGGGCTGGATTTCAGCCGCCACTCTACGATTGCCCTGGTCTTCCCGTCTCGCCATGTGACTTGCCCATTTCCATTTCAGTCTCGAGGCTCTTTGGGCAATGTCTTCGACGACATTGAGTACCCGATCTACGCGTCTGAGACCTAGCATCGCTCACTGTTTAGCTATTTCTACTACTGAAAGATAGATTCGTGACACGGCCTGGCCGTGTCAAGCATGAATAACTTCACAGAAAAAGTTTTTTTTTATATATCCTATAAACGTCTCTCTGCAGCGCCCAGGCCTTCTCTCAGAGGGAGAGTATGGGCTTAATTACCACGCGTGCCCACCGCGAATTAGTAATTTTAAGCACTGAGGTATTTGAATACCTCAGACACTCAGGTTTCCTCACTATGTTTTCCTTCACAGTTTTACAAAAAGTATACTACTCTGTACTCTGTTGCACTCTGTATCTTTATATGCTTTATATCATGTGCTCTGGACAATAAATAATATTCCTGTCGTATCTTATGTCATACTATAGATATAATTATATACTACTAGCTGACCCAGCGAACTTTGTACCGCCTAACAGGCGGTTCTTTATTTTTTTTTTTCTCTCCGTAAGAACCATCCTCGTACTTCAGAAATATTCTAAAAAAAGAATTAGCGAAATTGGTCCAGCTGCTCTCGAGATTTGCGCTTACCAACATTCAGCGATTCATTTTTATATTACAGATAGGCCCAGTCGCGACTCGGTGCACCGTGAGTTAACTTTTAATGTGACCTATTCTCAAACCTACTAAATATAGGTACGCCAAAACTCATAAAAATCGGTAAAGCTCTTTTGGAGGACTTCGATAAAAAAAAAGTATGAAACTCAAGGTCATAATATTAGGTACGAATGAGACTTCTGTCGTGTATACAGTCAGTGTCTGAATCGGCCGGCCCTCGCGCCCTCCGCAATTACCCGATGAAATGTTACCGAGCGCCGTGTGCCAACTATTGGGCCAGCAACCCTACATTCTTATGGTGCGTCTACACACTCTTGAAGATTGTACTCGACTGACGTTAGTTCAAACTGCTATGATGTGTCACTGGGTATATTCTCTAATGCTCAGTAAATTATGAAATGAAATGAAAAGGTTTTAATCCAAGTAGCACAGAAACTGCGGCTTAGTGAACGTTACAATTCAAACTAGGTGTCCGTTTCAAAATCTAGATCATTTTGGAGGTAAAATGGAAAAAAAACTCCAAGTTTTTCAGTCCTTAATTGATAGAGTTTACATAATTATTATAATTCAAATTCAAATTCAAATTCAAATAATTTTATTTCAACGTAAAGAATTTACATTCTATTTGCTGAATGTCAATGTACAATGTAAAGTGTAAGCCGCCGCCTTCGGGCCGTATTGTAGTGGAGAAAAAGGCAGCGGAAAAAAAAAAACTCCACTCTGACCATCTTTTCTCAAATAATCTTAAAACTAAATACATCAGTTGCCATATGTAAACCTAATAAGATTTCATGATTGCCATTAACAACCCTAAATGCCAAAGCATTAGTCAAATGTCTCACAATAATAGGGGAAAACATAAGTGCTGCGGCCAGACACACGAACAGCACTCGTTCACGAGCATAACGCAGTGCTCAGCCATCATCAGTCTCAACCATTTTGGAGGGAGATAGATGACCCGAACACCACGCTACCATTCGAATGACCTTTAGCAAACTTGCAGTTAAGTTTTTGTCAGTTATATAAGGTATCATATAGTTATTAATATGCAATCACGTCGTCTGTACACACTTGTATTATAAAATATATGTTATACTTAGCTATACTTAACAATAAAATCGCGGTGGAATTGGTTTACTACCACGGATTAGGATCGTTTATATAGTCGTCTATTCTATAATATGCCTTTTTACATAGCGAATTTTTAATGAAAGTTTTAAATTTATTTTCAGACAAGCATAGAACACGTTCTGGAATTTTGTTGTAAAAACGAACGCAGTAACCTACAAATGATGTGCCTACCTTGGCTAATCGGGATTTAGTACAAGCAACCTTGTTTCTATTTCTTGTGTTTACGTTATGAACGTCCCTATTTAATTTAAACATTGTTATATTTTTTCGGACATACATTATATTATCGAATATATATTGGCAAGCCAGTGTAAGAATGCCTATTTCTTTAAAACGCTCCCTTAGCGATTCTCTACTGTTTAAGTTGTAAATAGCTCTTATTGCTCTTTTTTGCAAGACAAATATGGTTTCTATATCTGCTGCCCGTCCCCATAATAACAAACCATACGACATGACACTGTGAAAATAACTAAAATAGACCAGCCTCGCCGTCGACACGTCTGTAAGTTGTCTAATTTTTCTGACTGCAAACGCTGCTGAACTCAACCGACCCGACAGTTTTCCAATATGCTGACCCCATTGCAGTTTTGAGTCTATCGTTATACCTAAAAAAAGCGTGGACTCTACCAGCTCTAGCCTCTCACCAGATATTTTTAAACTCGTGTCAACATTTTTAACATTGGGTAGTGAGAATTTGATGCATTTTGTCTTTTTTGCATTTAGCATCAGATTGTTTATAGTAAACCAGTTTAGAATAGTAGATAAAGCATTGTTTACATCGTCTACATTACTTATACCTCTCTTTACTTTAAAAATTAAGGAAGTATCATCTGCAAACAACACTATCTGCGAAAGCTTTTCTACTAGGTAGGGCAAATCATTTATATATACCAAAAAAAGGAACGGACCCAGTATAGAACCTTGAGGAACTCCTACTTTTACATCAGAACCCGAGGATTTAACTCTATTAATATCAACCTTTACAGTTCTGTCTGTTAAGTAAGATCGAAGAAGACTTAGTGATTTATTACTTAAACCATATCGGTGCAATTTTATGAGAAGTGTTTCGTGGTCAACGCAGTCAAACGCCTTAGAAAGGTCACAGAAAACCCCAATGGCATCCTGCGACTCTTCCCACGCCTCAAAGATATGCTTTACTAACGCTATGCCTGCTTCCGTCGTTGAGCGGCCTTTTGTAAACCCGAACTGTTTCTTATGGAAGAGCTTATTTATACTAAAATGAGTTTGCAATTGATGTAATATTACTTTCTCAAAAACTTTACTTAGCACCGGCAGTATTGCTATAGGTCTGAAATTATTTGGATCTTCACTATCACCAGTTTTAAACAAGGGTACGATTTTACTTAACTTTAATAGATTAGGAAAGGTTCCCTGGTCAACACATTTATTAAAAATCAAAGCAAGGTAAGGTGCTAGAATATTGATTATAGTGGATATTAATTTAACCGATAACCCCCACAAATCTTCAGTCTTTTTTAAGTTTAACTCTTTAAATGTTTTGACAATAGTTAAGGTAGTTATATGGGAGAATTGGAAGTCAACTTTACATGGATTTGTACTTACTTGTATAAAACATAGAACTCATGCATTGTACTGGATTTAATTCCATAAATCATTGTCATCAAAATAATCCTTTATGTTATAGTAGGCCTTTAACTAATTAGTAATTTGTGTAAACATTGTGTAAACAATACATGCCTTCATTTGGCAAGTTTTATTATTAAAATTTTGTTAACATATTTTGTATTAAGGCGTTATTGAAGTTGTGAAATATATTATAATTATAAGGCATCATTTATTAGTGTAATAGTTTCAATTTTCTTCGTTTGCTGTCAATATGTCAAAAATGAATTCTATTTGTACGCCAAATCCGAACAACGGCAGATCGTTGAATACCTTTGAATATATGAATAAAATGAATATTTTTAGGATTCAGGAATGCAATGAAAATTGTATGTTAGTTAACGACGGCACCCTGGCTTCGTTTGCGAAGAACTTTGAGATAATAGAGCCGACACTAGAGGAGTTCCTATTTCGCTGTACTAGAATTTTCCATCGTTGATTTGTTTAGATTCTTTACAAAAAATTAAAAGTGATTAAAGTGATGCTAGGATGTTGCAATAACTTTATCTGCACGATTTTTTGAAATAGGATATTTAATTTCGGAGACATACAAATTTACAATTACAAATATAAAAAATTACAAATAATTAAATTATTTGTATCTATAAAAAATACAAACTTTTTGTCTCTATAATACTATTCGTGATAATGATTATTATATTCATATACGTATACTATCTGACCCCGTAGACGCCGTTTTTCTATTTTACTTGACTTACGACCTTTTCTCAAACCTACAAAGTATAAGTACCCCAAAACTCATAAAAATCGGTAAATCCCTTTCGGAGGACTTCGATAACAAACAATGTGACACGAGATATCTATATATCAGTTTTTTCTCGACACCCAAACAAAGGAACTCTTGAACACTGCTCGAAGATAAAACTGCAAGCTTACTCAGTTCAAAGATCATTGTATTCCGAGTTCCGGCTCCTCCGCGGCCTATATTTTTGCCGCCATTGGCAAAAAGCAAAGAAGTAGAGCCAGAAAGCGAGCCGTAGCGAATGCCTGAGAAGTAACTCTCTCCATCTTTCTAAGAATAGAAAGATACCGATGAATAAACTGGTTCAGGCGGTCAAACCCGCAGGCTATCTTCAGCTATAAAAATGTTAAAACTTGTGATAGTTTTGGGTATGAAGCTGTTCGCATGGATCCCAAACACTGCTAGGTGAGTATGTTTTGGGGGGCAGTCAAAGTAAGAACTAATTTGTAGATTTATATATTTTTCTGGGTTGGTAAGGGTCGTCCCAGGCGGACATACATCGACCAGATAGGGGATGTATTAGCAAAGGGAAAGATAAAAAGTACTCGGAACCGGCGTGCGTGCATGCAACGACTTATGAACGTTGATGAAGCGAAGGTGATCTGTCAGGATCGTGGTAAGTGGCAGTCCCTGGTCTCTGCCTACCTCATCTGGGATGCAGGCGTGAGGTTATGTATGTATATTTTTCTGACCGTCACTCGT
Organism: Yponomeuta sedellus; assembly: GCA_934045075.1. Lineage (NCBI taxonomy): Eukaryota > Metazoa > Arthropoda > Insecta > Lepidoptera > Yponomeutidae > Yponomeuta > Yponomeuta sedellus. The sequence continues at coordinate 22,709,741 of OW203724.1, forward strand.
TGTACTCATTTCAAAAATAAAATAAATACCAATCTGCCCTTCTACTACGTCTGTCCACTCTACAGTTTTAACGATTCCAAAGTGTCAAAAATACGTATGAATTTGACAGTTCGGACATTGGACAACACCATATAGTGGGGGATTTACGTAGTATATTTATGGTGTGCGTTTCGTTCTGTACAAAGCAGAATATAATTTATAGGTTACTATTACTCGCTGATCCCGCAAATGTGGTTTCGCCATGTTAATTAGTCTACAAACTATTCTCAGACCTATCAAAATACACAGAAAAACCATCAAAATCGGTGAAGCCGTGTTGTAAGAGTTCTATAATCAACTGTGACACGAGATTTTCGTACGTTAGATTATGACAATTTTATGTCCATTGATAGCCAAATATTCTATCAATCTATGTACAAAGCTTTTTTCGTTAATGTTTAAACAAGTTTTTGCACCTCAGTCTGTATTCAACTTTGTCTTATTTTAGTAAAATTGCCAAGACGACGATACTCTGACCCAGAGATGGGGTCAGCGAACCTATTACCGTGACATCGATAGGTCGACAAAATATAACTGCCTTGTTGGCCTAGCGGTAAACGTTGGATAGCCATAACAATGACGTAGGTTTGATTCCCACTGGGTATCGCTGTACGATATATAGAAAATCTGGGTATGTTGTCATGTTCGCGACGTCCTTGGATAGTTACCGTAGAATCCTAGATTGGGAAAGGTCAAGCAAATATCTTGAGTGGACATAAATTCGTGTTATCGTTGCAATACGCATGGATATTTGACCAGATCTGTATTAAATTCATTGATCAAAAAAATTTAAGAAGAAATTAATGAACTACATAATTGGCTTTTTTCCGATTCGTAAATCATAATGTGGAGGGATAAATTGGCTAACTTTTTAACGTTTCTTGTTGAAAATTATCTAAGCCGAAACATTTTTTTGTTATTTTTCTATGTATTGAGTAATTCATAATTTTGCCAATTCTGATGTATTCCAGAGAAGTAAGCAGACCAGGGATTGCCAATTAATACGATAATTAAATCACCCACATCATTCATTACACGCCCAGTGCAAGACATAGGCCTCCCTCATAGTTTTCCAAGCTTCCCGGTTCTGTGCCACGAAGTAAATAAGAACAAATAAAATAGTATTTTATTTTCAACTGAGCAAAAACCTGTGTAGGCTGATGTAGTATATACCCTTGGCAACAAAAATGCGAAAACTAGTCGCCATTTATTGTACCATAAAGATAATATAAACCTAATAGAATAAAGTAGATATGCCACAAAAATAATCCAAAGAGCCAGCATCCTAACGGTCTTATAAGCGTAGGCGTCCGGATTTGAATTCTTTAGCGTTTGCTAAAGTATAAGCCCCAACAACTACTTTATCTAGCTAACTTCTTGCCTAATAATAAATGCGAAGTTAGGGGTCACCAGATGAGGCAGTAAATTGTAGCACCATTTGCATTTTACATTTCGCGATCGTAGCCAACAGCGCTTCCAGTTTGTAGAGCGGTTGGATATTTTAGAATTAGTTACAGATTTAGTTTAACAACTAAGGTATTTGCCAGAGGTTACAAAGGGCAAAAAGAATGAGACTGCCTGTTAAATTATTTAACAGTCGAGTTAGGCCCGATAAATGTAGATGGCTGTTTCTAAAGCTGCTGATAGACTTGAGCGTTCAGTTGTAGTGGACGTGACGAGCATTGATAGAGCGGTCCCTAGAATGATCTAGAAAATGTTCGAACCGATGTTGGGCACTATGGTTGGCTCTGTTAGTGATTCGGTTCGACAAACTTATCCATTTCAACTAGCTTTTAGATATAATAACGTTGTCTTTGACATTAACCCTTTGTATGTCCCCCTGCTTGGACAGGGGTCTCTTTCTGCATCGCAGGAAGGTTAGGCCATACTCCACCACGGGTGCCAAGTCCGGGTTGATTTTCTTATTATTATTAATAATAACTAAGTCCGGGGGCCCGGACTTGGCCCTCGTGGTGGAGTATAGCATAACCTTCCTGCGATGCAGGAAGAGACTCGTGCCCCAGCCGTGGGGACATACGTACATGGGTTGATATCGAATAACAATAATAATAATTTATTTTTCAGAATAAGTCAAATACAACCTGATAATTAAATTTTAAAATGTGTAAGCCTAATATGAGTCGAGTGGAGACCACAAACTCTGGCAAACGTAGCCTAGGAGGCCCAACAGCCTGCTCCACGGACGCTGTGTACCTAAAGTGATTGTGCTGTTGCCGTGCCTTATTAAATTATATAATAAAAAAAGATTAGAAACGGTTAATGCTTGACATTCTGTTACAGGTTCTATCATTCTCAGTTCAATCACCACCTTAAAATGTGCAATATAATACCTGAAACATGTCGGCTACAGTTTGTAATACACAACCACTTTCGTTCTTTGAAAATTATTGTTGAATTGCACAAAACACATCATATTTTCTTGTAAAAAACATAATTAAGTGCGCTTTTGTATCAAACAAAAGCCAATTTAAAAATACAAATAGGAATTGGTAAAAAAACAGAAGTCGTTTTTCGTCAAAAGATAAGTAGCAAGTGAAAATCCAATATAAATCCAGAATGTATGACGTCATTTTAAATTTTAATTTAAGTACGAATGGTCGCAATGAAAAAAAATGGTGTAAACAGGTTGCACACTTTGTAATGTTTCCATGACAAAAGCTAATTACCAGGCGTCTAGAGCAGATACCAATATCTGATAGATATAAAGCTTTATCAAGTGGAATCGACGTCCAACTAGTACCCGCTGCGAAGCAATGTCGACCATCATGCGCAGTAGCCTGCGGTTATAGCTATTCCTCTTACATTGGGTCTGTTCGCAAATAAACCTCTGCAATTTCTTTGCAGAACTGAGGTCTACGCTGCCGTGCACTAACGAAAAAGAGTAAATAATAGTTTAAATGACTTTGTTTTCTATGTTATGTACATTTGAAGACTCCAGGGAAAAAGACAAACTTGTCACCTTTTTTCGAAACTGTGAATACAGTTTTGCAGGGAATTTCCGTCACTCTAAGATAGTAAACCGAACAGGGTAAAAAACAAATTAGTCTCGGAGTTATTGACGCTCACAAAATCGCATACAGGGAAAAAGTGGCATAAATCAAACTTTCATAATGCAATATCTCCAAACGTTTGTTGCTTGACTAGTTTGTCTTTTTCCCTGGGGTCTTCATTTATCAAGTTATAGTACCAACCACTCACTAAAGTTGAAGGGAAACATCGTGAGGAGACCTGAGTGTCTGAGGTTTTCAACTACCGTTTCTACAGTTTCAAGCACCAACCGCGAATTGGCGCTTGAAACTGCCAATTCGCGGTGGGCACCCGTAGTAATTAAGCCCATACTCTTTCTCTCTGAGAGAAGGCTTGTGCCCTGACGTGGGACGAATACAGGCTACATAAAACAAAAATTACGACTAAGGGACAAAAACTGGTTGGTGGGCAACAGCGCCGCCTGCAGTACCATTCCACCGAACTGTGATCCCCAACCCGCATGCCCAGCGTGGGGATTAATGGCATTACCCCCCAATGATGGCGCAACCTAGCGCTATGGCGCTCATTAGGGGAGGGCTATGTCCAGCAGTGGACTGCAAAAATGGCCAGTAACAAACCCGTGACAATATAATAACCAAATAATACATACAAAATATAATACCAACCAACTTGGCCCCCGTGGAGTATGGCCTAACCTCCCTGCGATGCAGGAAGAGACCCATGCCCCAGCAGTGGGGACATACAAATTATATCACAACATAACCTCACTCCTGTATCACATAGGGTTAAGCAGAGATTAAGGTCTGCCAGTTGTAACGATCCTGACAGATGTCTTTTGCGTTCATTAGTCGTTCTCCGCTCGCCCGTTGTTTTCGGAAACAAAAAATATGTGACCTAATAACACCACTTTTGAATCATGTACAGAAGTACACTTATTTCAATCGAAGTTTCTTCTAGCCATCCTACAACATTAGGATTTGGATTTTAATAGAGAGAAAATAAAGCTCAAAATTGATAAAATCCAAGATCTTTTTTGAACTAAAACTTTCGTAAGCACAACACATTGTAGACTTTTAGAGATTGTAGACGCTTGCCCGCAGTGTGAGACGAGCAACCGACGACGCGAGCTCTGTCTCTGCTCACCGTAATAAATAATAAATATTCATGGACATATTACACAGATCTCGTTAGCCCTATACTAAGTACAACTAAATGACTTGTGTTATAGGTGCCAACTCGACGATAGATTTAATACAATAAATACATAGATAACATCCAAGACCCGAGACAAGCTAGAAAAGTTCGTTTCCTAGCTTGACTCGGCCGGGGATCGAACCCGAGACCTTCGGTTGCACAGTCAGCGTGCTAAACCGCTGCGCCACCGAGGCCGTCAATTAATCTCTGCGAATCGGAGCGAAACCTGGTCGGACTCTTCCGATATAACAACACCCGTAAGTAGATCCGGACTAAAAGTCTACAAATCCAAGATCCGTGAATCGTTTGAGAACACCCCCCGCCACCACTATCCAGCAGGCCATAATTAACCCGTGAGTTGCGAGCTACTTAGCGCGCGCTTGCCCATTTGGACAGAGCATCTCACCGCCCCATGACAACCCTTATTCCTTGAGGAATAAGACCGAGAATTGATCCACAAGAACTGAAGATGGCGGGGCGAATGTACACCGATAATAACTAAGCTTATTTGAATTACTAAACTTACGGCTGTCGATGGAAATTTAGTGGGCACGTTAGTAACGGATATTTAGGGAAATATGATTTGTTTGTAGCCAGGCAGAGGTCCGTTTCGGTCCGCTAATCCGGAATGAATTTGAATATAGTGCAGAAACAACGAATAAATCCTGAAAACATAACTATAGGGTTTCAACAACCTATTTAGAGGCTAAAAATTCCACCCATGCCAGGATTTTTATCCTCTAAATAGGTTTTTAAAATTGTCCTTAGTACGGGTTAGTGCATTAAAAAGAATATAATAACTATAGGGTGATCTTGCCTTAGATCATTTTGGGAGAGATAGATAAACAGACAGAATATTCTTTACTGTACACAGAAACTAATTTCTAGATAGTACTTTTAACGGTTCTTATGTAGTTTGACTTTTAACGGGTTTAATAGTGATTGTTGCTATATTTAATTCCTTAACTTAATTCCCGTCCATTACAATACCAAAAACTGTTTTCTTTTCCGCAATGTGTTTTTGTAAATAGATACCAAAAAAACAAATATCCAAATACCACCTGAGCTGACCATTAACTTCTTAGCAGAAGGGACCAATATTTTATCGACCTTATTGCAACGAGTTACATTGGTGAATTTGCGTCGCCCCAGCAGTCGGGTTGTAGTCGTCAAGCCATGTCAGAGGCCTTATGGGCGGCTTGATAACTTCTGACAGTATAAGGCCCGCCACTGCCTTACAATGCTCCATCAACCCAGACTTGGCCCCCGTGGTGAAGTATGGCCTAACCTTAATGCGATGCAGGAAGAGACCTGTGCCCAGCAGTGAGGACAAACAAGGGTTGATGTCGATATCGTCTTTCGTTTTTTTAAGTAATGTTAATTTCATGTGGCCCATGACAATCGCGCAAACACGACGACGGAGATCTTGTGTGTCAAAATATGACCATTTATCAAGGACTTATGGGATAACATAGCATCGAATATACTTACATAAGTACATTCGAGAAAAACTCATAACCCTCCTTTTAGGCTCTACCGAAATCAGGTAAAATATCTTAAAGGGAGTAAGTTGCGTAAATATGAGTATAAATATCCTCTTCCGCTCGAATGTGGCAGCGAATGCACGTCTTTTCTGTTAAAATTCGCACAATCATAATTCAAAGTGTTATTATTATTATTTATTTTTTTGTTTTGTATCGAAACTACCTATGTCTAAGCTACATTTGTCACTTTCTGAGCGGAAGTCGGGTTACCCATAATACAGAGTATTCTAGTTTGGGGACTAGGCACTATTTTTGTACACTTTTATAACAGTAAAGTTTTTTTGTATTTTTGTATTTGTATTTATGAGAATATGTATTCTCATAATATATATTTTTGTTACATTCTGACGGAACATTATTGTATTTTTATTTTTATTAATTTATCAAAGTCCACAGCACAAAATTATATAAAATAAGTAAATTAACAACTTCCCTGTCCAAGATATAATTAAATTCCAATACCCTACGTCCACAGTTAGATAGTTGTATGCCGGAAGATGTAATGAAAATGAGTCAAATGTGACTCATGAACTTATTCCAATATACTCCTCTGAGTCATATACCACTCATGGACAGGGAACTTGTTAATGTAGGCCAAACATAGGCCAATTACGGACTAATATTTTTTAAACTAATCTTAGTAACGACGCACAGAGCAGGCAACAGAGTTACCTGGTCTTAGTAATTACATTACAATAGAATAGGTACCCTGTCCTCCAAAAAAGCCTACAGAAGGAAAGTATTTCCAATCGGCTGTCACGTATCCCCCGGCCAAACAAGCAGTGGGCTGGCACTTTCTCAGCCCACGCGTCAGTATTGTATATTTTGTTAAGCTGGACGAACAAAAAAACCCACACAAATCAAGGGTCTTTTGTCGCGTAACAAAACAAACAAACCTTACCCGGAATAATCAAATAAACCACGTTGTACAGTCGAGCGCGTCACTTGTTTTGACTACTGTTTTTCTTGAAGCTGGAAGCTTGAAATAACAATTCCAGTTGGGGACGCATGAAAGTGGTTGCCAGAAGAATGTGGTTGAGAATGATACAATTTAGAAGATGAAAAATGCTGAGCCACTTGCCGCGTAGAAGGAATGATAGAAGCAACAAGTTGTGGAAGAAGACCGAGGAAAAGTTAGTTTTACCAAATAAAAGAGATGACAAAGATGTCGTGAAACAATGGATGTCGTGAAACGATGGATGTCGTGAAAAATTAATGTCTTGAAACAATTAGTGTCGTGAAACAATGGATGTCGTGAATGTCAAGCTTGTTTCCCATGTAAAAATATATTATAAAAAACCTAACTAATGCGGTGGTCGCGATTATTTAGGTCTGTGGATGTACCGTGGTCAAGATCGAGATCTTTCTGTCCTAGGCCACTTCAGATCACCACGATTTATTGGTCGAGACGAAGACGCCATCGCCACTACGAATCAAGTCACTATGACAACATCACATTCAAATGAAAATATTGCTAAATTCTCGACACATAATCACTAACTATTTATCTGCTATTTTTGGTAGAATGTGGCATTTGTGAATAACTGTACCTACTAATTTCACAAAGAAATACGACCATCTGTACGTTACAGAAACCGAACTGTAATTGTGATTTAGTGACATTTGAGTATGGTACACACAACGGCGGTAAAGTGATTGCAATCTCGAACTGGTCGCTCTGGCAATGTTATGAATTTTCGCTAAAAACATTTTTGGTTACAGTGTTAGGAAACAGGAGTGCTTGCATGCAAAGACTAATAGATAGATAGAAAGTGTAATCTATATCCATATACCTGCTCTTCAGGCCGGATACAGCCGTGAATTTAAATTATGTAGAGCATATATATTATATTACAGTTTCTGATCATAAATCCGTCACTTTACACCCTATATTTATTGTAACTCCTTTAATTCGCCGCGCATTACCAGAATCAAGCGTCGATCGGGCTCATTCTTGCGCCTGCGCCGAATTTATCTGACGCATGCCCCTTTTAAGACACCTTCTTACAATGAGCGCTTAAATCATACTCTGCCGTAACGCCAAACGGGTGGGGTCCTGTGTTAACTAGGTGTTGACCCTCAGTTACCTTCTTGGTAAAACAGAAGTCGCCAGAATAGCTAATGCTGTGGTTACTCAGCTGTTCGATTTCCATAGATAATAAAGAAAATAAAATAAATGATATGGTATCAGCCCTCTGTATGTCCTGACTGCCGTGGCACGGGTTAAGCCATACTCCACCACGGGGGCCCAGTCCGGGTTGGTTGATAACTGAAAAACGTTTATATGGTGTCCTGTCTTTTCGCAGAAAATTGTTACGCTGATTATCACTTGCCAACCAACGTTTCACCTATTTTTTACGTTGACAACAAACGATTTACAAATTTTTGTATCGCAATGTTTCATTTGGTAGGATTATTGTTAAGCTGATGTGTGTATTATAATGACAAAAAACGTTTTGGAAATTTATTATTTGTCAAGTCTTTTACTAGGCAAACAACTATTAGATGAATAAAGTTTCGTCAGTGTAAGTTCCCTTTTCATACATTGATTTTATAATAAAAAAAAATTTTTTGCATTTTTAATTTAAGAAAAATATTACTGGGAATGGAAATGTTACTGGCTAGAGGGGTGGCCGACGAGACTCAATCTGCGACAAAAAATATAGGTGCGACGAAGCGCGTAGCGTAGCGGAGCGCGAAGGAGCGTGTTAGGTTGAACATGTAAGACCGAAGGTTCTCTGCCTTTTTGCAGAAAAAATTTTGGCCGACAGAATCAATATTACGTGTAAAATATACGCTACTTAAATATACGCTACGCTAGTTGGCATTTTGAAAGATTTCATTATAAAAAGCAAACCAAACAAACAACAACTGGCAACTACGAGGTTGGGAAATTAAAAAAAAAAATAAGAATAGTTGGCAAATGATTATTTCCAAAATAATATTATTTGAAACGTTAGTTGCCAAATGATAATTGGCCGAAAATGTTTCTGCAAAAAGGCGGAGAACCCGTTTATATCTATGATGGCAACGCACACCTCCTAGGTACTTCACAAGTAAGGGGTAAAACAGCCTCTAAATAGGTTTTTAAAATTGTCCTCAGCACGGGTTAGTGCAACAGAAAGAATATAATCATGTGGGTTAAGCGATATCATTCCGATGTAAAACCTAACTGCAAAGTAGGTATTTGGGGCTGCAAGTGATGCAGATTACTTCAACCAGATGTAGCTGCCCGTAAATAATACGGAGAATATTATGAAGAGGTTCGACAATTTAACTGATGCCGGTACTTGCCCATTAGCTCAGTTGGGAGAGCGCTCTGGTACGGTTAGCCAGACCTGACTTTCCTTTTTGCTAACTTTTATGGCCTAACATTCCTGCGATGCAGGAAGAGACCCGTGCCCCGGCAGCAGGGTCATACAAAGAGTATGGGGACATACATATCATCATCAGTACAATATAACTGTATTAATTAATTAATAAGAGGCATTATATAATTATCTCTCAAATCAAAAAAAAAACTTAATTAATCATAAATACCGCCCCGGGACACACCCGACCCAAAAGTTCCCATGACGCTGGCAGCATTACCTCGTTGCACCGCCAGGGAGATCCTTTGCATCAGTTATGCCCCGGAACGAACGTCATACCCCCGACTCCTCAGGCGCCGACCGATCTCCTAAATAAAAAGTTTTGCCTCATCATCAGTTATCAACTTCGGTTCTGTTTCGTTCGATCTGCGGCGCAAAGTGCGCCATACAGTATGAAATGAACGCGAAATTTGACTAAAGAGGTGCAAACGTAAGGGCTCAGCGAGTCGCCAGCCTCATAGGGCGTGCCGAATGCAGAATTAAAACGCAATAATATCCAGCGCCATCTGATACTGGCAGATTATCGAAGTATTTATTTATCCTTACCTCAGGCGCGAGGGTTGCCAGATAGGATCGGGAGGGAATCAATTTTAGCGAGTCGTGGCGCGGGGGCGGCCAGCGCGCACCGCTCGGGGTGGTGTCTTTGAAGTTTTGTAACAGAGGGCTATTGAAGCGCTCCAGCCTTAAGACGTCATTTAAAGAAATGTGGATCCAGAATTTTTATCATATTATATTGCTGTGCTGTGCTGTGCTCCAGTGTAATGCATTTCTTGTAGTCAAAAGCTTGTAGGTATTAGTGGGCATTTAAGCACGTTTTTTTGTTATTTTGTTACGTATTTCGAAATGAAACTACATGAAAAACTTTTAATCGAAGTAGCGCAAAAACTGCGGCTCGAAGAAAATTTAAACTAGGTGTCCGTTTTAAAATCTAGATCATTTTGGAGAAATAAATTCCGTTGAAAAAAATTCCAAAAACGTAAACTTGCTCTGTCCGTTAAAGGGTTAATGAAAGACTTTTTATGATATACGTATACACAAAACTTTGCAAATTATTTAAAACTCTTTGTCTCTGCTGTGTGGATCCAGTATTTATATCATATATTTGTTGTGGTCCAGTGCTTGTAGGTAATAATAGGCATTAAGGCAAGGTTTTTTTGGTAAATTTCCATTGACGTTAATGAAAGTCTTTTTATGATATATGTATACACAAAACTTTGCAAATATATTTAATACTCTTTGTTTCTGCTGTCTTGGATCCCCATGTAACAATGCATTACATGTTACATTTTTTGTAACTATTTTATTTTGCATTAAAATTTTTATCTTAATAAATGCCGTTGTAACAATAATGTTTAACGAGAGCCTCTTGGACAGTCACAGCTCAAAAAAAAAAAAAAGATACCGACTGAAAATTAACAATCCAATTCTTTTCATTGCATTTAACAAATGTACACCGACGTATTTGTTTCATAGCATTTTAATAACAAGTAGGAAATAGGCCAATAAAGAACAATTATAACAATTACAATAAAAAGCCGAGATCGCAGTAACACCATATCATCACGCGAATAAAACTGGGGGCAATTAGACGTTCCGCTCAATTACAATTATTTCTGCGCAGCTAAAACTTTTAATTTAAATCAAAACTTCTTATTCGAATGGCTAATGACAACTTCATGGTCACACTACAGTGATGTACTTATAATAACATTACATTTACGTATAGGCACGTACATTGCTTCAGGCACACACTAGGGTACCCTGTGTCGTGGGAACCAGAAACAACGACATCACAAACATGTAAACATTCAAGACCTGGGTTTTTTCTGTCCCCTGCCCAAGTCCCAGCCGGGGATCAAACCCGGGACCTCTGGCATGGTAGGCAGATGCGCTACCGCTGCGCCATAGAGGCCGTCTACTTAGTTTACACTCGGCGGTGGCAGTTCAGTGGGTAGAACAATGGACTCGCAAGCGAGAGAACCAGGTACAATCCCCAGTGCGGGCATGTATCAATGACTTTGTTTAATTTTAAATTTATGTTCATTTGCGAATTTTGGTCACAATACCACACGCTAACGGTGAACGAAAACATCGCGAGGAAACCCGTGGTTTGGTTGGGTTGGGTTTGGTTGGCTAGGCCGACAAGCTGTCACGATGGTATAGGTGCTGGGTAAGTCTACACCAATACAATTCCACCAAACTGCAATCCCCAACCCGCATGCCCAGCGTGGGGATTATGGGCATTACCCCCCAATGATGGCACAACCTTGCGCTATGGCGCTCATTAGGGGAGGGCTATGTCCAGCAGTGGACTAATATAGCCTGAAGAAGAAGAAGAAGTCTACACCATCCGATTGGTTCCTTCACACATTATCTGGGAGCGATAATGCCGCTGGACGCTGTATAAATCATCTCATTACGTAGGAATTATATTATTGTAAAACTAATTTGGAAATGAAGGCTGGCGTGGAAATGAAGAGGCCTATACCCAGCAGTGGGGTTTACCGGGCTGATGAAATGAAATGAAAAGGTTTTATTCAAAGTAGCGCAGATACTGCGGCTTAATGAACGTTACAAGTCAAACTAGGTGTCCATTTCAAAATCTGGATCATTTTGGAGAAAAAATGGACAAAAAAAACTCCAAACTTAGTCTTTTCAAATTCCTCAATTAACAGAATTTACACAGATTCTACAAAACTCGTGAATTTTACATGCTTGAATTCCAGACATCATTGTCATCTAAATAATCATCTAAATAAAATGATGATGATGATGATGTAAACTAATTTGGAAGTAATCTGGCTACAGGCTACATCCGAAAATTTACTAAGCATCCTCTATAAACAAACTAAAATTTCAGTAAACATTCAAAGTTCTAATTAAAACTGTTTTTATACGGATTTATGCTCGTTTATTACATTTTTATAATTTTCCAATATTGTCGACTTTATATAAAAAATTATTGGTTTGCCTATTTTGGAACGTAACTTCATAATTAACTTTTGTAATTTTTGCCGAGGGTAGTAAACTAACCGTTAATGCTTTCTAAAAGACGCCCGTCACCTCAGTCATCCGGGACCACGGCACCTGAAAAAGTGCCGAAACGTCGGAAAATTGTAAAAATGTAATAAACGAGCATAAATTCGTATAAAAACAGTTTTAATTATGTCTACTGCTCGTGTTAACCTTAGAAAATACTATTCAAAGTTCTACTAGCGAAAAATCTATAACGTTAAATGTGCTAACTTTAGTGAGAAATGCTGCAAGATATTGCTGCACTTTAGTCGCGGATTTCATAAAAAGTACGAGTATGTTAACCCTCATTTCGACAAATATCAATCAGACTAAAACAAAATTTATATTATTTTTAATGCACTAACCCGTGCTAAGGACAATTTTTAAAAACCTATTTAGAGGCTAAAAATTCCACCCATGCCGGGATTAGAACCCGCGACCTCTGGATATCCGTGCCAGCGCTCTTCCGACTGAGCGGATGTACGTAATACAGAGAATATTGTAAAGAGGTTCGAAATTTCTCTCAATAAGTTTTTAAAACAAAATTTGTTAGTTACACTTTATTGCACAAAATAGAAAATATAGCACTTAAAAAAACAAGATTGTCAGACATTATGAGCAAAGGTGGACTTACTTCTGGAGAAATTTCTTCCAGCCAGCCCTGATATTTAGAATATTACACATACAGCAAGAAAAGTGCAGGTGAAGTACAAACGAAAAACTAGTTACTGGTTAATTGTAAATATAAAACAATAATATCTACATAGTAATATACATACAACATAAGCTAGAGTGTACTTAGATATCTATATATATTGACGACCTCGTAGCGCAACGCTAGCGTGTCTGCCTACCATGCAAGAGGTCCCGGGTTCGAACCCCGGCTGGGGACAAAAAAAAATCCCCCAGGTTTTGGATGTTTCCATGTTTGTGACGTCGTTGTTACTGGTTCCCACGACACAGGGTATCCTAGTGTGGTGTCAGAAGCAATGTATGTGCGTGTATGTAAATGTAATGTAATCTAATCTTATCCACTCTCTCTCTCAGAGAAGGCCTGTGCCCTACAGTGGAATGTTTACAGGCTATAAAAAACATACCTATAATAGATAGCTGTGGTGAAACACACAAAACAAAATTTGTTGTGAGACTCAAACTAGTATAAGTAAACGTGTTTAAGTATAGAGCATTTAAAACAAACCCTATGCACTCGGCGAAATACATGTATTTTTACACAAGCCACGTCAACCCAGAAGCGGAAGAATGCCTTGACTAAACGGCGATCACGCCCACGCACACAATGTTACAAATCAAAACAAAGCTTAACACATGCCTCAAAGAAACACCGCTTTTTTACGTCGGTACAATTGACAGCTGAATCGCTCATAGCCCAGGCTGCCTGAGTAATCTTAAACGATCGCGAAGGTTAATCAACACCGGGCGCGTTCAGTGCATGGATGGGTAAACCGTCTTTGACTAACGCTAGTGGCACTTATCCGAGCAGTTCCGTGCTTTGCAAGGCACGCTAAGCAGTTAGTGCCTGCTGCCGTCGATAGATGGCAGTCGTTAAACCAAGTCATAGGCCTTAAGGCGGCCTGAAAACATGTGTCAGTAAGACCATCCATTAATTTTGTAAGCCTCCACCAATCCTGACTTGACCCCCGTGGTGGAGTATGGGCTATACCTTCCTTAGGAAAGAGACCCATGCCCCTCGGTGGGGACATAATGGGTTGATGATGATGAATTGACAGGTGTACCTACCCAGTGAAATAAACATACGAAAAAATTGGCTCCAACTTGCTTAAAGAGACCGTGATGAAACTTGGGTGTATTTATGTGAAGGTCACTTTGTTGTAAGTCCTATTATAATTAATTAACAACAACAATAATTAACATTTTACATACTGGCACATACATTGCTTCTGGCCCCACACTAGGATACCCTGTGTCGTGGAAACCCGAAACAACGACATCACAAACATGTAAACATCCAAGACCTGGACTTTTTTTTTGTTTCCAGCCGGGATTCGAACCCGGGACCTCTTGCATGGCAGGCAGACGCGCTACCGCTACGCCACAGAGGTCGTCAAATAATTAATTGATTGATTATAATAATCAATGTCCACTGGCTCCGGCTGAAAGATATTTGTTTAGAAACCAAAGATGCTTTCAATATGGCGGTTAGCGTTTTTACATATCCGAATTAAAAGCGGACAATATTTTTTTAATTTGCAAATTTTGCAGCCATCCTACATAATTACTTAGCAAAGTCAGTATATTTCAGTTTCATACGTTAAATACTACAGGAAATATTCATTTATCGCGTCAAATTTGATACGAGTCAAGTAGCGGATTGCTCTTTACTACGAGTATCAGCCATAAGAAGTTCCATGAACTGAACTATGTTTTCATACAACAATTTATATTTAAAATTAGCGTTTTCAATAATCCACATCCACAGCCTTATTCAAACACATTCGTCGTGGAAAGCTTATTATAATATTAAGGATTATTTGGACGTCTAGTATTTAAATAATATTAATGGAGACGATTATGTCTAGTGTAGTGTAACTTTAATTTAAAAACTCTGTTAATTAAGTTAAAAATACTTGTTTTGAAAAAAAAGGAGTTTCTTTGTTACCTTCTTCTCCAAGTAATCTATTAATTGTTAAATATAATTTTTGACGTTCATTAATTAAGCATTTTATTTTTAAAGAGAGTAAAAAAAAATGAGTTTCAACCCACAAGTTTTCACAACCCAATTAGAAAACAAATGAAACATTAACACCTCCAACACGTAACGAAAGCTTGCCAATGAGGGAAATAAGTAACCACTTACACACAGACAGCCTTAGCACACACAGACTCACGCCACATCCCATGGCCATTGGGAACCGGTCCAAAACGTGTACACAGACCGACCGACCAGTCATCGTAGACCTTTAGACGCCAATACCAGACATTCTTTTGACGTCTGCTGGGGCATTGGCGAGAGCGACACGGTAGGTCAAGTGAAACTGGACGATTGATAAGAAAGCTGTGCTCAAGAAACTGTCTATGATCGCTGTGTGCACGGAAATTGGAGGAACCAATACTGCTGTTACTGGACTGTTTGTTAGACTGATAGATAATGTCTATTTTGACTAATTTTGACGTGTTTTGTAACTCTTTTTCAAGTAAATGTCACCCGGGCCGCGTTTCATATAACTGCAATTCATAGTTTACTAGCTGGTGCCCGCGACTTCGTCAGCGCAGGATTAGTATTTCGAGTACCTGGCACCGCTTACACCGCGTGGCGTAAAAAAGGGTTTTGGCAGCGCACGCCAGAGTAGCTCGCAGATGGTATATTTTTTCCTACTTACTTGACACTTATCGTCATATTTTGAACAATTCACACAATATCTTTCAAATTGTAGCCTATGTGTTATTCTGATGTATAAGCTATATAATTGTGGCGTTTCATAATAATCCATTTAGTAGTTTTTAAGTGAAGGAGTAAAAAACATCAATCCATCCATACTTACCAACTTTCGCGATTATAATATTAGTAGAATAGATTAGAATAGAAAACGTTTATTTGGTACCAGAATCAAAACTAAAACGATAATGGTTTAGCGTGAACTTAGAGTCTACGTGGAGTACTTTCTACCATAAATAAGACATGGCACCAAAATGGCCGCCGCTCAGCATATGCCATGATCGTTGCAGACCATGACGCTGATTTTCAGCGGTCACCAAAATATATAATAATAATATAATCACAAACAATAATAATAATAATGATCATAATTCAATTCATAGACAATTTTGATAACATTTTTAATAAAAGTAACACTGGATGGGTCCCAAAATAAAAGTAATAAAACAAAAATAAAAAAATATATATAATTATATTGAATTGAATAGAGTTGTACGGATTGATTGATTAATTGATTGAATTGATGTCAATTAAATTGAATTGAATTACCATAATTTAAATATAGCTAAATACAATATCAACTAACATTATTCATGGAAATATTATCTTACTAATTTTTATCAACAAAACACCAAACACATGTAAACATCTTAAAACAAATAAATTTATCTTAAAACAAATAAATTTCTTGATACTAAGGTAAGGTACGATTATGATACTAACTATAAATTGTGCCTATAATATTACATGACAGATCGCATCAACGGCGTAACGTACCTTGGGAAACACGGGAGTGCTCGGAAAAATTACACTAGCGGTAGTCACCGGAGGACACCCATCCAGCACCTGACCGCGCCTGTTGTTGCTTAACCCTAGTGATTACTTCAAATCACTCGGTTCCACTAGGCCACGAGCGTTTCTTCTTCGGGATGTATATTGGCTACAAAAAACTATATTTACTTAATAGGACTTAAATAAACGAAAATTTAAAATAACTACAATCCCAATCCCAGCCACAATCAAAACATGTTTGAATTCTCATTAGAATAATTTCTTCCAAAGAAGTATTAGATTTTCGTATATAGGAGGTACAGCACCTCATTAACCTGACTAAACCTGACGAAATCCAAATCATTCTCACTATAGCTTAACGGCCTTATCAAAAAAATATTCAATTCAACGTGGCTCGACTACAAACAATTTTAAAGAGCATCTTTGGAGTATTAAGGAACTGTAGATAGATAGAGAACACTTTATTGTACATAAAAATGGAAATTACACAGATATTTCTTAACGTAAGAGAACAGACGGCGGCCATATAACCAAAAGTGATCTCTTACAGACAACACAAAAAAATATTAGATGACGTTTAAGCTATGTTTTTGTCCTAAAAAGTTTAAGGTAGTCATGTGAGTAGACCTCCTCTATACTTAGTGTTGGGCCATAAATTTTGACATATTAATCACTGGTCACGAACTTAGTAACATGATATTTCTACGTTCCTTACAATTTGTCAATGTTTAAAGGTTTTGATAGTGCCTTAGCGGGAGACGCTTGAATTACAGCATGCCGATAGAAATATAAATAACGATCTGCCGACAAAGGGGACGTAGGTTCTACTCTCACAAGACATCATACATTGCTTTGTTCTAAGCTGTGGCAAAACATTTCGTGTTAATAAACTTGTAATAATACTCGTAATAACAATAACTTCCAGCCAACACATGCACTTGTCCTGGTCCCAAACTAGGACACCCTGTGCTATGATTACCAGGCAACGCCATCACAAACATTTACATTTCATTTACATACACCCAGACTGAAGACATTTGTATTACGGCTGCCCACGAACCCACACGAACCCACGACCTCTGTTTCGGTAGTAAAGCGAGTTAACCGCTAGACTATGGATGGAGGCCACTTGCAACATTCTAATCAAAATTGCCAAAAATAAAACTCCCATTTATTACGGGATTTCAATTTCCCCTGTGTATCAAGACATCAAACAGGTACCTATAGGCCAGAGTAAAAAAAAACTTAATTGACTTCCTACCAATTAATTAGTATATGTAAAAATTGATTCGAATAAACCAATAAACAATCCGTCCTCTCCGCAAGCCTCTATATATCTATTAGTTGTTAGTTGAAATTCATAAATTTTATAATTGTGTGAAAGAATTAAGAATTTTGTCACGAACGTTTTGGGGAGCCGGTTTTTGGATAACTGTTTTAAGATCAAGGGCCGGAGTGCGGTTGTGATGAACAGAGTATTACCTTCCCAACGTGACAGTCACTTTAAAACTGACACAGGATTTTACATCTAAACTACGTGACTTAAGGACAAAATATAAATTTCCCCTATCCGGCGAAGGCGAGTGCAATGGATGTTCATGAATAATAATAGAAAGCGCTAAAATCATAATCTGCCTTAACGCCAAACGGATGGGGTCCTATGTTACCGAGGTATTGACCCACAGTTACCTTATTGGTAAGACTGAAGTCGCCAGAATAGGTAACATAACATAAGAATATTCTTTATTGTACACTGGAAAAAAGCAAATACATAATATTTACCATTGGCGGCCTTAGTGCTAAAAGCAAAAGGCAAAGGTAATGCTGTGGTTAAACAGCATTATTCTGTATGTCATTATATTAATACTTCTAATCTGCATTGTATTAGATAACATAAGATAGAAATGATCTTTATTGCATACTGAAACAACAGCTACAGAAATAGAATACATCAATAACAAATTCACTTCACCTGGTCCCAAACTAGGATACCCGGTACTATGGTAACTAGGAATTGAGAGGGAAGAAGGCTTTTTATTATCCTAATATACAAAAATATCGTGTCGCACTGTTTGTTATCGAACTCCCGCTTCACTAAATTTTATGGATTTTTTGTGAATCATATTTCGTAGTTCGTGTTCGTAGTTATTATGAAATAACGTTTGCGAGGTCAGCTAATGAGTAATCTAAAATTTCTATTATAAAATAAAAATCTTAGATTAAGGCCTTTGACATGGTTTAACGACTGTCATGACATGACAGCCGGCACCAACGGCTTAACGTGCCTTGCAAAGCACGGAAGTGCTCGGAAAAATGCCACTAGCGGCAGTCACGGGACGGTCACCCATGCTGCACCTGACCGCGCCTGTTGTTGCTTAACTCAAGTGAAAAATCACTCGGTTTGACTAGGCCACGAGCGAGCGCGTAGGTCACTACCCATACGTCTGCAATATAATGAAATTAAAAAATAATTAAATGAAAATTTATTTGCTTAAAGTGTTCACGTAAATAGTGAGTTAAAACTTAAGGACCTAAATGTATTCAAAAAATATTGTAATAAAGTGACTGGACAACTACTTCCCTCTCTCTCATACTATATATCGTCTGAGCGAGAGATAAATAGTAATATAGTTGAATAGGGCTTTCCGAAAACTACAAAATTATGTAAAATTAATTTACTTTTTTCCTTACAATAGCAAATATTTCAAAACTTCGATGTATTCCAACAGTTAGGTGGTTTAATAAAAACATAAACTGAAATAAATGAATATAAACTGATACTAAAATAAGGATTAAATTTATAAGTAACTAAACTCTATATTTTGAAATAAAAAACTTGCCCCAGGTCGGTGTCCCTCGGTATAGTTATAATATAATTATTAAATATAGTCCCTTTCTTGATTTAACCATGTTATAGCAGCAAACAATATGAGCAGTCTATCTCTATAATCCCTAAAACATTCAACTTCTTGCAAAGATGACTATGCATTTCACTGTTCTCTAGCGATGTTTCGCTCTAATAATACTAGCCTAAAACCTGATACTAAGTTATTCATACTAAAATCTAGACACTGATAAGACGAAAGAGCCTCTAAATAGGTTTTTAAATTTGTTCCTTAGCACGGGTTAGTGCATTAAAAATAAAAATAGTATAATCATGTGGGTACAGTGATATCGTTCCGATGTTAAAACCTAACTGCAAAGTAGGTAGTCGGGGCTGTAAGTAATGCAATTTGCTTAAGTCAGATGTCGCTGCCTGTACGTAATACAGAGAATAGTGTAAAGAGGTTCGAAATTTCACTGATGCCGTGAGTCGCCCATTGGCTCAATTGGTAGAGCGCTGGCACGGATAGCCAGAGGTTGCGGGTTCGAATCCCGGCATGGGTGAAATTTTTAGCCTCTAAATAGGTTTTTAATAATAAGCATGTCGTTTGTAAATTAACACCAAATTATGTTTGTACAAGACAGTATCACTTTGTGAGAGGCATTTTTAAGAAACGGTTTTCAGGTTTTTCTATAAGATAACAAAATAACCCATAAAGTACAGATATTAAAACCCCATCAAGCAGACCACATGACCACGGAAATTCCTGTTGAACATAACTGACTAATTGGCAATAATTAACGGGCTAAATGCCTCGATAATGTCTTCTCTAGTCACAGACTAGACTCGTTAGAAATGAGGGCGGCATTTCTCTCGCTGTCTCGAGCTAAGTAGATCTGTAGGTGAAAATGGAGGCTCTGCAGTTCGCTACGATACGGAAACGTTACAAAATTGATTAGCGATGCGCGCATTAGTTGACTTTGCATTGTATCTAAATCGTAACTTATGAAATGAAATTAAAAGGTTTTATTAAAAGTAGCGCAGACACTGCGGCTTAATGAACGTTACAATTCAAACTAGGTGTCCATTTCAAAAGATAGATAATTTTGGAGAAAAAATGGACAAAGTAACTCCAAACTTAGTCTTTCCAAAGTCCTTAATTAACATAGTTTACATAATTATTATAAAACATAGAACTCATACATTGTACTTCAATTGGCTTTAATTCCAGACCTCACTGTCATCTGTATAATAGTTCAACTAGATAATAATTTCCATTTTTATGTACATACATTCATAACCTCACGCCTGTATCCCAGCGGGGCAGGCAGAGATCAGGGACTGCCACTTGCCACAATCCTGACAGATCATCTTCGCTTCATCAACGTTCTTAAGTCGTTGCATGCACGCACGCCGGTTCCGGGTACTTTTTTTATGTTTAATAAAGTGTTTTCCGCTTTTAATAACCGCTTTTTATGTAGCCTATAAATGTTTTATCCCTTTATTTTAAATCAATTAAATCCTGAATTTGGTTAATATTTTACATGTTTTTTGAACTAAAACTTTCGTAAGCACAACACATTGTAGACTTTTAGTCCGGATTTACTTAGAAACCTGGTCGGACTTTTCCGATATAACAACACCCGTAAGTAAATCCGGACTAAAAGTCTACAATTTTACATGTTCTCTATTATTTCGCATATAATACATACTGCAATTAAATAATGCATGACAAGATGATAAGTTATAATGCATAAATAGATATGGTTAAATAGACGCTCTTAATACTATAAGCCATCTTAAGTTAATGACATAAACATTTTATTATATAATTATTTACTTTCTGCATACTTGCTATGGGAGATGGAACTACCAAAATACTTATAATTTGCAGATATCAATATATTTTTATAATCTAAGTTTGAATTAACTTGCATTAAGCCGCGGTTTCTGCGCTACATTGAATAAAACCTTTTCATTTCATTTCTTGTCCGTTATACAATATATTTTTCTATCTACCCAAACTTCAACCTATAAAGTAATTTAAACTCCACTTTAGAAATAAACGTAGAGCAAAGCTCCGTAGATATTAAGTTACAAATAAGATTTTTTTATCATATGACTCATGTCCATCAAAAAATATCTATATTTTTTTTATGATACGGACTTCAAACATTATCCTAACGTAATTTCGTGTAGTGCCGATAACACAACTCCACAATGTTGCAGTTGTATTGACGGCAATACAATAAACTCTTAAGTCTAGACCTCATATCGGAGCAAATAAGTCCTTACGAAAATCGAGGCCTAACCATTAAGAGCCACGAAAGCGACCGAAGAACTTTCGTATTTATTTATCAGTAAATACGGAATACGGATTACCGCTTTGACGTTTTTTTATCGAGCGATTTATGTGTGGCCGCAGGTTAATCCGAGTGGCTGTGCCCTGAAGAATGTTTCGGGGTGTCCGGCCGGGCCGAGCTCCACGATGAAGGTAACCGTGGGGCATGTGGGTTTTCTTGATCCCGTACCATACCTTAGCCAGTACAATGTACGAGTTCTATTTTTGAACTACAACTTTCTTCCTTACTACACATTATTGAACCTGGTCGAACTATTCCGACATAAAGTTTAGTAAGTTTATCCGTTTATAATTTAATAATGAGTTGTATGTTTTATAATAAGCTCTGTAATAAACGATTTTGAAATGACAAAGTTTGGAGTTTTTTTATCAATTTACCTCCAAAATGATCTAGATTTTTAAATGGACACCTAGTTTAACTTTACATGTTTAACGTTTCTGGGTTACTTAGCATAAAATATTTTGGATGTATTTCATATACAAGGAACGGTTATCAAGCAATCTTGACTGCATTCACAGGACAATAAGCCATTTTTCGTGGAATTAACTTTAAGACACATAATGTAAATGAATCTAAATGTCACAATCACAATTAATACGTAGTAGAATAAGTCACAGAATTAACTTAGCTTAAAAACAGTGGATATAAGCTAGCGAAGAATAGGCACAAATATTCGACTCAAAGTTTTTTGCATATTCTTTCACGGATGCGTTGGCCCTTATCGAACCAATATTGTCAAAAGTTGATATAATATATCAAATAAAAATAATTTTATGTAATTAAAACGTATTTTTCAATAGAATTGACATAGAAGCACTTTCCTTATTTATGTTTAATGATCGTTTGTATGTTTAAGCCTAATTCTTTAAAGCCATAAAATTTACAGATTTACTGAAATTTTAACAACCTTAGCTAGGTGCTCCTAATTGGTATTGACGTTCAAACTGAAGAATTATTTACAAAACCGATAAACTCGGCTTCCCGATGTCCTTCGTTTACACAAACGACGGTTAACTCTCAGTGGACTCAGTCCCAGAGCAGCTGTGGTGCTCTGCGTTGATGCTTTTTAAGCACATGATAACAGCTTACGGGTGGCTGGGTCCTCGTCAACGTTATCGGGTAAAGTAGTACCTACTAGCTAATAACGCGTGCTTACGAAATCTTTTTTAAGAAAGCACTGAAACTTAACTGAAATATAAATTAAAGTTTCCAGCTTTCATTGGGAGAATTATAGATTGAAAAAAAACGTCATTCCTTGAGCACCGTCTGCTGCCAAACTTGAAAACGTAAAAAAACTTTTAATTGATTTTTTTTAAAGATTTCTTACCACTGTTTAATTTGTGAATGCCGTAAATGGTTTAAATTAAATATCAGAAAATCAGACCAATCGTTTAGATTAGTTACATCTCAACAAAATATATGTCAAATCTTTCAATTCTCCAGAGAAAATTTATGTGAAAACGCTCCAAAAAATATCTATCTGCGAACACTTCTTAAAAAATTTAAAAACCTATTTAGAGGCAAAAAATTTCACCCATGCCGGGATTCGAACCCGCAACCTCTGGCTATCCGTGCCAGAGGTTGCGGGTTCGAATCCCGGCGGCATGGGTGAAATTTTTAGCCTCTAAATAGGTTTTTAAATTTGTTCCTTAGCACGGGTTAGTGCATTAAAAATAAAAATAGTATACTTCTTAAAAAAGAACGGCACCTCAACGCTTAGTTAAAGTTTTATCTATTCAAGTATTCCCTCAATTAGTTTCTCCCCCTGTTCTAGAGCCCATCAAACTCACTCACGGGTCTTTATAAGCCACTGGAGAGGGGCGAAGGCCTATCACCCAACACCAAAAGCGCATTAAGGCTCACGCGGCATTCCTTAACTGATTTATGCAAGACGCACTTTGGTTTGCGAGACCAAGATAGCTGGTTCGACGCTTAATGTAGCTAAGAAAAACCTACTTAAAAACATATCAGTTTCGTTCGTGCTGTTTACTTTCAGCGTTAGCGAGAAGTAGTGAGTGAGAGATTTGCATACTTCAGCGCTTGAAATGCCCAATAATTATGTAAACTGTGTTAATTAGGGACTTTGAAAAGACTAAGTTAAAAGGAGATTTTTCCATTTTTTCTCCAAATTATCTATATTTTGAAATGGACACCCAGTTTAACTTGAAACCTTTTTGATTTAATTATTTCTCTTTCTAAAAGATATCATAATGTCAAAAATGTCAAACGACGAGATTTTGCAGAAAATAGATTAACTGTCATTTTCTGACATTTTATCGCCATTAAACTTGATTCGTGCCATCGTACTGCAAGTTTATTTCGCTATCCGGCTATGTTACTAGCGACTTTGTAAGCAAACTGTAAAGGTCAAGCTGCTGTTGGCTATACGTAAGATTGCTAATAGAATGACAAATAAATAAGGATACCCCATGAAAGAAAATGTGACGACTGACCAGCCTTGGGAAGGACCTTGTCCATCAGTGAGTGATTAAAGTCTGTATTTAAAAATTATGTCTAATAAACAATGTTAATAAAGCGCAGTAACGAAATTCCAAGCGCTTTTAGCCTAATTGAAGTCAACACACCCGTCGACTCCTTTCTTTAATGAACCTACAACGCTTGACGCGTTGTGAAAAATCCAATGCGTCCCGACAAAAATGACCTCTATTTCTAAAGCGGTAACAGTCACAACACTTTTAGTCCTGTAGGTTAAAACCTGTAGCTGTGAAATTGGTTATAGAACTCCTGTCCAGTGTGTAAGTGCTGGTGACCTCTGGTTTCATACGAAATGGTTTGTTTATCAGACGACCAGAGGTATTATTGTTCGAGAAGATTACTTTAGTGTTAATATACTAATAGTTGACGACATGAATCATTGCGTTTGGTTTGCCAAGTGTGTTTGTTGGCGATTACTCTTGCGCTGGCACTGCATAGATTAAAGGTTCGGTTCTTGTTTTGTAAGGGCTGCCTTTTTAGTCATCTATTTAATACGGATTTTAAATAAACACTCTGCCATAAAATGTGGAACAAATAAAAATAAAAAATAAGAAAATTTTGGTCAGGCTTAAGTGAAACTGTCATTTTGTTTATTATTTATAACTACATATTTTAAAAGCAATATTTGTATTTTAATAGAGATACTAGCTGACCCCGCAAACGTTGTTTTACATCGGCTAATAGATTAATAAATTAGCCTATGAGATGGTTTCTGACCTAATACAAATATACACAAAAAAATTATAAGAATCGATAAAGTCGTTTCGAAGGAGTTCGATAACAAATACTGTGAGACGAGGTTTTTTACACTAAGATTTGTATTTACCAGGCAAGCAATATAAATTCCACTTTATTTGTGTTTCATAAATACATACAAAATAAATAAATATTCGTGGACATATTACATAGATCTCGTTAGCCGTATACTAAGTACAACTAAATGACTTGTGTTATAGGTGCTAACTCGATGATAGATTTAATACAATAAATACATAGATAACATCCAAGACCCGAGAAGAACAAGAAAATTTATTTTCCTAGTTTGACCCGGCCGGAGATCGAACCCGAGACCTTCGTTTTACAGTCAGCGTGCCAAACCGCTGCGCCACCGAGGCCGCCTAAATCGGCAAGTACTTAGATAGATTTCAACCCTGTATGTCCCCACTGCTGGGGCACGGGTCTCTTCCTGCGTTGCAGGAAGGTTAGGCCATACTCCACCAAGGGGGCCAAGTCCGGGTTGGTGGAGGGTTGTAAGACAGTGGCGGGCAAGTACTTGCTTTATTGTAATTTTAATTAGCTATCCTAAAGTTCAAGCTCAGCATAAGAAGCCTTAAACAGACGGTAGTGTTGCGGTATCATAAAAACCCAAAAATATACACGTCCAAAAATTACCCAAACTTTCGTAGCCGTTATAAAGCAATTTTTATTGATTAATAAAATTGACACTTCCCACTATGTACACTCGACAAGATCTTAATTTTATGAACAGATGTTAAGGATTTTATTCTTAACTCTGTGCATTTACGATAAAATCGGCCGTATATTGAGATAAAACATAGGGGTGGACAGTTGTGTGTATTATATAGTCAATAATAAAACCATGCCTTGTGTAATGTTTATATGGCGATAAATATAATGTATTTCTTCTTCTTCTCCTCTTCAACCACCATTGGGTCCCAATCCTTCAAGAGCGAGTCAAGGAGAAAATATCGATGCGTGGGATGACGTAAACGAGAAGCGGGAAGATACTAAGTTGTTACATTACGACAATTTTATAAGGAACGTTACAGAGCCTTCTCATGAGGTCCAAAATCAATAAAAATGTAACATCATGTCACGTGTAGGCAGAATCTTTGCCGCTACAATATAAGGCAAGGCATTCGATCCGCCGATATCTTTGGGAATGTTTCGAATTTCACTGCAGCATTTTATTTCTCAGGTGTATTTTTATGACGTTTACCGTAAGGCTGTATCAGCTCGAGGCATAAAAGTGGGACCCAAACTTATTGAGTGGCAGCTTTTCAATACCATTGCCCAATTTAAATAAGCACCTCCCAAAAAAGGTTTTTTAGGTGTCCGAGGATGACCTAAAATAACTGGGATGTAACAGAAAATTCTTACAGCATGATTTGATAGCACTTTTTATAGCCTGGGCCTTATTCGATGACATAAACTGATAATTTTAACAATCGCTTTTAGACGTGATAGTATATTTTTTTTACTTTCGTAGTTTAAAACCGCAAGGAAGCTATATATTTATTTGTAATTTGGACGACAAACAAGTACGTCACAGGAACATGCATACGTGCATACTACTTTTGGGTCGCACCTTAGTTCAAGACTAACTATTTAAGTTTTTTTTATATACCTCTGTGGTTGTTACCTGTAAGTTTACCTTCTGGAATAAAAATTAATACATTGAAATGGTTGAGACAAGCGTACAATTTTAGGTGCCGATTCACTTACAGGTTCCCACAGCATTCAAAAACTTAGATGGTAGGGATAAATAAAACTTACATCTACACACGCGAACGCGCTTATTAGACCCGTTTAATAATAACTGTGGATGAGCACTTCGAATCATTAAGAGATACTTACCCATTGGTCAGTGAATAAGTAGTAACTTGATTTCTTTAAAACGTATTCACTCAAAAGAAGATAAAAAGTACCCGGAACCGGCGTGCGTGCCTGCAATGACTTATGAACGTTGATGAAGCGAAGGTGATCTGTCAGGATCCTGGCAAGTGGCAGTCTTGGTCTCTGCCTACCCCTCTGGGATACAGGCGTGAGGTTATATATGTATGTATTGACTCAACCTGTGTAAAACAATCTCAAGAAATCATAACTTCGAAAAACAAACTGCCATTTAAAATTATTAAGGGTCTCTCTAGACGTTTGGAAAGCACAAATAAATAATCCCGCTACGGATTAATGAGCTAATATAAATAACATTCAAAACGTATGCTTCGGTTGTAATCAGAGGGGTTTCAGAACGCGGCCGATATCGGTTTCGGAACGCAGCTTATCGTTAATTTAGAGGCTCCGATTAGGCTGGCCCTGACTTACACTAACGAGCTTTCTTTTGAATGAAATTTATTCGACGGCCAAACGCCAAAAGGGTACAAGAGTAAATATCTAAAATACACATGGCAAAAAGCTGCCTCGCGAATCACGATTGACTCTCTATATTTGTTTTTATCGGAGAGCGAAAATGACGATAACAAAAAAAGTATGTAGTCTAATAACCTCCAATTGTGCAATGGCGCAAGTGAGAAAGTAATAATATTAAACGTAGTGGGTTCACATATAAAATAGTGTTATTAAAGAGCTTAATCCCTTATGCAAATCCTCGCGGAATAAATACGACTACTTTTCAATAGAATCAGTGCTTTTAATACAATAGCGTGTTGCTTGCGCAAATATTTTTACGGAAGAAAAAAACAAAAGACAACTTATGGAAGAAGAATAAGTTTCAAGTAGCAAGGAGGTTGCATACTTTTCAGCAGGTGCAAATAGGTATCAAAGCTAAATTTCGATATAGTTTTACGTTTAATAAAAAAATATAGACTTTTGTACTGAACGGGTCAAACCTCCATAGGTAAACGTTATATCAAAGTTATACTAAGCATGTCAGTAAGCTGTTAAATAATTGTTAAAAAAAAAACAAATTGTAATAAAACTTGAGGCTAAAAAGTCACAGCAAGACTTCGACTTACGTGTACAAGCCATTTGAAATAAACAAAGTGGGACCAAATATATCTAGAACCTGACTTCCGACGCTTGGAATTTTTTTGTATAGGTTGTATGAATATATTCACTTTATTGGTTTTTTTATTGCACTTAAATTTTAATAATAAAATAGTACAATTGTACTATTGTACTATTTTATTATTAAAATTTAAAGCCGTAAGCATTTTCTACCAATCAACCGAAGGAGGTAGAGGAAAGAGTTTAAAAATAAAAAAAATATTAAAGTTAAATTTAAAAGCGGTACATAAGGTGTAATTATTATTAAATAAACTTACGCACGTTTAAAAATAAATTCCTATAAAATTAAATTTAAAAAACTTACACATTAATAATTATAGGTCTTTAAAATATAAATTTTTATACAGGCGTGACTTTACGTAAGGTATTTTTGTTTCTTTTTAACAGTCAGTTTTTTCTAAGCTAAGAAGGAAATGCATGAAGAGTTTATAACTTAATTACCCGCCCACACTATCGTGAGATTATCGGAGTCAAAACACTCTCGCATAAACTTAATAATTTGTCACTTATCCCCTTTCTCTGTATTCAAATTTTCTCACTTACGTCGTTCTGCCTTCGACGCGCTGTGGGTTTATTTTCGATGGCAGCGCGTTCGGGTTTTTATTTCGGTTTAATTGGCACGGCTTTGGCTGAGCAAATCGTTTTGTCATTTTTAGATGGAAAATAAGGGCCTTTTTCTTAACAACGCGATATGCGAAGTATGACCATCGCGGGTCTAATTGGCAGCTCTTTAGTTAGGCGAATCGTTGAGCGTGCAGTAAAAAAACGATAAAAAGTGTGACTCGGATACGCGCACTGAGGGTTCCGTATAGCTGCAGAAGTTTTTAATTTCTTATGCAAATAATATCAACATCACACCTAGTCCGAAAGAAGACATCACTCACATGGAAATACACCAAGCCTGAAGGCATTTATTTAAAAAAAATTACTGTTACAACTGTTACTGTTACCGCGCTTCCGTGCTTCGCAAGGCACATTAAGCCGTTGGTGCCGGCTGTCATGCAATGGCAGTCGTTAAGCCATATCAGAGGCCTTATGGACGGCTTGATAACTTCTGACAGTAAGGCCGCCACTGTCTTACAATCCTCCACCAATCCGGACTTGGCCCCCGTGGTGGATGATGGCCTAACTTTCCTGCGATGCAGGAAAAGACCCGTGCCCCGGTAGTGGGGACATACAAGGGTTGATAACGATACTGTTACCACCGGCAGGAAAAGAACCAATATCCTCTGACCTGGTACTCAAACGTTTTACCGTTAGACCATGAAGGCAGTTGTGTGCATTTTCGTTACGTATCGAGCTCGATTGATTTTTTACTTACACTACTTGTAAATAAACGAATAAAACATTTCACATTTCTTTTAAAAAAAAATTATTCTATTTTTGAGATTTTTTTTATGTAGCCCTTAAACTCCCATTACAGGGCACATGCCTTCTCTCAAAGAGAGAGTAAAGAGGGCATGTTGAGCAATATGCAATATCAAATAGACCTATAATTACGTGCAAACATAGATATTATGCTTACTTTATAGTATAGTGTACCCAGATCATAATTTTGTCGTCCATGCAACCACTAATGAACGTTGGTGAAGCGAAGGTGATCTGTCAGGATCGTGGCAAGTGGCCGACACTGGTCTTTATCTACCCCTTCAGGATACAGGCGTAAGACTATGTTATGTTATAATTTGTCGTCTTTAATTTACCAAACAACGTACAATATCAATGCATATTTTGTACAAAATAATAAGCTTGGCTTTAAGGTTCACGAGATAGAGTCGTTTAAATGTAAGACATACAGTTGGACAGACTGCGTAGGCTTAGCAATACGGTTCTTTTTTTATGTTTTTTTTGTAGCCTATTAACGTCCCACTGCAGGACACATGCCTTCTCTCAGAGAGAGAGAGAGAGTGTGGGCTTAATTATCACGCGTGCCCGCCACGGATTGCCTATTTCCAGCGCTGACGTAGTTGGTCATCTCAGACACTCAGGTGTCCTCACGATGTTTTTATTCGAGCAGCTTCACAAATGTACGTAACTTAGAAAACCAAGTCATTGGTGCATGCCCGCTCTGGGAATCGAACCAGAGGTCGCGGATTCGAATCCCGGCATGGGTGGAATTTTTTGCCTCTAAATAGGTTTTTAAAATCGAACCTGTTACGTTTATGTATTGAGTTTTTTTTTTAATAAACAATTTTCGCCAAACTACAAAGCTGTTTGTTGGCGAAGCGGTCTAACTCTAATTATATTAGTACTTTAAGTACATGAATTGGCACCCTCGACTGCGGAACCCCAAAAACTATTATTTACAGCGGTTTAATGTCACACAAATCTGCGAGGGCTACACTCATGTTTATTTAATGCTACACGTCCACAAATCATACCCGGAATAGTTGAGCTTTTCATTTAAGGTATCTTGAGATGCGGAGAATAGTAAACGAAACATTAACATTTATAATGGTAAGTTATTGCAATTAAGAGTCATTTTACTCACTGAAAGAAGCTCTGATCGCTTGCCTATGTCGTTTTTCTTTAGGTTTATTTCTTCTTCTTCTTCAGGCTATATATATTAGTCCACTGCTGGACATAGCCCTCTCCTAATGAGCGCGTTGGGTTAGGTTTATTTGCCTTAACGTTTTTTTTTAAGACAATCCTGAAGTTGTCATTGTACAGCGGTGTGGATGCTGGTGTGACTTGACTCCAATGCCCATTGTGCCCTCACACCTGCACTGTGGAGGACCTAACAGAGGCTAACGCTGCTGCAATTGCAGTAGCTAACTATTGGGCAGGAAAAATATAAATGAGTAATAAAAGAAAAAGTTTTGTGGAGAAAAGTCTGGTTAAACTTAAGGCGGGTTTTCTATTCATTAACACCACGTCATTAGTTGCAGTGTCATAATATCTCAAAAACATTATTTTCGTTTTTTTTCACCTAAATCAACTCCCTCAGCATAACGCTGAGTCAAATGCTTTTTATGGCAATTTAGACACACCACAGGCTAAGCCTAAGTCCTTTTTTTTTTTGTTTTAATTTTTTGTGTAATTCGTTTATTTCTGTTGCGCTCATGTTACGTCAATTTTTCTGGTTATTTTGTTTCTGTGATGTATCTTGTTGGTATAATAAATGTCTTTCTTTCTAAATTGATGAAATACTTGATTCTAAATGTAAGTGTTACCCTTTATAACCTCAGTAGAATTAGCTAATGTCTTGCTATCTTTCTAATTATAAATTGTTCGTACAAAATAAAATAAAAAAATATTGTCTAATTTTTTTTACCCGCTTTAGCAAAGGAATAAGAAAAAACTTTATTTGACAACATTGCAAAAGTGAATCAAATGGTATTTGTTTTGCGATTTCATAGTTAAATGGTTATTTTACGATGTTAAAACACTTCTAGTGGGGCAAAGATTATATTATTACATTCAAAATAACTCACCTTAGTCGTAGCAGTCCTCAGAGGCCTCTGCGATGACACAGCGTATATCTCCACCTCATACCGATCCACGCCAGCGTCACAATCCAATGACACTGCCGTCGACAGAATTCCCAGTGAGGAATCTATGTCGAACAACCTATCCACTTGCCTCCCATCCCCTGTCACATTCACTATGTAAAACTCTAAACCCGACTTGTAATTATTCGTCAAATTTAACACTGCAGTCCCCGCTGGCTCATTTTCACCCACTGATACCGATACCGGATTTGTCCACGTAATATCGTCCACCTCGGTACCTCCCATTATTACTGTCAAGTAAGTCTCTGTGCTTCTCTGCTCACTTAGAACCGCTTCGTCCGTCGCTTTGATGACTAGATTCCAACGAGCGTCGGGTGTCCCGGGCGGGTAGCGTAAGGTCAGAGCGCCATTGCTCCTATGCAAGTCGAAGATGTCGCTGTCACTGTGAATTAGCTTGTATGTCACTAAGCCATTGGGTCCAGAATCCAAGTCTCTCGCCAGGACATTCATAATGAAGATGCCTTGGCTAATGCTTCGGCCTAGCCTCTCCGAGCGTATGACGGCGGCGTTCATCGATACGAACACTGGAGCGTTATCATTTATGTCCTCGACTATCACAGTGACTAATTTCTCAGCTGAGAGCCGCGGCCGTGGGGCCACGGCCCCATCGTAAGCCACTACGGTTATTCTGAATGTGTCTATGTTTTCTCTGTCTATGGGCAGTAGCGTGTGTATGACCCCAGTAACATTATTTATAGCGAAATGACGCATCCTGTCGTTGGGCTCTTGATGTTTGATAGAGTAGTACACTCTGCCGTTTAGACCCGAATCTGGGTCCTCGGCTGTAACTGTGACGATCGGCGTGTGTTTTGGTATGCCTTCCCTTATTTGCCTCACGATGGCTGTGTTGGTGAATACGGGAGCGTTGTCATTTGCGTCTATGACGTTAACGGTGAAGGAGATAGTGGACGAAAGGCTAGGGTTGCCGCTGTCTGACGCTGTTACGTTTAGGACGTAAGACGTCAAATCTTCATAGTCTATCTGCTTATGCAAATATAGTTCACCCGTAAGACTATCAATGAAGAAGGATTCCTTCCTATTTCCGGAAGTTATTGAAAACTGTAAGTCTTTGTTCACACCTAAGTCGGCGTCCGTGGCGTGAAATTGCATTATTTTTTTATTCACGGGTTCTGTCTCAAAAACAAACACTTCGGTTTTTGACTGCGTGAAAATTGGTGCGTTGTCGTTTTCGTCTAACACGTTTACAGTTATCGTTGCAGTCGCCGTCAACCGGACTCTTTGTCCAAAGTCGTGCGCCAAAACGGTCAACTGATACCGGTCCACGGACTCACGATCTAGAGGCTTATTTATGATCAGTTGTCCTGTTGCCTCGTCTAGGATAAACTTTCCCATGTCATCTCCCCCGACTAATTCGTAGTAGATATCTCCGTTCAAACCTTCATCGGCGTCTTCAGAGTAGACCCTCATGATAGACGCGCCTACTGAAGCTCCCTCAGACACGTCTACTCTGTACGGGGTTCTTGTGAAAACGGGCGCGTTATCGTTCACATCTGTTATGTAAATCGTTACGCGGACCGAATCCGAGAGCTTGACCTTGCCATTGTCGTTTACTGTCACTGTCAATGTGATGTAATCCTGGCCCGTTGTGTTCACTAAGTTCTCACGGTCGAACGATTTCAGCGTCTTTATGAATCCGTTTCGCAGGTCTATTCTAAAATCGCTCTGCGTCGCCGGCAAATTGTAGGTTAGCTCCGCGTTTCGCCCTATATCTTTATCGGTAGCCGTGAGTTTGCCAACGAAAGTGTCGGGTGGTTCGTTTTCTTTGATTTTGAATACAAAAGTCGTATTGGTGAATTGGGGGCTATTGTCATTTTCGTCCAACACATGAATGACGACGGGCACTTGCGAGGAGCGCGGTGGCTTGCCTTCGTCAGTGGATGTTATTGTCAGAGAGTAATAGTCCTTTTCTTCTCTGTCCAAAGGGTTTTTTACGTAAAGGTACCCATCAGGGAATATGCCAAACTTTTCGTCTATATTTCCTTCAGAAATGTGATAAGAAATCCTTCCGTTAGGCCCTAAGTCGGCATCCGAAGCAGAAATAGCGAAGAATCGAGTGTTGACCCTCGTCGACTCGAGAAGGGAAGTTTCATACGAAGTGTGGTCGAAGACAGGTGTGTGGTCATTGACGTCATCCACAATTGAAACTATCGAGTGCTTAGTGGCCAGCGCGGGACTCCCATTGTCCGTCGCTACGACTTCTATTGACATCACAGTGCCAGGTTCACTTATCACGGGCTTATTCAAGTAGATGACGCCTGTGGTTTCTGATATGCGATAATTGTTCTCAGGGTTGTCACTTAGGGAATAAGAAATGGTTCTATTTACGCCGGAGTCCCTGTCTGTCGCTCTGGCAAAGTACACTTCCTGACCTACAGCCATATTTTCCGGTATGTGAATCTCGTTCTTATCTTCTATGAAAATAGGGTAGTTATCGTTCACGTCCAAGATCGAAATGTTCACATAGGTGAAGCCAAATGTTAGGCCACTTTTGGCCATTACTTTCAAATTATAAGTCATTTTCTCTTCACGGTCGATGATAAAATTTGTTGTTATGACGCCACTTCTTTCATCGATTTTGAATACTTTTTTATGATCACCCTCTAATATGTAGTAAGATAGCGAGCCTACCGAGTTTCTGACATTAACTTTTCCTACGAATCTTCCATTCAATGGTTTTGTAATACCTTCATCTTCTACTATCTTAAAAGTGTAACCATTGTAGGCATCAAACTCTAAGTTTTTCCTATGGGACGCCTTTACGATTTCCAGAATAGAACTCTCGCTGGCTTTTCTGTTACCCTCATCTTTGCATGAAACTATCATTGTATAAATAGCTTTGGGCGCTTTACTGAAATCTTTTCTCAGTATCAAACTGCCAGTCCACGGATCAACGTCAAAAAATCCATCGCCACCGCTCTCTAACTTGTACGTAATCCTTGCATTGTCTCCTTCGTCTAAGTCAAAAGCTTTGACTTGCAGAATTTTTGTTCCTGTCGGTAAATCTTCATTTATTGAATCGATGTACCGTTGTGGGTAAAACACTGGATCATTGTCGTTTACATCTTGTACTTTTAAGAATACAGTAGCAGTTGAGGACTGTGGCGGGAAACCTTGATCTTTGGCCAAAATTTGTATCTCGTATAACGGTATTCTCTCCCTGTCTAATGCAATTGCAGTACTCAATTGTCCAGTAACGGTATCTAACATGAACGTATTTGGATATCTCCTCTCCACACTCGATTGCAAATAGTACGAGACGGATCCATTGGTTCCTTGATCGTAATCCGACGCGGTGAGTATTATTATTTCTTTTGGTGGTTTTATGTTTTCGTGAATGCTAACATTTATTTGCGTCTGCGCAAAGGTAGGCGCTTCGTCGTTTTCATCCAAAATTGTTAATTTTAATCGCGTGTACGCATACTTCGGATTAGGTCCTCCATCTCTCGCGGAGACATTGAGTTCCACAGTACCTTGGACCTCTCTGTCTAAATGCAGCCTTGTCGTTACTAAACCAGTAAAATTGTCAATAGAAAACCATTGGAGCTGGTCGCCGTCAGTGAAATCATAGAAAATTTCGGCGTTAACACCTGTATCCTCGTCTGTGGCTGTTATTCCGGCTACGTAAGTGCCAGGTGGAGCCAACTCGCTCAAAACCGTTGAGTATTCCGATTTTTCAAATACAGGCTCGTGGTCATTGACATCGTTGACGTGTATTATTAAAAATGAGGTAGCTGTACGTGGTGGCGTGCCTTTATCAGTCGCTACAACAGTGAGATTATATTTGCCTATCTCCTCCCTATCTAGGACACCGTTCACATGTACTATATGAACGCTAGACGAGTTATCCAATCGGAAGTGGTTCAGTTCGTTACCGGCAACTATATTCACAGTAGTGACACCATTCAGGCCTGCGTCTAAGTCTGAGACCGATATAGCCGCGACTAAGGAGCCGTTTTTAGCGTTTTCATCTACAGTGGCGAAACTCGCTGAAGAGGGAACGTAAATAAACGTAATAAGGGGGTCGTGATCGTTGGCGTCAATTAGGTTGACAGTGACGTACGTCCTAGCATCCTGTCTTGGCACTCCGTGGTCCCTTGCTATCACAGTTAAAACACAAGTCATATTACACGTCATGTTACTACAGTATTTCGGACAGTTGAGCTTTTTAGTCGTCGTAATGACGCCGGATTCGGGGTCCACCGCGAACTGTCTCTCCAAGTCAGTCACTTCGTAGGTTATCTTACTGTTTTCACCCAGGTCACTATCCGTGGCGGTCACTTTCAACACTGTAGTCCCAGGTGGCACACTTTCGTTCAGAGACACAGAAAAGTCACTTTGGTCGAATATCGGCGGGTTATCGTTGACATCCAGAATAGACACGTTCACTTGAAGATACCCGTACTTTGGTGGATCACCACCGTCCCTAGCTGAGATATTCAAGATGTAGAAGTCGTTCGTCTCCCTATCCAACTTTCCTGTTGTTTCCAGGTGTAGGTACGACGTTTGTCCACTAGGGTTGACAGTAACGTTCAGCCTAAACTTTCCCTCGCCGTCGCTGTCAACTATCCGATAATCGTTTGTTATTCCGTTCTCTCCCAAATCGCCATCGGCGGCCGCGTCCAGAAGCAACCTCGTTCCCGGCGCGGCGCTCTCGGAAAACGTCACAGCTATACTAGGCTCGGGAAATTCGGGATAATTGTCGTTCACATCCATGACCCTAACCCGCACCTCTATAGGATAAGTCGGCTGGCTAGACAAAACGACGTAGGCGTATCGCTCCATGTTTTCCCTGTCTAACACAACATTGGTCCTAATCTCTCCTGTGACTGGGTCTAGGACAAACTCCTTGGGTGGTTCGTTGAAACGGTAGGTAAACCCGGGTTTGATGGGGATGCGCCCGACTGGAGTCCCGATGGGCTGGTCTTCCAGGACCTTGAGGTCAACGCCGGTATCGACGGCCCTGGACTGCATCACCTCGCCCGCCGCGAGGCTCAGCAGAGCCAGCAGCCAAGGAATCCACATCCTCAGGGCACCATCGTCCGTGCGAGCGGGTGAGACGTACATCGAGCTAGCTGCGTCCCGCTCGCTCCTTCTCGCCGCTCTTAGGTATGCAACATGGCGGTCCACGGAATATCTCACGGGGCCGTCACATCTACGGCCGTAAATACACGTGACACTGCGCAGCACTTGTTCACTTTTCGTCACACACTGCGTCAAGAGCACTAGTTAATTCACATAAACACTTGTCTCGTGTAAACGGTCCCGATTTCAGTTATTGTTTAAGTTATATTTGTTTCGTCGGGTCGCGTTACGAACGCGCGTGCGTCTCGCGTCGCGGTCGGTTGGGCACTGGCGGGCGGAGGCTTTCACGCCGCCCAGAGTCCCCCCCGCGCGTCGCCCGCCGCCCCGGAGCTTTGAGACCCCGTGTGATGATGATACAGAGATAACGGAAGGCGATTCTACTATTTATTGTTCGACGCGGCTCGCCCACCGCCTTTCTGGGAAGCGCAGGCGCAGGTAGATTTTGATAATGTTGCGTATGCCTGTTAGGATTTTTTTGGTTGCATTTCTAGGTTCTGTTCATTAGTTCCGCATAGTTGAGCAACGGAAGCTTTTGCTGAGTTTACTTATGGGCAGTATTATGGAACCTATATTGTAGGCAATAAGTGATTACATTTAATATGGAAGAA
This sequence comes from Yponomeuta sedellus, assembly GCA_934045075.1. Taxonomy (NCBI): domain Eukaryota; kingdom Metazoa; phylum Arthropoda; class Insecta; order Lepidoptera; family Yponomeutidae; genus Yponomeuta; species Yponomeuta sedellus. The sequence continues at coordinate 22,746,794 of OW203724.1, forward strand.
AAAAACTTAGTCGTGTGTTATGTTAGTACTAAGAAATGTCTGCTTTTTCTTTACAAGAGGCCTTTTCTTTTCCTTACAACTCTATATAAGAGGTAGTTTGCTGACCCCGTGAAGAATAATGCCATATAAATACATATTGCATGCTACACGCGACGTAAGTCTAGTTATTATGGGCTAAGTATTTTGTTGTTTTTACTAAGGTCGAAGACTCTTTTTTGGTCACTTCCGTATAGTTAGTGTAACGGTGTTTTTTCGGTCAAATGGGCGACGTTTTTGTTTGTTGGCAATTACCTGCTTGGCCCAGTTAACTTTTTTAAGTTACACTTTTACTTTAAAGCTCTAATGACCATTATGTCTCCTCGGCAGTAAATTATGTACTTAGTTCTTTTTTATAGTATGACCATGTTTGATTGAAACTTTCTTTGTGTTCCTTTAGTAATTAATAGGATAGTAACGTTTACGTCAATAGCACACAACGCAGCCTATATGTATGTCCTACTTAAGGCACAGGCCTTCTCTCAGAGAGAGAGTATGGGCTTAATTACCACACGAGTCCTTTGCGGATTGGTGATTTCAAGCGCTGGGTGTGTGAACTCCTCAGGCACTCAGGTTTTCTCACAATGTTTTCCTTGACAGTAAGCAAGTAACTCTGTGTGGTGTCAGCCTAGAGAATAGCACCAACCCAATTCTTCCCGTGGGTGTCGTAAAAGGCGACTAAGGGACACAAACCAGGGGGTGGGCAGTAGCGCCCCCTGCAGTACAATTCCACCAAACTGCGATCCCCAACCCGCATGCCCAGCGTGGGGATTATGGGCATTACCCCCCAGTGATGGCACAACCTTACGCTACGGCGCTCATTAGGGGAGGGCTATGTCCAGGGGTGGACTAATATAGCCTGAAGAGGAAGCAAGTAACTCTATGAATTTGTAGTTGTCAAATTGGATTTCTCTTAGTAAAGTGAACTGATAAGATGCGAGGCTTGAAATGTAAGTTGTAGTACTAGCGCGTTGATGTCTTTTGTATGAAATTCTAGTAAAGTTGTAAATTTTTGTGGATGTTTGGTCTGCTGCAGTTCATTTTATTTTCAATTAAAATATTATGCTGGCAACACAATTACTTGTCTTGCCATTAGTCTAGATTCTTAACAACTCCAGCTGTCAAATACAATACGTAAGCGTTGGACAGTTTTGGCGCTTCGGAATCGCTAACATAGAAATTTCACTTAGAAGACAGTTACCTACTAGTACTTGGGAAGCAGTCACCTTGTGCAATAGTAATCTGGCAAGGTATACAACCAATGTAAGTCCTCCTATCTGAGGTCGTTTTATACAATTCAAAGTACGGCGGCCCTCTCCGAAAATCAAAGTCACCACCAATATCATTAGTAATCAAGCAAAACCCACTAAACCAATGAAGTACCTACTCTTATTTCGTAAGATTGTAACTCTATAATCGTATAATTTCTTTCATCCCTCTCCTGACTGGTATGAAATTAACATAACTAAACTTAAGTTAACCTTAACTAACCTGGGAATGAGTCCCGTTTCTGGTCGATATTCGTTGACCCCTCCACTAGGCAACCCTGTATCGCTGGGGGACAAAGTCCATAACACCTTATGCCGCCAAAAATATAAACTTTGACACTCAAGAGCAAAAAAAATTCGTAGGGTACTTCCCGGTGACCTAGAACTATAACAAATACAAAAAAAGAACTGAAAACCTACATTTTTAATTAGATGATTAACAAAATTTTCTTTCAAGTTCGGAAAAAGCTGGGAAAAAACTACAAGACTTGATTTCTAAACTATTTATAGTATTTAAAAACCTATTTAGAGGCTAAAAATTTCACCCATGCCGGGATTCGAACCCGCAACCTCTGGCTATCCGTGCCAGCGCTCTACCAATTGAGCCAATGGGCGACTCACGGCATCATTGAAATTTCGATATCGTTCCGATGTTAAACCTAATGATAACCGATGTTAACTGCAAAGTAGGTAGTCGGGGCTGTAAGTAATGCAATTTGCTTAAGTCAGATGTCGCTGCCTGTACGTAATACAGAGAATAGTGTAAAGAGGTTCGAAATTTCACTGATGCCGTGAGTCGCCCATTGGCTCAATTGGTAGAGCGCTGGCACGGATAGCCAGAGGTTGCGGGTTCGAATCCCGGCATGGGTGAAATTTTTAGCCTCTAAATAGGTTTTTAAATTTGTTCCTTAGCACGGGTTCTTCTTCAGGCTATATTAGTCCACTGCTGGACACAGCCCTCCCCTAATGAGCGCCATCGCGCAAGGTTGTGCCATTATTGGGGGGTAATGCCCATAATAGCACGGGTTAGTGCATTAAAAATAAAAAATAGTATAATATTTATAGTATGTAACCAATTCAGAGATAAGTTCGCCTTTGTACATGTTATTTCTTATGTAATGTTTCATGTACAATAAAGTAAAATAATAATACTAGTTTTTTACAGTCGGTCCAACTATTAGTCATGTTTATATTCTTTTTGTTGCACCATTGAATTTACTTCAAATTCAATGGTTGCACTAACCCGTGCTAAGGACAATTTTACGAACCTTTTTAGAGGCTAGAAATTGCACCGATGCTGGGACTGGAACCCGCGACCTCTGGCTAACCGTGCCACCGCTCTCCCAACTGAGCTAATGGGCTAAAGGGAAATTTAGAAAAATAATACAGAGAATATTGTAAAGAGGTTGGAAAATGGGTGGAATTTTTAGCTTCTAATTAGATTTTTTAAATATTAGTCATGTGTCGTAAAGAAACATCCATACGTAAGTGCGCATATATCCTTATTTTGTTTTCCAGTCGGGCGAAGTCAGGTAATCTGGTGGTGTGGTATTCTCTCTGAGAGAGAAGGCTTGCGCCCTGCAGTGGGGCGAGTAGGTTACTTACGTGTGTGCTGCATGTGTGCTTTACTATGCCGATTACAATTATATTCAGTATTAGCAATTCGAGCGATGCTTTACTGCGATGCAGCAGTAAAGCATTGTTCGAGTCGATTTTAGTCCCGGCAGCCTGAGTAATCTTAAAACGATGACGAAGGTTAAGCAACATAGGGTGCATTTGACTGTGCGTTCATGTAGTCATGACGCTAGTGGCATTTTTCCGAACGATTCCGCGCTTCACAATGAACGTTAAGAAGTTGGTGCTGGCTGCCGTCGATAGATGGCAGTCGTTAAGCCAAGTCAGAGGCCTTAGAGCGGCTTGAAAACTTCTGACAGTAAGACCAGCCTCTAGTCTTGCAAGCCTACACCAATCCGGACTTGGCCCCCGTGGTGGAGTGTGGCCTATACCCGTTTTTATATTATCTTTTTCTGTCTATCATTTTCAAAAATTTAAAATTATTTTACACATTTTCGAGATTTCCCTCATTTTCAGCATTACTTCTTTACATCGTGACTAGACCTGACTACTTTAACCCGGGTATTCCGTTTTATCCATTTTACTGTTAATATATTATAAATAAAATACATAAACACCTTAAATAAAGCAAAAAGTTGAAGTATTTCCAGTTTTATTATTACAAAAGTTATACGACACTACAATTGAAGTAATCAAACCTAGCTTTGAACGATTTTACTTTCTTTTCTGTAAGTATAAATAATAATAAATTAGCAACTGGTCCTAATTCTAAACTAAGATATTCCTTGCGATGGTAAACAGGCAAGGATATCACACAACTGCAAATACATACACCCAGTCTGAGGCCGTTTCTACATATCAAGTACAGCAGTATCCAGTGGGTATCGAACCTAATGCCCTCTGTTTTTGGCAGTCAAGCGCAATAACCGCCAGATCAACGAGACGGTGAGTACTACAAGCTCTAAGCAAACGTACTTCAAAAGTAAATGACTTCTAGGCTAACTTTTAAGAGCACAGCGGTATTAATTTGTGAATAAATCCTTCTCTGTTTTATTGATATTATTGTACACATATTGTACATTTTAACAAACTAATAGAGATTCGCTAAGGGAGCTCTTTAAAGAAACTAATCTTCTTAATAGATGCAAGAAAATACATTATTCAGAACACTGTGCAGAAATACTTACTATTACTAAAACATCAAGGATTATTTAGAACAAAAATTTCTGCTATTAAAATAGAATAATATTAAAAGGTATTTAGAGGACGTGTCTATAGTGTTCAACACAAACAAATAATTTTTAAATTGACAAATGTTAATTAAGTGCTTTTTTATTGAAAAGAATAAATGGGGAGTTTCTGTGTTAGCTTCTTCTCTGCATCTTTTATATATTAATTACGAAACTAACAGTTTTCACGTGCATTAAGTAAACATTTTGTTTTGATAATTAATAAAAATAATTGAGACAATACATTGGAAATTGGACGTTGGGAATGTCCTGTGTTCGATGGTATTTTTACGAGTTTGTTTTCTAAGTTACGCGTACATATGAGAATCTGTAGTCGATACCACCCGCTTATAGTGAAGGAAAACACCGTAAGGAAACATAAGTGTCTGAGTATCACGGCGTTTCAGCGCTTGGAATCGCCAATCTGCGGTGGGCACGCGTGGTGTAGAAGCCCATACTCTCTCTTTGGGAGAAGGCATTGCTTTGTAGAGCGACGTATAATTATAAGCTGACCCCTAAAACATTGTTTTCTCATATTAATTTCCCATTGGCCTACGACCTTTTTCAGACCTATCAAATATATACAAAAATCATAAAATTAATTGAAGCCTTTCCGGAGAAGCTCGATTACAAAATGTGATAAGAGATTTTTATATACACCTATGAGATAATGATATTATAGGCACTGCCTTTTAAAAATTACGGTGGCGCCATCTATGAAACATTTCTGACAAATTTCCACACCATTGCATACTGTGCGCGCTACAGCCTTGAAAGTCAATGAAGCTTTGTTGAACTAGTGCTAAAAGCTAACACTAGAGGGTAGTTAAAGCGATTTGCGTTTTTTTTCTCAGATTATTCAAATTCTATGTAAGCCACGGCTACACAGAAGGGGCGCGAAAAAGACGCAGGAGGGACGGGACGAAGCCTGCACAGAACAGACGGGTCCAGGGCGCGATATCTATACAATGGGTCACGTATTATCCGCGCCCCAGTCCCACGTCCCTTGTGTTTGTTTTACCGGTAACATAGGTTTTAAGGAGCCTGGGATATAGTTGTACAGATGTCGCTAATAGTATAAAAACTCTTATTTTGTGATTGATTGTATGATTGCTTATATTGAGTGAAACAAATCACTCGCGGACTTATAACTAATGTACAACATAATGAGTATTGAAATTAATTTTATTAAAGCATTTTGTTTTTTTGTAAAAACATGGTAGTTTAAATTTTAAATTCTATTCATTGCGATAAATTTTATTACAGTAAAAATGTGTTAAGCAGGTATTGTTTATACAAAGTACATGACGTGTAATTTTACTGAGCACGGCATGACAATAATAGGTTTTATAACATTATTATAAAAAAATATAAAATCAAATTTTTATTTCAACATATCATCATAATCCTAGGTGCTTAATACTTTGTAATAGTTCTATTTCAGTTCTATAACTATCCAGAAATTATTCCATTTAAGTCTTAGCCTTGAACCAAGATTAAGAATTTCAAAAGAAAGAGAAGAATTTTATAAAATTATCATTGTCACAATTTTCATAAAATTCATTTAAACTAGAAAGGATATTAATAGTAGTAATAGCTTTAAAGCCTTCAGGAAGCAATCGCCTGCGAGAGCTTTGATTTTAATTGGTAGTTTATTGAAGACAGTAACATGTTATATACCTACCTAGTATTACTGCCACGTACTGCTTAGTCTCGAAACCTAAATTCAAGGTTAACCCTACAAAATTCTCTTAACTTAACACGTTTTCTGTCAGCAGTAAGAGGGAATCTATATACCATCTGACTAATTTGCAAAATTCAATAATAGGTATGTAGGGCTGGAATCGTGCGATTTTCGATTTAAGAAATAATAACCTGCGGTTGATGTGGGACTTTTCCAGGGGGACTGGGACTTTTGTAGGGCTTTTCCGTTAGTCGCAGACGTAAAGTGCCTTTGAGGAGTGATTTAAGGCATCGTGTTTTACAAATAAAGGCGTTAATGTATTGAGTTGAAAGGAGATGGTGTAGAAAATAAAATACAATTTACCACAAAAAATGCTACTCTTGTAGAGTTAAGTTTTTTTAACTCACTTTTAAAAAAAGAATCTGTTAAATAAGCACACTCAAAATTTACCTAAAAATTGCGTGGACAGGACAAAGCCCCCTATAGAGATCGAACCTGTTTATAATAATAATAACTTCTACATAACACAATCACTTGATCTGGTCCCAAACTAGGATACCCTGTACTATGGTATATGGTACGAATTGTGAACGCAACCACTCATTTTTATTGTACTCTATTATTATCTTACACACAAAAAAATGCTTAATTAGCCGTGCCGGCTGTCACGTAATGGCAGTCGATAAGCCATGTCAGAGGCCTTATGGGCGGCTTGATAACTTCTGACAGTAAGACCCGCCACTGTCTTACAATCCTCCACCAACCCGGAATTGGCCCCCGAGGCGGAGTATGGGCTAACATTCCTGCGATGGAGGAAGAGACCCGTGGCCCAGCAATGAGGACATACAAGAGTTTATATCGACAAAAAAAAATGTACCCACTTTTTGCTCAGTTTTAAGAATTACAAACGAATTGTCACGGCACAATACCAACTAACATTATATAACTATTGTTTCTCAAGTAAGTGAATTCTTGTATTCTTACTGAGAAATAAATTTCTTAAACCATTAATCACAATGACCTCGGCCCCCAGTGGGAATCGAACCGGTCTCTGTCTTGGTACCCAAGCGCCTTAACGGCTACACCAACGAGGCAGTCCATGCAATTAATTTCAATCCATGAAACTTTACTTACTACTTGATTAAATAAATCCTACTAATATTATAAACGCGATAGTTTTTAAGCTTTTAAGACGCCCTCCGACCAGGTGGGATGACGATCTGCGAATAACTGCCGGCAGATGCTGGATGCGGCAAGCTGAAGACAGGGCGCTATGGCGCTCATTAGGGCTATGTCCAGCAGTGGACTGCATAATATAGCCTGAAGAAGAAGAATAAAGTTTTTAAGTATTGATGGATGGATGTTTGTTAGTCTTTCAAGTAAAAATTCTTCTTCTTCTTCTTCAGGCTATATTAGTCCACTGCTGGACATATCCCTGCCCTAATGAGCGCCGTAGCGCAAAGTTGTGCTAACATTGGGGGGTAATGCCCATAATCCCCACGCTGGGCATGCAGGTTGGGGATCGCAGTTTGGTGGGATTGTACTGCAGGGGGCGCCGCTGCCCACCCCCCGATTTGGGTCCCTTAGTCGCCTTTTACGACACCCGCGGGAACAATTTGGGTTGGTGCTATTCTCTAGGCCGACACCACACAGCCAAAATTACTGTAAAGCAAAATTACAGCACAAGTAAAAATTACTGAATGGATTCAAATGAAACTTTACAACAGTATGGCTTATACATCAGAATAACGCATAGGCTACATTTTATAAAGATACTGTGCGATATTTTTCAATGCGACCCAAAACTTAGCTATGTGATAATTTTAACGTCATAATACTAGTTCTCTTGTACGCCACGCTAATATAAGCTTCTCGAGATACTAATCCTGTGAAGACGAATTTGCGGGCAGCATCTAGTAGTAAATAAATAAGCTCCACATTTTTTCAGAACATTGTTGGAATAGACTATATTAATTTTTAATGCACTAACCCGTGCTAAGGACAATTTTAAAAACCTATTCAGAGGCTAAAAATTCCACCCATGCCGGGATTCGAACCCGCTACCTCTGGCACTCTTTCCAACAGAGCTAATTTTTAAAAATTTTAAAATTGTCCTTATCACGGGTTAGTGCATTAAAAATTAAAATAGTATAATCATGTGGGTACAGCGATATCATTCCGATGTACAAACCTAACTGCAAACTAGGTACTCGGGGCTGTAAGTGATGCAATTTATTTAAGCCAGATGTCGCTGCCTGTACGTAATACAGAGAATAGTGTAAAGAGGTTCGAAATTTCACTGATGCCGGTGAGTCGCCCATTAGCTCAGTTGGAAAGAGCGCTGCCACGGATAGCCAGAGGTTGCGGGTTTGAATCCCGGCATGGGTGGAATTTTTAGCCTCTAAATAGGTTTTTAAAATTGTTGTAATATTTCGCGACTATTTTACTTTCCCCTTAGCAACATTCAAGCAGCCTAGAGAGTATGCATGGTTAAAGGCAACGTGGGCGTAACTGCTCCGGAGCCAGGCTGTTATTCTCGTTTGAAATTTAAACGAAGGTCAAAACGTTATTTATTAGAAAAATAAGAATATTCATTGTGAGCATAGACATGGGTTAGACTCAGCAGTAACAGTTGCTATTAAAAATAGATTCACCAAATCTTACCTTAACAGGTTGTTGTGTTTTAGAACTATTATAAATAATAAAACAGGAACCACTTTAACTTTGTGCTTTATTGTAAGGTTTTTTTTAGTTTATATTTTATAATAAAAACAGAAAACTGGATAAAAACGGATAAGCAGGTAAAAATAGTCAGATCAAGTCAAAATGTCAAGTGGTAATGATAAAAATGAGGGAAATCTTAGATATTTGAAAGTGATAGATAAAAAAGAAAATATAAAAAATGGTGTAAAGAGGTTTGCACCGTAACAAGGTGTAGTCACATTCGTCCATCCTTTACATATTTTTTACATGTATGATGGAAACAGTAACAAATCGGAACTGTAAAAGGTAACATTATTAAATAAAAATCATTAACTAATACTACGTCCTGCTCTGTATAATCGAAATTAATTGTCATATTAGTTCCGACTTGGCTTAACGACTGCCATCTATCGACGGCAACCGGCGCTTTCTATTTAACGGGCCTTGCGAAGCACAAAATCGCTCGAAAAAATGCCACTGGCGTTAGTCATAGACGGTCACCTATCCATGCACCGAACGCAGCCTATGTTGATTAACCTTCGTGACCGTTTAAGATTACTCAGGCAGCCGGGACTCCGAGCGATTCGTTTATTATGATGTCGACATGTTATTCTTATTATGTTTCTAAAGCGTAATCAGAAAGAAACGTAATCGTAGGGGACATTCTGATTACGTTTTAGAAAAATGGAAAAAAAATAATAACTAGTTTTAGTATACGATTTCAACCCCTGTATGTCCCCACTGCTGGGACACGGGTCTTTTCCTGCGTTGCACGAAGGTTAGGCCATACTCCACCACAGGGGCTTAGTCCAGGTTGGTGGAGGTTTGTAAGACAGTGGCGGACCTTACTGTCAGAAGTTATCAAGCCGCCTATAAGGCTTCTGACATGGCTTAACGACTGCCATTACATGACAGCCGGCACCCACGGCTTAGCGTGCCTTGCGAAGCACGGAAGCGCTCGGAAAAATGCCACTAGCGGTAGTAACGGGACGGTCACCCATCCCGCACCTGACCGCGCCAGTTGTTGCTTAACTCGCGTGATTGATTCTAATCACTCGGTTCGACTAGGCCACGAGCGCTTCTCGTTTTATTATACGTTTTTGTCTAATAATATAACATGAGAAATCTTAACAACTGTGACACCTATTTTTAAAACCTACCTTTAGAACCTAGGATTAATAGGCTAGAACTTTAATCAGTTTCCACTAATAACGGCCGTGAACGGATTAAAGTCCTTGGTTTTTTACTCTAGGTTCTTGGCTGTAGGTTCTAAAAATAATTATCGTTGTTGCACTAAGAATGCGTAGTGGACATGTACCGTCAAATAAGTTTGCCCACTTGATGAAAAAAATTGACTCTCCCAACTGTACAGTATGTGGTGTGGTTGAGGATGTGCAACATTTGTTGACAGAATGTACTCGGAATAGTGACAAAAGAAATGAACTCCAGAGTTTGTACAAAATAAATTTTCTAGATGTTGGCATAATTCAAAGCATTTTATCCGAGCCCAACTGTAGCGCGGCAAAATTGTTGTATTCTTTTAATATTAGTGCTATAATAGTTAGTTTATAAGAATATTTTAGTAGGTGGTGGTATTATTATAATGGGCACGATGGGACTGTCATCGTCACTTTGTGTACAAAAGTCCCTAAGCTAAATATAGATTAAAAAAAAAAAATATTGTCACAGTATAGTATTTTCTAAGGTTAACACGAGTACTATACATAATTAAAACTGTATTTACAAATTTTAAAAATATAATATACGAGAGAAATCCGTGTAAAAATAGTTTTAAATAAATTGTCACAGTGATGCTAATATTACTCATGTTCATTTTTAGATAAAAACGTGTTATATAAAACAAGTTATGATTTTTTTTTCCATTCGTGGCGCTATTTAGCAGCCCAGAGCTCCTTAAAATTTGTCAACCAAATTCGAAGTCATCCGTTAGCGACGTGGACAAGAATACACGAACGAACAGGCACCATTCGTTCGCAGCTCTCTAGCGCATGCCTTTTCAAAGATGATCCCTTGTGTCAGGATAAATGTCAAAGGTCAGAACTTTGTTAGGAGTACTCTTACTAGGTTACTAACTGCTTCAATATGCAGAGAAAAATCCTATTAGAGGTGACGGCCAGAGGTGAGTGTTTGTAATACATGCAAGACAAAGTATCACTGTAATATATATATTTTTATATAACTTTCTATTTATGTATATTACTTGTATGTACCTATTTAGGGTTAGGGGATATAATAATTTTCTTATTTAAGCATGTTTTATCCCTATGTATCTGAAATATTTTGATTTAATTGTACATCTACTTCCTTCCCCAATATATTGCTCCAGTCCCTCCAAAGTATGTCTGTAAGAGATCACTTTTAGTGATAAGGCCGCCGTCTGTACTCTTAGGTTAAGAAATATCTGTGTAATGTCCTTTTTTAAGTACAATAAAGTGTTCTCGAAAGATCAACCGCGGCTGTTTGTAATTAGTAAAGTAAGACGAAGACATTGTAAAAATCATTGTGAGTCAACTCATATCACCTAATGGGTGTAGGATATTACAGATGTACAAAAAATACAATGCATATTTAAGTAGATATTTAATCCTGTGAAATATATAACGAGAAAAGGTACATCTAAATTACGTGTAAAGGTAAAACTCATTAACTGCTTTTCCATTGTTTTATTTATAAACTGACAATTATTACTGCCCAAAAATAACACAATCTAGTTTACTCATAAAAAAAATAACGATGGATGAGCGTTTTTATTTCTGAGCTAAATATTACATTTAGTATCTCAAATTCACATTAGCGCAGTTTCTACGATTAGGCTCATTTGCAGTTACTGAATTTTACTTTAATACCGATATGAGTTTCAAAAGAATTAATCTTCGACCTTACATCTTACAGTTACATCATCATCATCATCAGCCATTTGATGCCCACTGCAGGAAATAGGCCTCCCTCATGGTTTTCCGACTCCCCGCCACCGTAACCGTAACGGCTACATAGAGTCTTAGTATTGAAGTATCGTCGTCGTCGTCAGGCTGTACTAGTCCACTGCTGGACATAGCCCTCCCCTAATGAGCGCCATAACGCTCTGTCTTCAGCTTGCCGCATCCAGCATCTGCCTGCAGTTTTTCGCAGATCGTCATCCCACCTAGTCGGAGAGCGTCCTACACTACGATTGCCGAGTCGCGGTCTCTACTCAAGGACACGTTTACTTAAACGGTAGTGGGTTCTTCGCGAGATATGGCCAGCCCACTGCCACTTCAGCTTGCTGATTCTCTGAGCTATGTCGATAATTTTGGTTCTCTGTCGGATGCATTCGTTACGAATCCGAATTGACGAATTACGAATTAAAGTGTCAGTATTATTATATTATTTTAATGCACTACCCCCGTCCTAAGGACAATTTAAATTTAATTTTTTTGGGTGGAATTTTTTGCCTCTAAAATAGGTTTTTAAAATTGTTAGTATTGTGTCTAATAATTACACATTATTGACGTTTCTACACTATGTAAGAGTAATGAAGACACGGATCTTGAGGCAACCCTGCTATAATTTTAGGAGTTCCGAATCCACTTAATTTGTATCTATATTCGATATCAACCCATGTATGTCCCCACTGCTGCGGCACAGGTCTCTTCCTGCATCGTAGGAAGGTTAGGCCATACTCCACCACGGGGGCCAAGTCCGGGATGGTGGAGGATTGTAAGACAGCGGCTGGCCTTACTGTCAGAAGTTATCAAGCCGCCCATAAGGCCTCTGACAGGGCTTAACGACTGTCATCACATGACAGCCGGCACCAACGACTTAACGTGTCTTGCGAAGCACGGAAGCGCTCGGAATAATGCCACTAGTGGTAGTCACGGGACGGTCACCTATCCTGTACCTGACCGCGCCTGTTGTTGCTTGACTCAAGTGATTGATTCCAATCACTCGGTTCGACTAGGCCACTAAATCGTATTTATATTATGTAAATTTATTTATTAATTTATTTATCTACCTTTCAATTAAATTATATATTTACTGGTACACCGCACCCTGGCATATTCGTGGGGCAAACGGGCACTTGCTGAAAATCAGCGCTTTGGGCAAATGCCCACAGCGCAATGCTGAGCTCGCTGCCTTTTGCAGCAACAGGGACACACCGCGACTGGGAGTTAAGTTTTTTTATTATTCCTTTTTGTTTTTTTTTATATCCATATTTTTTGTTCGTATTTTATTTCTTTTATATCCGAATTGAAGATTTTATGTTGTAATGAGATGTGTGTTACATCAACTTTATTACATCTCTTCTCTTTCTTAATAAAAACTGTTTTTATTAAGTCCAGTGCTCGTGTTAACCTTAGAAAATACTTTTTCGTCTTCTTTTAAACCTAAATAAATAAATAAATAAAAAATCTATATAATCAGATGGTCATACAGCATCCACTGGCACCATCACTCACACTAGATGGTTGAAGGGACCAATCGGACACTGCAAAGCCTAGGACACTATTTTTTAGATGGATTAGGCTTGTCCATTGCAGCGGCCGTGGCCTAGTGGAACCGAGTATTCGGAATCAATCACTATTGGTAAATCAACAACAGGCGCGGTCAAAAGCTGGATGGGTGACCATCCAGTGACTACCGCAAGTGGCATTTTCCCGAGCGCTTCCGAGCTTTGCTTGCCCGCCACTGCCTTAAAATCTTCCACCAACCCGGTCTTGACCCACGTGTGGAGTATGGCCTAATCTTCCTGCGATGCAGCAAAAGACCCGTGTCTCAGGAGTGGGCGCATACAAATGGTTGATATCATGTCAGGGCAACTGGCAGCTTATTTTAATAACAACAACAATTTACATTGAAGTAATATTTTTATTATGTTTTCCTTTTTTCACACCGTGTCATCGTAGTTTTCTTTTAGTCTAAGTCATCGTAGATTTGTCATATTTTATTGTTTGACCAATTTTTCTATCTAACATGGATCGTTGTTAAAAATAAAACATCTACTTAGTATAATAAAATACAGGAACAATTACTAGACATTTCTTTTTCTATATAAAATATAAATAATCAGCTATTTAGAACTGTTTTTAAATGTATTATCTATTTAGATATTACAAGCATTTTGATATATAGCATCTAACTTTTACTGACAGGTATCTTGATTACTGTATAAGGTTATAATTTTTTTTTATTCATATACAAAAAACTCTTAACAATATTGCATATTTATCCAAGGTAAAAATGCAATATGTTTGCAGTATATATGTTTATTGGACATTGTAGAAAAACGTAAATATTAATCTATTAAATGGACAGAAATAATGCTATCGTAGGTTATTAAAGTAGTTAATATCTTTAAACCAGATTTTACCTAATAATACTTTACAGTTCACGTTTATAACACTAGACAGGATTTTTTAATTGATTTAAGACGTACTTAGAACTGAATGTAATTTTAATTTGACAATATTTGAAACGCAGATATGTATCTTATAGGTGTAAAGTAGGTACCCTATTAATGGTATGATTAAATGATTTAATGAAAACCCGAACAAATAGGGCAAAAGGGAACAATAATGATAATATAATTATTAAATAATCAAGTTCCGTCTTATAGACCTTTTAACATGTATAATATACACGTTCTTGAATTGTAAATATTTAATCGATTGAGAGTGACTAAGGTGACCTTTCGCTGTTTCGCTGATCTTAGAACTTTTCAAAATATCCATGAAATATTATTTTTAACTGAATTTTGCAAAGGAGACAAAGTTTTTAGTATGCAGAGCACTCCTCAATCGTCTTAAAATATATACACGAAATCCGTGTATAAAAACAAAAAGCAATTAGTTTTCGTTTTCATTTCACAAACACGGACCCCTAAGCTACATTTTAAAGCTATAAAGCTGTCATATCACTGAATCCTCTAACTGTTATAGAGAATCATAAAATTCTTCCGTATTTATATTCATATAATTTCAATAAAAATTCTCATTCAGTACCTAATTTCATTCGCTTTGCAAAATTATACTATTGTCAGCATATATAAGTTTTTTTTAAATTTAAAATTATGTAAATTAAAGATATTTGCGCCATAAATATAGAAATACAAAGAAACGATAATTAGGCCACAGAACTAGCTTACAAAAGTCCACAAAATGAGACATGTTTCAATGGCGACCAAATGAAAGGCGATGAAATATTTTTTTTTGTTAAATATCTATCTAAAGAAGTCTTAGAAATAATCAGTACAAATATTTACAAATTGCGCCTCAGAGCGCTTTAGTTTAGCTGCCTTGAGAAGGGTTTCAACTTTATTTTATATATAAAAATTATATTATGCTAACTCAATGAGAGATCTTAAATACTATGAATGTAGAGTAACCCCCTTATTCATAATAGTCTGTTAACTTTAAGCAATGCTTATTCTCACTCTGTCCTCTTCTATTGACCTAAGTCAGAATGAAAGAGAACACTCTTTAGCAGCTGTTTTAAGCTAGCGGACTATTATGAATAAGGGGGTTAGTGTTTTGTGACAAGAAGTTTTAGTACAAAAAATATCTCTATTGCAAAACATTCAACGATCACTCTAAACGATTATAGTCACTTCTTTGTACGTTCATTACCCGTAATGTGCTTAACAGTATCTATGTTAACTTCTCTTTAAAAAAAAACAATCAATGTAAAGTTTCCAAAGAGGATGGTGGGTAGTTTTGCAATGACCGACATACAATAAGAAATCCACAAGTATTTGGCTATACTATTCTATGACACGGACAATGACATTAAAGAAGATAACAGATTCTCGTAAACTGCTTAACCCTTAACTGTATAACACGCTCTTTATTACTTCGGACTCCCAAAAACGCTATTTGGAACGCATGTTCCTATTCACCGCTGCTTCATGAAGGGTTAAGTTTTTTTTATGCTTTTTTCTCCATCTGGCCTTGCCCATTTAGAAGTAAAGCCGTATTTTTCAGTTTGTATTTACATGTTGTCTATACATAGTTCAGTCTCATGGTTGGGTGCTGAGCGGGGTTGTCCGTGGGTTCGCTTAGGTCGCCATGCGGTGCTGTAGGCCCCGGAGCTCCGCGACCAGGTCAGGCTCTCCTGAGACGAACCGCTTGTCGATCCTCCGCGATTTCGATGCGTATTTCTGTTGACAAAACAACTATATCAACCAACTAATTGATCTGGAAAATTAAGGGTAAAAATAAGTAGCAGAAGTTGAGACCATTCATAATGCTTTGAAGGACTGTTTTAAACGATTATTGTTTTTAAAAAAAAAACGTATCTATATCTCTATGTTATTCTATCGGCGCTATTTTTCGACATTGCTGCGTACAACAAATGATTGCGTACTATTATCTATACATAATACCCAAAAAAACGGTGTCCTTGCTGTAGCAAGTACGGATTAGTAGCAGCAGTCTTATGAAGGCTGAACTTATGAAAAAGATCGAAACTGATTATTTAAAAACTGTCACAGTTTATCTATTAGTTT
This sequence comes from Yponomeuta sedellus, assembly GCA_934045075.1. NCBI lineage: Eukaryota > Metazoa > Arthropoda > Insecta > Lepidoptera > Yponomeutidae > Yponomeuta > Yponomeuta sedellus. Next base: position 22,762,790 of record OW203724.1, read on the forward strand.
AAGTTATTGTAAATTTTATTTAAAAGTTAAAATTACTTTGCTAAACTCCGCCAAAAATCCCACAAGCACCATGCGGTCAGCTAATGCACCGCCCTCCCTCCCACTTTTTCAAGGTTCTTTAGCATCCTCAGGCTCCCAAATGCAAGTCTTGCATCCCAATTTTTCCCAAATCCCAATTTTTTTTATATTTCGCCTGTTAGAGGCGATCACGTCGCGTGTTTTCTCACACAAGTATTGGTGTTGGTGGTGGCGTGTTCGTGTCTTGCTTCTGCTTGAAAAAGTGGGAGGGAGGGCGGTGCATTAGCTAACCACATGGTGCTTGTGGGATTTTTTGGGGAATTAAGCAAAGTAATTTTAACTTATTAATGCTATTATGGATTTCCGCAAATGATTCTATACCGTAATGTAAATTTATTATTATTATTTTTTTATCTATTATTATTTTGTAAATTGAACCTTTGTTATCTGAATAAAGGAGTTAAAATAAAATATACAACATTAGACATTAACATCGACAAAAAAAAATGGCGACAAAATCACGTTATTTGTGTTGGAGCCCCTCTTAATATGTTTTATTTTAATTTATTTTTGGATTTAATATACAACTCAATATTCCATGAATATTAAGTTGTATATTAAATCATTAACACATAAATGCTTGTGATGGCATTTATGTGTTGCCGTAATTAATATCATGTTAATAAAAAAGTCATTTTGGTACAGGGGAGCCCGCTTAAATATTTATTTTATATATTGATATTCTTATATTGGATTATATTGCAATGCAACCAATTCTTTAACCTTCCAGCCTCATCCTTATTTAGCCTGTCCTTGCAATTTGCGTTGGTGCCCCGATTTAGCGAACTGGTGAGCTTCCTGCACTAGAAACAGCTCGTTAAAATCAACCTTGACCTGAATGAATATTTACAAAGCCTATGAAAAGTGGGGAGACGCAGCTAAGGGAACTTTTTTTATTCAACAGGTGCTCAGAGAATAACTCAAAAACGCTTGACAAAGAAATTTTATCTTATACCACCGCAAACATTTAACTCGACCATAATATAATCTATCAAGGGATTTGTCCCTTTAGTAATTTCCAAAAGTACACGAACGAAACCAACAAAAGTCAATTCTACTGGTGACGAAAGCGTTTTTGATAAATTAGGGAGCCAGGTCGGTTTTTCCTACGCTACCGGCCGCCCCCTCCTCCCACGCCTGTGACCTGCCACCCCCCACCCCGTGACGGCCAGGTCGTGCTAAAAATAGAACTGAGAGTTTCATGGAGACTACGCTCAGAAAACCCGTCCTTGTCACGCCTTGATGACTGGAAACTTTCCTTGTACTATTGGAGATGTCATCGGAAAAAGAGGCAAAGAACAAATAATTCTAAATTTGAAAAATTATAAAGTGCAACTTACCAAGTCATGAGCATTATTCTCGGCTGCCAGTAGTTTGGTAATCTTTTCGTAAACGGAGTCTTTTTTGTCGCCCTTCAACTCCTTGTGGTGGTGATTGGGTTGAGCAGGACGCGGCACCATGATCTCATCCTGACCCAACTTCGGCCGCAACGTTGGCGCAACAGTTGTCGAGACGGACCTCTTATTTCCATTCCAGTTTATGAACTCTTCGTCGTTAGGGTAGTCGTCTTCCTCAATCCTTGGTACAGTCTTTGGTACATGGTAGAGAGGCTTTCCTGCCAACGCTTTCAGCTCTCTGACATCTTCATCCTCCACATCACGTTCCTCGTAGTCAACGGTGGGTAAAGAGGACCTGGCTTGGTGGGCATACTCCCGACGCCTCTGCGCATCTTGAGCCATTTGAGACAAGATCAAATTGTCTAGAAAAGCAGCATTGACATCGTCCATATCGCTTGACTTCCAGCTAGGTTCCGGCTCACTCTCAAACCAGGTCTCCTGACCAACTGGTAGAGCCGCTAGTCTCTCATCTTGCCTTATAGGATCTTCATCGGCAAAGTGATTGAACGTATCGTAATAGTAGGGATATGGGATCCTTCCGTAAACTTCAGCGGTTGGTCGCTGGATGTCTCTAGCTGCTGGTTCTCCATAGTAATACTGCTTAGGAGCATAGTAGAAATCGTCCTCAGGATATTCTCTTTGCGGTGCTTGCACGTACATCGGCCATCCTACCGAGGGATAGGCCTTCACCTGTGTGGCCAGGCATCCGAGCACGAACGCCCACATCATACTGTCAAAGAGAAAGCAACGGTCAAACTACGAGTAACAGGTTACCTATCCCTAAAGGTCAAAGGTCCTGGAATATTTAATGCTACGAGATAAGTGAAGCTTTTCGATATTTACTAACTTAGACATTTAATCGCCGGATTGAGGGATACATCGCAAAATTACTGTGTAACTTTAGTGATTAATTGATAAAACCCACCCACCTGAAGCTCGGAATCTGCATAGTTGCACTTCACTGTCACCGAAAAAGGTTTTAACCGAGCGCCGTCCGAGATAGGACTGTGTAGGCGAGTCGACTCAGCTCCCTTATATAGGCTATCGCCCACGCACCTCCCACACGTTCTCAATGAAGCCTCCCTGCGCCCCCTCCCTGCAACTCTCCCCCGGCCCCCAACCGCTGGATACTCGACTATCGATCGCCCGACTATTGTTCATCTTGCAGCCGAGACATACGAAAATACTACACGAAAGTAGTCTTTATGTACCGTCACGCTTTTGGCGGAAACTAATCTGGGATGTGAATTGGGATTCATGAGGTGAGGACATTCAGAGTTTTCTGAGAAAGGCGTAGGTAGCGAGTCTGTATAGTAACCTGTCATATAGCAGATGTATCCAGGACACTGTTGGGAAAAGAAGCGGCAGTTGTTTTTAGGTGTGTATGAAGTTGTGGCAATCTAAATAAATACATATATTTTTGCTTTTAGTTATCTCGGCAACTGAGTTCGTGGTAACTAAGCCAGTACTCTCTCTTTATGAAAGAAGGCAGTGCGTTGAAGGCAACGCATTGCTAGTTACATTTTTTATAAAAAAAAATGTAACTAGCAATGCGTTGGATAATGAATGATACAGAAAGCCACTCACACATTTTCTGAAATTATGGCCAATTCTATTGATATGTCGACGTAGAGCATGAAACAAAAAAGCTATCAAGGCATTAATAAATGTCAACTCCCTCGCACGTAGTGAACCTTGAATACAAACCATTTGCACTAACAAGCGCAGTAATGCAATACTCTCTCTCTTCCTACGTCAGGGTTACCGAGAACTTAACTTTTCTGTTTGCATTGATTTCCTTTTATATAATCTTCTTCTTAGGAAAGGGGAAGATACAAAGTACCCGGAACCGGCGTGCGTGCATGCCACAACTTATGAACGTTGATGAAGCGAAGGTGATCTGTCAGGATCACGGCAAGTGGCAGTCCGTGGTCTTTGCCTGAGGTTATGTATGTATGTAATCTTCTTCTTTGGTCACTTTACAGCTCCGTGAAGTTTGGGGCTTTTCATTTATCTCTGTTCATGGCTAGGGATGGCAGCTCCAGCCAAGTTACTCCTTTCTCTTTCGTCTCAGAGAGAACGGATCTCTTCCACGACTGGTCCGGTCTTGTTTAATAATAAACAACATTAATTCTTTACCAGGCAATGGTATAACTATTCCACCATAAATTTAACCTTATCACTCTGAAGCGCTCGTGGCCTAGTGACCGAGTGATTGGAATCAATCACTTGTGTTAAGCAACAACAGGCGCGGATAGGCGCAGGATGGGTGACCGTCCTGTGACTACCGCTAGTGGCATTTTTCCGAGCGCTTCCGTGCTTCGAAAGGCACGTTAAGCCCTTGGTGCCGGTTGTCATGTAATGGCAGTCGATAAGCCATGTTAGAGGCCTTATAGGCGGCTTGATAACTTCTGACAGTAAGGCCCGCCACTGTCTTACAATTCTCCACCAACCTGGAATTGGCCTCCGTGGTGGAGTATGGCCTTACCTCCCTGCGATACACGTGCCCCAGGAGCCAGGACGGACATACAAGGGTTGACATCGGCTCTGAAATAAAGTCCAAGATCCATGACAAATGCAGGCATCCAGGCCTAGGCAAACCGAGTGATTGGAACCAATCACTTAACCAAGTGGTTAAGCAACAACAGGCGCGGTCAGGTACAGGATGGGTAAGCGTCCCGTGACTACCGCTAGTGGCATTTCTCCGAGCTCCTCCGTGCTTCGCAAGGCACGTTAAGCCGTTGGTGCCGGCTGTCATATAATGGCAGTCGTTAAGCCATGTCAGAGGCCTTATGGGCGGCTTGATAACTTCTGACAGTGAGGCCCGCCACTGTCTTACAATCATCCACCTACCCGGACTTGGCCCCCGTGGTGGAGTATGGCCTAACCTTCCTGCGATGCAGGAAGAGACCCGTGCCCCAGAAGTGGGGACATACAAGGGTTGATAACGATGTACTGGTACAGATTAAAGAACACATCAGAAGCTCAGGTTTCCTCACGATATTTTCCTTTACATATTTTCACCGAGTGGTATTGATACTTTAACTTGAAAAATATGCATAACTTAGAAAACAAAGTCAAAGCCAACACTATTAACGTTATGAATTAAATAAATAATAATAACTTTCATACAAGTCGATCAATTTTATCCTGGTCAGAAACAAGGATACCCCGTGCTATGATAATCAGGTAAAGACACCACAAACCTGGAACTATACCTAGACTGTTCATCTGTTTACATCGACTACGGCGGCCTCTACTGAGAATCGAACCCACGACCTATGGTTTGATATCAAGTTTGTCAAACGCTAGCGACGAGATAGTCATACGAATTGATCTCCTCGAGACAACCTTAGATACCGTATCATATTGCAGTAAAATATATCGCCATTATACGCAATTTTTTACAAACACGTTGATATTCTTGCAGAATTTCCATGAATGGAATATCGAGCACATTGCTACCAAGGTTTCTGACTCATTTCCACACACACACAGCCTCACACAGAAACGCCAAAACACACATGTGTAATACTTACTACTCCTACGCTTTATCGTATAACCTTTCCCCATACAACTCTGAGCAATATTCATTTGAGATCTATACACATCGTTGTTTCCTTCACTGTTAATTGGAATGTACGGAACGGCAAGATAATACTATTAATAGACGATTGAACTTGGTAAGGTCTGGATAGCAGATTCGGTACGCTTCATACCATATCCGTTCGTCTGGAAAGTAGCTTGCCGAAAACAATTTGTACTTCTTCGTGTTCTCTCGGTCCGATGGAACGCTCAATCCGCTCTCCGTACTAAGTTCGATCGTCTGTTAATACTATAAAAAGTAACCGAATGCGGCGTGAGTAGATGTTGATGAGTTGGATTGAATTGAAATAATTTATTCACTTAAAAACACAGTAAAATGACAGAATATACATACAATGTACAGGATTATTAATTTTAGAATAAAAAGAAACATGCGTTCGTTCGTGCGTGCGAAACGTTCTTAATGTTGATGAACCATAACAATTTTACCGACTCCACTACCACTCAGGGACTAAAAACGCAAAAATAATTTAACGAATATATTTTGAAGCGCTCGTGGCCTAGGCGAACCGAGTGATTGGAACCAGTCCCTTGGTTAAGCAACAACAGGCGCGGTCAGGTACGGGATGGGTGAGCGTCCCGTGACTACCGCTAGTGGCATTTTTCCGAGCGCTTCCGTGCTTCGCAAGGCACGTTAAGCCGTTGGTGCCGGCTGTCATATAATGGCAGTCGTTAAGCCATGTCAGAGCCCTTATGGGCGGCTTGATAACTTCTGACTGTAAGGCCCGCCACTGTCTTACAATCCTCCACCAACCCGGACTTGGCCCCCGTGGTGGAGTATGGCCTAACCTTCCTGCGATGCATAAAGAGACCCGTGCCCCAGCAGTGGGGACATACAAGGGTTGATTACGATAACGAATTTTGAAGTCGGTGACCAAAATATATGTGCTGACCTGGACTTGAACTCGGAACTGACTTCAAGGCCTTTGGAGTCTTCTGAAACTTGGCACAACCTCTTTTTTTTGAAGTCGATTAAGAAGAAGTCTGTCAAGATCGTGACAAGTGAGAAAATCTGTTCTGCCTACCCCTCTGGGCTACAAGCGTTTGCTAAGTGTAAAGACACATATATAACGTACGCCTCGAAACTGCAAAGTTGTTTTCTATCATAGTCATATATTAAAACAGGTCTATATGCGATTATTTATTTCATCATCAACCCATTATGTTCCCAGCGAGGGCCACGGGTCTCTTTCCTGAAGAAAGTTTAGGCCATACTCCACCACGGGGGCCAAGTTGGAATTGGTGGAGGCTTGCAAGACTAGGGGCTGATCTTACTGTGAGAAGTTTTCAAGCCGCCCTCAGGCTTCTGTCTTGGCTTAACGACTACGATCTATCGAAGGCAGCCGGCACCAACTGCTTAACGTGCCTTGTGAAGCAGGGAATCACTCGGAAAACGCCACTAGCGTTAGTCATAGACGGATTACCCATCCATGTTTTGAACGCGCCCTGTATTGCTTAATCTTCGTGATCGTTTAAGATCACACAGGCAGCCGGGGCTACGAGCGATTATTTATTTGGTAAAATTTAATTATCATAGATTCTTGACGATTCCGCAACGTTGCAGCTGCTGTGGTCACGGGTAGAGTGAAGTGGCGAGTCGTTTATTGCAGCGAGACTAGGGAACAAATTGTTGTGTGGTCGGGAACGTCACGAATCTAAGGCAATTAAATTTTACCTAGTAAAAATCCGCTATTAGAATAGAATAGAAATCGTTTATTACCAAAACACACAATTAACAGAAATAGTATAAACAGACACAGTAAATTGTTTTTTAGATTGCGTCTAACCATTTTGGTAGGAGGCTGAGGAGGCTCTGCTAACAAGTCGGTTACCACTAAGTAGTTAACAACGCTGGTTTTCAGCACACCCCGGCTCTATGATTGTAATTTAGACCAGCACTTAAGGCAGGTAGATGTTAACACGATACAATATTAAATTATAAAATAAGTTAAGTTAAAAAACAAGTAATATGTAAGTACATTAGCATTTTTATCGACATTATTAGAAAGAAAGAAAGAAAAATATATTTATTTGACGACACTACTCAAAAACACAAAATCACGCAACATAATACAACAATCAGCAGAAAACACAAACGGGTGACGGTAGAAATACAAGTAGTTAACAGTTAACACAAAGACAAACATAAAGAAATCTAAATATCTAACAAAATGTCAGGAAGTTTTAAGTATTGAGTCCCCAAAATGGGCCCGACTCAGCATGATGTTGCAACCGAGAGATCAGTTGCAACGCTGATTTTCAGTCGGGTCCATACTGCGGTTAGTAATGTACGTGTATTTGATTTATTACTTTGCGCCTAATGTGAACAAGAAGGAAATACCATATTATATTTACTTAGATACTATAAGATGTGCAGTGGTAGTGAGAGTAATAAATACGTATTATTATCGGATAAAAAGAATAAATAATAAGTAATATTAATACACAAATAAGATTATATTGAGTGTGCCCGGACAAACGAAGAAAAACATCGATGGATCGATGAAATTATAAAAATATAATTATAAAAATTGCTTTCTTTAACTTACTTTTAAGAGAACCTTTAATAACAATTAGACCCGTTTTGAGAAGCCCGTGTTTCACAGATCCGCTCTCACCACTTGTCAAGTGTCTGAATCCGCAATGGGCACGCGTCGTAACTAAGCCTATTCTCTCTCTGAGAGAAGGCCTAAGCCCTGGGGCGGGTCGAATATAGGCTGCATTGTTTTTATATATGTAAATCCGAAATTAAGTTAGTAACAGTTATTATATAAGAATTTATACTGTGTAAGGAAAACGCGTGATCTATGTAAATTTGAAGTGTAATCGTGAAAATGAAAATAATACAATAGAAGGAAAAACATTCTAAATCAAAAAATTACTCGAAGGAGTAAATAGCGAATTGCGGCACACGCACATTTTCTTATGATGTTTTATTTCAAAATTAACTTCTCATTGTCGCCAAAGACCTCAACGTTTGCTTCAACCCATGTCATGTGCTTAAAATCAAATCAGAGATAATAATAAATCTTTTGACTTAACTTAGGACTAAAAGGACTTGAAGCTCATTAATTATTTCAATGTAGACGCCCACGCTAGGCAACTTATCTGTCTTGTGTGCATCTTATATCAATGTAGCGCAATTTCTTAATTCACGCGGCCCAAATCTGGGTCTTCTTAATGTATATATTTAGTTCACTTTTAGTGATAAGGCCGCCGTCTATATTCTCAGATTAAGAAATATCTGTCTAATTTCCTTTCCGTGCTTTCTATCTATCTATCTAACTATTTCTCGATCTCAATATCAACCCTTGTAAGTCCCCACTGCTGGGGCACGAGTCTCTTCCTGCATCGCAAGAAGGTTAGGCCATACTCCACCACGGAGGCCAAGTCCGGGTTGGTAAAGGATTGTAAGACAGTGGCGGGCCTTACTGTCAGAAGTTATCAAGCCGCCCATAAGGCCCCTGACATGGCTAAAAGACTGTCATTACATGACAGTCGGCACCAACGGCTTAGCGTGTCTTGCGAAGCACGGAAGCGCTCGAAAAAATGCCACTAGTGGTAGTCACGTGATGGTCACCCATCCTGTACCTGACCGCGCCTATTGTTGCTTAACTCAAGTGGTTGCTTCTAATCACTCAGTTCGACTTGGCCACGAGGGCTTCTAACTATTATTATATAACTATATAGTATTCCTCATGATTCGCGATACAGTTCTGTATTAAACGGGTAACCCATGACCACGGCTACTGCAACGCTGCCAAAACATCGGAAATTAAGGTAGTTACGTTTTACCTAATAAATAATCGCGATTAGAACCGCTTATTATATAACAATACTAGCTGTGCCCCGCGGTCTTACCCGCGGTTTATCGATTTCCCCGCAGTAAAACGTAGCTTATGTGTTAATCCAGGGTGTCAGCTAACTCCATACCAAATTTTATTAAAAGTTTAGACGTGATGAAATAACCAACGCACACACTCACAAACTTTCGCCTTTATAATATTAGTGTGATGCATGTGATGTAATATTAGTGTGACTAGTGTGATGTGATGTGATGTGATGTAATATTAGTGTGACTAGTGTGATGTGATGTGATGTGATATTAGTGTGACTAGTGTGATGTGATGTGATGTAATATTAATGTGACTAGTGTGATGTGATGTAATATTAGTGTGACGAGTGTGATGTGATGTAATATTAGTGTGACTAGTGTGACGTGATGTGATGTATTATTAGTGTTACTAGTGTGATGTGATGTGATGCAATATTAGTGTGACTAGTGTGATGTGATGTGATGTAATATTAGTGTGACTAGTGTGATGTGATGTGATGATAGTGTGATGTAATGATGATTTACCAAATTTCAAGTTAGTTACAATGTATGTCCAAAGAAAATAGGCTGAATGAGACGGGCAGACACGAAAACGATTTGAAATCGATCATTTGTCTGGACACTTATAAACTGCGCAACACCACACAAAGTTGAAAGAAGTACGTGACAAAGTCTCAAAAGTGACCTTTGATAATATTAAAAACAAAACAAACTTGGCATGAAATAATACGTACTGAAAGTTGATGACTACGGCAAGTGTTTGCTACGGTTTCGTAGGCACTCGTAGCAACGCTACGCCGTTTGCTACGAATAGCGCTACGATTATTGTAGCGCAATGCTTTAACGTATAACTGAAACGAATATAAATCACGGTTGGCAATCTTCACGTGGCCAAATTATTGGGGCATCAGAATAAACTAATACGAGTATAGTAAACTAATCTCTGACTTTAATATCACTAAATTGAAGTCCGAGAGTCACGTCCCACGTGCAATGAGACACACAATATGCAATGTTAAAAAATTTGTTCAAGTTTTTTGCTTTTACATTTTAAAAAGCTTTACTTAGTGTCCTAATTTTATAAAATTATTTGAAATAATTTGTAGTACTTAAGTTCGATTTTATACGCCTCAGTAATTGTGTTTTCAATGCCCAACAGAACATTTTTTTTTTAGTTAGCCTATCGAAAGTTTTCAACAAGTCCAATAAAGTTGATATTCGTGACCACAGCCTATGAAGAGCTGATAAAATTTATCTCCATTTTCGTATTTTTTACTTATTTCAACTATAACATATTTTAAACTTTCGCGACTTGTACACATAGTTAGAATAGCAATAAATTGCTACGCGATTAAGCCCCGAAAATATTCTAATTATTTCAACTAGGTGAAATTATGGAACAAATCAATGGTGTAACCTTTAAATTTAACCTTTAAATCATCCACACCACACAATCACTTATCTGGACACAAATTATCGTGGTAAACAATGTCCTGTGCTATGATAACCTGGCCATCACAAACTTAAAAATACACCTGGTTAGTCCAGTTAGACGAATCTATTTCGTTGCCTCCAGCGGGAATCGACTCCATGACCTATCTTGGTAGTCCACTAACGCTAGACCAACGAGACGGTTATATCAGGTTGAAGATTTGCAGCGAAGTTTTAAACTTGAGTTCTTCCTGATGTAACAATATTTAAATGTATACAAATCGAAGTCGTGACTTACATCCTTAAGCAAGAGGAGTCCGCACTCCGCCCACGCAGTTAGTTTCTACCCGACTCTGAAAACAAAAGAAGGTTATACTTTACGCGCATATATGTGTATGTTATTGCGCTTGAAGACTGTGGGGAAAATTACAAAGAAAAGTGGTGACGGTTACTAACGATTAAAATTTATTTAAGGTGGGGTCACAAAATGGTTAGACTCGATACGGTTAGTCGCTTTTTTCAACACATTTATTTAACGCTGTTTCACATAAGATATACGTACACACGGTTAGTCACTTTTTGTCATATATTAAACGGGTCTTATCGCGATTATTTATTTGGTAAAAGCCTTAGTTTCCGTTTCTACCACACTTCTTCTCATAGTCTGTTGGCAATGGCGATGTCATTGCTAAGGTTTGACAGGAGGAAGTTTTTCTTTCTTGAGGAGGCTTTAAGGTAGGCCTCGAGGTACCTTACATTTGACAGTTAATTTCTCGAATCGAGTGAGAAACTTGCTCGATTGGAGGAAATTTAATACGTTTTAAAATACTGTTTTTCTCGGTCGAGCAGGAGTGGAGTGGAGAAAAATTTAGAGGAACGTCTTAGAATACGGGTGTTAGTGTTAGAAAAGCGTTACATCAAGTATTTTTATTTCTTGTTTGTCATTTGTATATTTGAAGAGTTTTTGTTGCAGGTGGTTTTTACAAAAAAATATGTTGTCAGTTTTTTTAGAACCGACTCCTTTGGAGGCAGAGGGTCAGGGTTCCTTTTGACGTCACAGCCTCTGACGTCAACTTGGACGCTCGCCAGAGCCTCCACCCCCTCTGAGGCTTGTCATCAAGGGCTTGCCTTGTAAAGATTTTTCTCGAGGATATAGCGTGGGAGGTACTGAACTTACGCATTCATGTTACAGAGGTTTTAAAAACTCAGACGTCCGGCCAGAAAGCTACGCTTACTTGACAAGAAAATAAACTACGTTTTGTGGATAAAATATTTGTGGATAGTTATCTAAACAACTGTTTCATGACGTTGGAGCTGGGCAGGGAAATTACTTGGCTCCCGCCATTTATCGTAAAAGCCTGCATGAGGAATTATGTAATAAAAGTCAAAAGAAAGCATAATTTAAAAGATTACATAAGAGCTTAGTTTTAAACAGCTTTTAAACCCATCCCATGCTTTAGACTCAGTACTATCGATACTGTTGATTGTTTAGATTGTGAAAGTTTATAGATATAACATTATTACCGAGAGCTTACCAATAAACGGACGGATGGACGGATGGACGGATGGACGGATGGACGGATGGACGGATGGACGGATGGACGGATGGACGGTTGGACGGATGGACGGATGGACGGATGGACGGATGGACGGATGGACGGATGGACGGATGGACGGATGGACGGATGGACGGATGGACGGATGGACGGATGGACGGATGGACGGATGGACGGATGGACGGATGGACGGATGGACGGATGGACGGATGGACGGATGGACGGATGGACGGATGGACGGATGGACGGATGGACGGATGGTCGGATGGACGGATGGACGGATGGACGGATGGACGGATGGACGGATGGACGGATGGACGGATGGACGGATGGACGGATGGACGGATGGACGGATGGACGGATGGACGGATGGACGGATGGACGGATGGACGGATGGACGGATGGACGGATGGACGGATGGACGGATGGACGGATGGACGGATGGACGGATGGACGGATGGACGGATGGACGGATGGACGGATGGACGGATGGACGGATGGACGGATGGACGGATGGACGGATGGACGGATGGACGGATGGACGGATGGACGGATGGACGGATGGACGGATGGACGGATGGACGGATGGACGGATGGACGGATGGACGGATGGACGGATGGACGGATGGACGGATGGACGGATGGACGGATGGACGGATGGACGGATGGACGGATGGACGGATGGACGGATGGACGGATGGACGGATGGACGGATGGACGGATGGACGGATGGACGGATGGACGGATGGACGGATGGACGGATGGACGGATGGACGGATGGACGGATGGACGGATGGACGGATGGACGGATGGGACGGATGGACGGATGGACGGATGGACGGATGGACGGATGGACGGATGGACGGATGGACGGATGGACGGGATGGGACGGATGGACGGATGGACGGATGGACGGATGGACGGATGGACGGATGGACGGGTGGACGGATGGACGGATGGACGGATGGACGGATGGACGGATGGACGGATGGACGGGTGGACGGGTGGGACGGATGGACGGATGGACGGATGGACGGATGGACGGATGGACGGATGGACGGATGGACGGATGGACGGATGGGACGGATGGACGGATGGACGGATGGACGGATGGACGGATGGACGGATGGACGGATGGACGGATGACGGATGGACGGATGGACGGATGACGGATGGACGGATGGACGGATGGACGGATGGACGGATGGACGGGATGGACGGATGGACGGATGGACGGATGGACGGATGGACGGATGGACGGATGGACGGATGGACCGGATGGACGGATGGACAGATGGACGGATGGGACGGATGGACGGATGGACGGATGGACGGATGGACGGATGGACGGATGGACGGATGGACGGATGGACGGATGGACGGATGGACGGATGGACGGATGGACGGATGGACGGATGGACGGATGGACGGATGGACGGATGGACGGATGACGGATGGGACGGATGGACGGATGGACGGATGGACGGATGGACGGATGGGACGGATGGACGGATGGACGGGTGGACGGATGGACGGATGGACGGATGGACGGATGGGACGGATGGACGGATGGACGGATGGACGGATGGACGGATGGACGGATGGACGGATGGACGGATGGACGGATGGACGGATGGACGGATGGACGGATGGACGGATGGACGGATGGACCGGATGGACGGATGGCAGGATGACGGATGGACGGATGGACGGATGGACGGATGGACGGATGGACGGATGGACGGATGGACGGATGGACGATGGACGGATGGACGGATGGACGGATGGACGGATGGACGGATGGACGGATGGACGGATGGGACGGATGGACGGATGGACGGATGGACGGACGGACAGATGATCGGACGGACGGACAGATGATCGGACGGACGGACAGACAGAGAGCGGAGGCAGAGCAATAGAGTCCCGTTTGGTACCCTTTGGGTACGGAACTCTAGAAACGTTAAAAAGAAAATGCTTGATAGTCTTTTACGTAAATGAAGGTGGTTTCCACGAAGTTACTTAACTTAGTTTAATAAAGCGGGACATGCCGCCTCTGCATTAAGTGTTCTGGTTTTAGAGACCAACCAAACCTAATGTTCTTTCTTATGAAATATGTTATTTTATTTAGGAAAACTGTCAGTTACAGGTTACTTTTAAAATATATGGCCCCATGAAATTCGTGTCATTATTTAAACTGCCTGGACGTTCTCAAATATAAATAAAAGAACATCAATTAAATTTTGTATATTATGCATTATATACTAGCAGCTGCGGCAAACATTGCTTTGACATATTAATTAACCTACCTACACTCAGACCTACGAAATGTGCAAATATACACAATGAATATATTAAAATCGGTGAAGTCGTTTCGGAAGAGTAAGATAACATACACTGTGACAAGGTTTTTTTTAGAGTGAATACCGTATTTTATGTAGCCCCTTTAAAATGGGTCTCGAATCCCTTGGAAGAAGAAGAAGAAAACATTTATTATAGCCACAGTACACACGCCACAGTATCAAAACAAACTTAAAACACATATGTTTGTGTCCCACTGCTGGGCAAAGGCCTCCCCCAATTCAGTCCAGAGTTTCCTGTCCTGGGCCACCTCAGACCACTCAGGCAGATGGTTGTCGAGATCATCTCTCCACCGTCTTCTAGGCCGGCCTCGATTACGATGTCCATCGTGTCTCACCCACTCGGTGGCGAGTTTTGCCCACCTGTCCGGGTGCATTCGACTGACATGACCAGCCCAGCTCCACTAAATAACATTAAAAAAAAAGAAAAGAACACGAAAGGTCACGGCGTGTCACTGCCGCTATAAACGGCAACTGACTCAGCCTATGCTGATGGGCAAGCCTTCAGCGCTGATTTTCAGTCAGTGCCAGGAGGTGTTTGGCGTGAAAGTATGTTTGTTCTGTATAGCACCGTTCTTCATATAAATAAGCTATAACGGTTCAAGGTAGCGCTGAGTTACTTGAACACCTCAGACACTCAGGTTTCCTCAAGATAGTTTCCTTAATGTTCAGCGAGCGGTACTGCTATTACAACTTCACAAACGTAGCTACGTAACTTAGAAAGTCATCGGTACATGCCGGAATTCAAACTAACGACCTTCCGAAAGTGAAGCCAGCGTTTTGCCGCTACGCATAGATGTTACACCGCTTATTTTTTTTTCCTTATTAGGAAAACCAACCAGCACAACAAATTTACATTGGTAATTAAACAGAACACTTGAATAACGAATTATAGGTTTCCACAACTTAAATACCTAGTAGTCGACTGGCCATGAAATACAGAATTGGCCCAAAAAAAAACATAGACTAAAATTTGTCATAGACGTGGCATGTTCAGTGTAAATGCGCCGCTATGACATTATAGAACATTCACTGGAATTAATTTAAGTTATTGCTTTTTTAACGATTTCCTTCCTGGTATTTCGTTATTGGCCATGGCGCACGGACATGCTATGAGGCATGGACTATAAAAACGACTGCTGTTTGAAATACTGCAAAGTCAAATCGTAAAATAAATATTAACTATCAATGGCCAGCCGATCGTGTAGGATTCGAATGAAAAATGTCGTTCACTTTATTGCAAACCTATTTAGAGGCTAAAAATTCCACCCATGCCGGGACTCGAACCCGCGACCTCTGGCTAACCGAGCGAAGTCGCCCATTAGCTCAGTTGGGAGAGCGCTGGTCCCGGCATGGGCGGAATTTTTAGCCTATAAATAGGTTTTTATAATTGTCCTTAGCGCGGGTTAGTGCATTAAAAAAAATATAATCACTTTATTGCAGCCAAATGTATCTATCAACGAAATTTTATTAAAGGAATCGGGCTGTTTTATTAAGGGAATAATACTATCAGGTGAGTATTTTTGCACACTTCTCAACAAAGAAATGTTGGAATACTCCTTACGCCTTGTTATGTCGTATTAAGGGTCTACCCTGAGCTATCTAGCACCATTGATGGAAAACATTAATTTCTATTTTTGTAACATTTTTGGCCAAAAAAGTGGACAAAAATCTCAATTTTGTTGACAGCTATTTTAGAACCTTAAAAACTGAAGGCAAAAACATAAAACTATGAATTAATCTAATCATTTTATTTCAACGTAAAGAATTTACATTCTGTTTGCTGAATGTCAATGTACAATGTAAAATGTAAGCGCTGCCTTCGGGCCGTACTGTAGTGGAAAAAAGGCAGCGGAAAAAAAACTCCACTCAGACCATCTTTTCTCAAGTCATCTTTAACCAAATACATCAGTTGCGTTCCTAATAAGTGTTGGCGCCACGACTTCCGGTGCTGGTTTCGTGCTTGATTTGCATGCTGGCGGAAACACGTGACATGCCACGGACGAACTAGTCCGACGAGAGCAGAGTGGGGCGGCCAATCAGCGGCCGACACGAAGCACTAGGTCGGACCAGACGCCCAAGTCGCCAACTCACTATCGTTGTGACCGCCGTCCGAATCGTTTGATTACTGGGCACGCTGCCCAATTGTTGGTAGATTATTATTTAATCAGAGTTTAAATGCATTAGAGCAAGAATTGCATATTGGTTTGTGTTGTATTTAAGATCTTTATACTCTTGTGACTTATATCAGAAGTGCCGAACTTGTGCCCCAAAAATGGCTGGAAATCGTGGCCGAAAAGATGAACGAACTCGTGCGAAGAAAAGAAGGAGGGATCGTTCATCATCTAGCAGCAGTACTAGTTCCAGTACATCAGGTGGAACGCCGCCTCCTCGGAGTAAGAAAGCTAAGAAATCAGCTGACAGTCAGGTACAAGGTTGCAATAGTATGGTTTTAAATTCAATGGTGCCAGAATTTGATCCTCTTACCGATAAAGTAGATAATTGGCTAAATATTGTTGATTTACACGCAAAAACTTTTCATTGGAAAGATGCTGTGATCATTTTCCAGGCTGTGAACAAGTTAAAAGGTACTTCAAAAACCTGGTACGATTCTTTTGTAAGAAATGACAGCTGTTGGGCTGTTTGGACATGGAAAGAGTGGCGCAATAAGATATCTTTCACTTTCCAAACTCGCCGCAACATGCATTCCTTACTAAAGGACGTAATTGACTCTAAACCGAGTGCCTCTCAATCCTTATACGAATTTTATTTCGAACAAAAATCTAAAATTGACAAACTGCACTTGAATTTTTCGGACCGCGATGTAATTTCAATAATTATTGGCAATATTAATGACTCTAACATCAGTGCTTCCGTAGACGCAGGTAATTTTCTATCATGTGACCAACTCGCAGCATTTTTACACGGGCGCACGCATACAATGACCAATCTACCTTTGCAAAATACACAATCACATTTTCAATACAAGCACACACCAAGAATCCAACCTAAGATCGAACCTGCAGGGTCTGGTTCCTCTGTTATTGAAGTTGTAAATCGGTCAACTGGGCAAAATCCAGACCAGTCAGCGTCATTCCCAACAAATAAACAAAGTAAGCAACTAAAATGTTTTGGCTGTGGCGGAAACCATAAAAGATTTGAATGCACAGAAATTTGCACTTTCTGTAGTAAAAAAGGACATTCGGAGAGCTATTGTCGAACAAAAAAACAAAATGAAGTAAAACCAGAAGTAAAATCAATTAGTTCAAACGACTCAAAAAAAAAGTTTAATAAAATTGCTCAATTGGGTTCATTCTTGCAGCCAGTTTTCATTGACATGGGTAGTGACTGTTCTTTAATAACTACGGAATTGGTAGAAAAGTATAAAATTCCCAAAATTGAATTGACAGAAAACGTAAATCTTCAAGGATTTTCAAACCAATCGACTGTAACGGTTACAGATTATATTAAGACTTCTCTTGTTTTGGATGATGTCGAGTTTGAGAGCGTAAAGTTTTATGTTGTAGATAATTTAACGGGGTGTAACGTGTTAATTGGCAGAAATGTAACAGAAGACCCCTCTGTTATGTATGTTAGGATAGGTGATGTTCTGAAGTTCGAAAAAACTGAAAAGGTAAATGCAATTTTTTCTACAGCGTACTTAGATTTCAATGTTGCGCCCGAGTTTAAAGGCGAGTTAAAACAATTGTTTGATAA
This sequence comes from Yponomeuta sedellus, assembly GCA_934045075.1. Classification (NCBI taxonomy): domain Eukaryota; kingdom Metazoa; phylum Arthropoda; class Insecta; order Lepidoptera; family Yponomeutidae; genus Yponomeuta; species Yponomeuta sedellus. The sequence continues at coordinate 22,780,770 of OW203724.1, forward strand.
ATACCCAAAAAGTTACTCGACTAATTTGGCTACTTTAGGTAAAGCTCGTGATTTTGAACTTGAGATTGAACTGGAATCAAAAAAACCAGTATACTTTCGGCCATATAGACTGCCAGAACCCGATAGAGTCTTATTACGTTCAATTATTGACGAATTACTACAGTATGAAATAATACAAGAAAGCACGTCCAGTTATGCTAGCCCAGTCTTGTTAGTTGATAAGAAAGAAGGAGAAAAGCGCTTATGTATCGACTACAGGTCTTTGAATAAAGTTACTATAAAAGACAAGTACCCCATGCCTCGTATTGAGGATTTAATAGATAGACTTAAAGGCTGTAAATATTTTACTAGTCTCGATTTGAAAAGTGGTTACTATCAAATAGGCGTTAAATATGAATCTATTGATAAAACAGCTTTTATTACTGAAGACGGGCACTACGAGTTTCGCCGCATGCCCTTCGGCTTAACGAATGGACCATCTGTATTCCAAAGAATAATGAACAGAGTCTTGGGAAACTTAAGATTTGGCAGTGTAATTGTTTATCTAGATGATTTATTAATAATATCTGAAACTATAGAACAAAATCTGATTACTTTAGAAACTGTTCTTAAATTATTGGTTAATCATGGACTCACACTAAATTTAAAAAAGTGCTTTTTCCTACTAACTAACATAACTTTTCTTGGGTATGACGTGGATGGTAATGGTATTAGGCCAACAGTGAAAAAAGTCGATGCCGTAAAGAAATTTCCAGTGCCTAAGACTGTACATCAGCTGAGACAGTTTTTAGGTTTGGTGAATTATTTTCGTAAATTCATTAAAAATTGTGCCACTATTAGTAGTCCTTTAACGAAACTCTTAAAAAAAGGTCAAAAATGGATTTAGACCGAAGAACACGATCTCACAGTGCAGAAGTTAAAAGATGCGCTTACCAGCGACTCTGTTCTGGCAATTTTTGACCCAAGTAAAGATATTATTTTATATACAGATGCTAGTCATGATGGCTTGGCTAGTATCTTAGTGCAGGTGCATGAACATGGTGAAAGGCCGGTCTACTTCTACAGCCGTCAAACAACAGACGAAGAAAAAAAGTATCACTCGTTTGAACTCGAGCTATTGGCAATTATCGCATCATTACAAAAATTTCGTCATTATTTATTAGGACGTCATTTTAAAATAGTCACCGACTGTGATGCTGTTAGACGCGCTATAGTTAAACAAGCAGTTATACCCCGGATAGCTCGATGGGTTTACCAGACACAGGAATTTAATTACCAAATCACACATAGACCTGGCATTCAAATGCAACATGTTGATGCACTTAGCCGCAACCCAGCAGATACTGGCGAACCTTCTAAAGCACAGGTTGTCATGTCTATAACAGAGGCAGATTGGCTATTGAGCGTTCAAGAACAAGACTCTAATTTGTGTAAAGTCAGAGATATTTTATTAGCTGGAGAGATTGATGACCATAAAGACATTTTTAACAAATACGAAGTCCTTGGTAACAAAGTTTATCGACGCACGGAAATAGGTCGGAGGTGGGTAGTTCCTAAAACATGTATCTGGCAGGTAATTAAATATAATCACGACGATGTCGGGCATTTTGCGCTAGATAAAACCTTAGAGAGAATCAAACACAAGTACTGGTTTCCTAAAATGAAAAAAGTTGTGTCTAAATACATAAAAAATTGCATAAATTGTTTGTACAATAAAAATAAAAGCGGGAAAAAAGAAGGCGAACTATACCCTATACCTAAATACGCACGGCCTTTTCACACCCTTCATATGGACCATTTAGGCCCTTTTGTAAAAACTTCGAGAGGTAATTGTCATATCCTGGTACTTGTAGATTCATTTACAAAATTTGCATTTATCTCAGCTGTACCCAATACTAGTACAGAATGTGTCTTGAGAGAGTTAGACTGTTTATTCAAAATTTTTGGCAACCCAAAACGACTGATCACTGATGCTGGATCAGCTTATACTTCAAAGGCTTTCATAAACTACTGCAATGACAAGAACATTCGTGCCCATACAATTGCCACTGGGATGCCTAGATCCAATGGGCAAGCAGAACGCTATAACAAAACGATATTAGAAGCACTGCGTTCATTGGGCGCTGACACTGATTATGACAAATGGGACGAAGTTTTAACGACCCTCCAACAAGGCATTAATAGCACAGTACAGAGAACTATACATGCAGTCCCTAGCGAAGTATTTTTCGGCTATCGTCTAAGAATGGAGAGTGACAAGTTTTTGCCAGAAGAAGAGCAAATTATTGACATGACAAAACTACGATGTGACGTGGATACACGCATAAAGGCTGACTCTGTAAGCCAAAAGCGGATGTTTGATGCAAAACGAAGCCGTGCTACAAATTATGAACTTGGCGATTTGGTTCTTATAAAAATACCAAGCCAAAGTAACAACGGGAGCAGCACGAAGTTATTGCCAGTTTTCAAAGGACCATTTAAAATCTCAGAGATCCTAGGTAAAGACAGATACCGCGTGGCTGATTTAAGAGGTAGCGAAAGGACCAACAGGAAGTATTCCGGTATTACATGTGTTGAAAATATGAAACCATGGATTAAAATAACCGACTGGAATGATTATGCCAAGGATGTTGGCGAGAATGGTATGTAGTTTATGTTATTTTATACTTTAAAGGTATGGGTCATAGGAATGAAAATTAAACACATTGAGTATATTGTTCAAACAAGTTGTTTATTACCAATGTTTCTAATAATAGTGACAGTTCATATTTCGCTTAGTAAACTATGATCCTCTGTTCTACAACCAATGTGGCATTCCAAATCGCTTGTTACAGATGAGGTGCGACCTCGAGTCTGTGGCAAATTGAGCTGAGGCATAATTCGTACAAAATTGAGTCGGTGAACCGGAAAGCTTTGTGGTGTATGTTGACTGAGAGTCTGAGCATGCTCGTTCAAAGTCGGATGACCGAGATCAGTTATGAATTAAAACTCTGAGGCTCTTGTAATGGATTGAAACTTATGTGTTGGTTGTGTAACATTGGGAACGTTGACCATAGTCGAAATCGCTACTTGATTTTTACATTCGTTATTTATTTTCGCAGAAAACCATGTGTCTGAGGACAGACACTTTGCAGGAGGGCCGGATGTTGGCGCCACGACTTCCGGTGCTGGTTTCGTGCTTGATTTGCATGCTGGCGGAAACACGTGACATGCCACGGACGAACTAGTCCGACGAGAGCAGAGTGGGGCGGCCAATCAGCGGCCGACACGAAGCACTAGGTCGGACCAGACGCCCAAGTCGCCAACTCACTATCGTTGTGACCGCCGTCCGAATCGTTTGATTACTGGGCACGCTGCCCAATTGTTGGTAGATTATTATTTAATCAGAGTTTAAATGCATTAGAGCAAGAATTGCATATTGGTTTGTGTTGTATTTAAGATCTTTATACTCTTGTGACTTATATAAGATTTCATGATTGCCATTAACAACCCTAAATGCCAAATGCCAAAATCATAATCAATAATAATAACTTCCACGCAACACTACTGCTTCCAAACTAGGATACCCAGTACTATGGTTACCCGGCATGAACGTGACAAACATGAAAATACACCCAGACTGAGGCCTCTTGTACACGTTGTACTTGTTTTGCACGGAAATCCTTTGTTATTAAAGTCCAAGGTGGTTTTTGAACTAAGCCATGGTTACTGTCCTAAGTTTCAAGGCTATGCTTAGGTTTTACGATAAATATTTATCTTAATTATTGAGATTTATAATTCAATTCATTTATTTCAAGTATAAAAAATCATATAAAGTTGTTGTTATTGTTATTTTAATATAAGTACATATTTTTATTCTAATATTTACATTGGTCATTGCTTGCCACTTGAAGATGGCAACCATGTTTGTACGTATGCACAATCAACCTTTTCAGCTAACATTGCCGGGATGGTGCTCACAAGCACACACATACGAGTATAAACGCATACCTGGAGGCAAAGGCAGATAGCAGGGGCTGGTTTTATAACACTGCAATTAATTGTATCCTACCACAATTCGATCAGCCCACAGATCAACAAGTAGACTCTGCCACGCAATGTACTTAGAATATAACATAACATTTACATACAGGCACATACATTGCTTCTGGCCCCACACTAGAAGAATACCCTGTGTGGTGGGAACCAGAAACAACGACATCACACACATGTAAACATCCAAGACCTGAGTTTTTTTTTTTGTTTGTCCCCAGCCGGGGATCCAACCCGGGGCATCCTGCATTGTAGGGAGATGCGCTACCGCTGCGCAACAGAGGTCGTCAAATATAACTACGTACCTCGAATTACCATAGTAAATTATGAATTGTATTTTTAAACACCTATTTAGAGGCTAATAACTCCACCCATGCCGGGACTCAAACCCGCGATCTCTGGCTATCTGTGCCAGCACACTTTCCAACTAAGCTAATGGGCGACTCATCGGCATCAGTGAAATTTTGAAGCTCTTTACACTATTCTCTGTATGACGTAGAGGCAGCGACATCTGGCTGAAGCAATTTGCATCACTTGCATCCCCGAGCACCTACTTTGCAGTTAGGTTTTTACATCGGAATGATATCACTGTACCCACATGATTATTTTCTTTTTAATGCACTAACCCGTGCTAAGGAAATAGATAGGAAGTAAATAGGTTTTTAAAAATGGTCCTTAGCACGGGTTAGTGCATTAAAAAGAAAATAGTTATGAATTGTAGTTTCATGAAACTCGCCTGGGATTGCTTAGCCTATAAACGTCCCACTGCAAGACGCAGGCCTTCTCTCAAAGAGAGTACGGGCTTAATTACCACGCGTGCCCATCGCAGATTGGCAATTTAAAGCGCGTATTAACTCAGGTACTTAGGTTTCTTCACGACGTTTTCTTTCACAGTTAGCAAGAAAAACGTAGGCATTATCTCAGAGAGAATACGGGCTTAATTATCTCGCGTGCCCACCGCGGATTGGCAATTTCAAGCGCTGTGATATTTGAACACCTCAGGTACTCCGATTTCCCACAATTTCCTCACGATATTTTCCTTCACATTTAGCAAGAGTAACGTATTTTAACAACTTTTTTTTATGTTGTTAAGTTTATTAGCTCCGGGTAGCCCCTTAAGAGGTAACTTTACCTATAATCTAGTGTACGTAATGAAAAATGAAATGAAAAGCCAGAAACTGCGGCTTAATGAACATTATAAGTCAAACAAGGTGGCCATTTCAAAATCTAGATCATATTGGAGAAAAATTGGACAAAGTAACACCAAACTTTGTCTTTTCAAAGTCCCTAAATTAATAGAATTCACAAAATTATTATAGAATATAGAACTCATGCTTAAAATTATCTATTTAAATAAAACATATTAAATGTGAAAAAAAAATTCATTACAAACATAATCAACATTCACATAAAGCTTCGTCTAAAAACTCATGCTTTGAACTGACCTGAATTTCAGACACTATTGTTATCTAAATAATAAATAATAATCTCGCGAGCATACAAATCTCTAGGTTTCATTAGGCGCATGTCGAAGGATTTTAAACACGTCAAGACACTCAAAATACTATACTGCACCCTAGTCAGATCTATCTTAGAATACGCATCCCAGCTATGGAATCCCCAATATAGTACCTAAACAAACAGAATCGAATCCATTCAAAGAAAATTTATTAAATTTTTGTGCTTTCGTCTTAAGATTTACGACTCCAAGAACTATCACGACATGTGTAGGAGATTTCATTTTCTGACACTTCGGCTTAGAGGAGAGATAGCTGACGTAGTGTATTTGCAAAAGATTCCAACATCTGGTATCGACTGGTCTGAGCTACTCGGTAAGCTTCACCTAAGGGTTCCAGGCCGAGCCCGATATAAACCCCCGTTAGCAGTGCCTAAATGTTCCACAAACTTCCGACAAAATAGTTTTCTTGTGCGAGCGAGCGAGAAATTCAATAAAATTATTGCACATCATGACATAGATTTGTTCAATACAGGGGTCCACACTCTGAGACGCTTAATTAGTGCGCCATTCTTTGCAGGTGGATAAATACTAGTGTATAAATATTATATATATATATATATATATATATATATATATATATATATATATATATATATATATATATATAGTAAAATCATCATTGTAAGTGTTTGAAGCGCGAAGCATGAAGTTCATACATATTTTGATTGCGTTGTATCTATAAGCGGGAATCTGTTATTAGCTCATAGTAACCTATTTCATCTACTAGCATAATTTTGTAAGCTGATGATTCTCCAAACTGTATAAATAAATAAATAATATTATAAATTTTGGTACAAAGTGCACTTTACACACTCCTTAAACCGCGCTTCATGCAAGCTTAATATATCCTCAGGGATTTTGCAAGCCTAAATTTTGGGATCAAAAGTTTATGTTTATTTCTAGTATTTACCTATCACATCATCATATCATCATCATCGACCATTATGTCCCCACCGAGGGGAACGGGTCTCTTCCCTAAGGAAGGTATAGGTCATACTCCACCACGTTGGCCAAGTCTGGATTGGTGGAGGCTTGCAAGACCAGTGGCTGGTCTTACTGTCAGAAGTTTTCAACCTGTTCTAAGGCATCTAACTTGGCCTAACGACTGCCATCTGTCGACGGCAGCCGGCACCTGCTTAACCTGCCTTGTGAAGCACGGAACCGCTCAGAAAAATGCCACTAGCGTCAGTCATAGACGGTTTACCCATCCATGCACTGAACGCGCCCTGTGTTGCTTAACCTTCGTGAACGTTTAGGATCACTCAGGCAGCCGGGGCTAGGAGCGAGCAAGCGAATCGCTCGTAGATATGAGCGATTCGCTCTAACATCTCTAACATCCTGACCGTTGCCAGTCAGTATAGATATACTGACTGGCAACGGTCAGGATGCTAGTTCCTTTCAAGAAATCTGTCGTCGGTCTTTTCAAAGTCCTTAGTAGAAGAAGTAGAAAAAGTAGAAGTTCGTTAGCTAAGTCGAAAGTCCTCTAGCAAGGATTGCTGTAGAACGATAATTTTACGGCTTTTAAGTAAACACGAACTCTCTCACAGTTAATTAAGACTTCACGGAAAAGTTAATTATGTTTAACTGGCAGGGCGGTTTCGTGGAGGGAGCAGTACCGCGAATTTGAATGCTAATGAATTTAGATAACAGTTTTTTTTCTGAAATTAACTTTCGACTTCGCAATTTCAAGCAAATACAATTTCATTCTTAGGTGTCTCTATACCAGTTTCAACAATTTCAGTCTTAGGTTCCTAAGGATTTTAGGCTATTTGTAAAAAAACTCAAGAAGAAAACATGCGGTGGTAGCGGAACGGTAGAGCGGTGGCTTCTCATTCGGGAGGTTGTGGGTTCTAATCCCGTATCTACCAATGACTTTATTTTCTTCAAGTTACGTTCATTTGTAAGGTTAAAGTAGAAATACCACTCGATAACAGCAAAGGAAAAAATCGTTATAGGGAAGGTAATTACGTCTTCTTCTTCTTTAGGCTATATTATGTAGTCCACTGCTGGACATAGCCCCCCCCCCCTAATGAGCGCCATAGCGCCCTGCCTTCAGCTTGCCGGATCCAGCATCTGCCGGCAGGTATTCGCAATTACGTGTTATCTAATAAATAGATACGATTAGACCCATTTAATATATAACTGTGTATGATTATAGTGAGAAAACCTAAGTGTCTTAAGTGTCACAGAACTCAACGCTTGAAATCGCCAATCCACGGTGGGCACGCGTGGTGATTAAGCCCACACTTTCTCTGAGAGAAAGCCTGTGCCCTACAGCGGGACGTCAAATAAACAAAGCCTATTTAGGGCTACCCCCTAGGATTTGTTTATTTGAGCAGTTAAAATTGTCACGGGCAAGCTACAAGCAAAAGTGATGCACCTCAATTCTGATAGTACATGAGTGGTGTATGTCCTAAGCCCCACGCTCTGTGCAAGCGGGTTGGCAAAGCCGAAGATTGGGCTCAGCGGCGTATCTTAGGACAGTTGATATAGTTTACTAGCTTTTGCCCGCGACTCCGTCGGCGTGGAAAAGATTCAGGGAACAAAATTTTGCAACCCCGTTCACTCCCTTAAGTATTAAATTTTGAAAAACGGCGAAACATGTGTTCAACCAATTGTGTTGAAGAGTATTTGTTTCAAGTTTCAAGAAAATTAGACAACATTCTTTACACCTTCCATACAAATTTTGGCAACCCTTTTCGCCCCCTAAGGGTATATGCAAAATTTCAGCTTCCTAGGGCCAACGGCTTGGGCTGAGCGTTGATGAGTGAGTCAGCCAGTCAGTACTTTGAATTTTATTTATATAGATTAAGATGTACACACTGTAGCAGAGTCTTCCTACTTGTTAAACTGTGGGTTAATTGAATGAACATCAAACTGTCGTAACAAAAGATGAATTATCTCGTCACACCATACTAGTATTATAAAAGGCGAAAGTTTGTAAGTGTGTACCTTCTGCTTGTATACTCAATGTAACATAAAGATATTGCTGTGTTTTTGTGGTTAAAATAAACATTTTGTATTTTTGTATTTTGTGTTTGTATGTTTGAGCGATTTTAATTAAAATCGGTATGCAGTTAGCTGATACCTTTTACTGTTTGAAAATATGTTTTACTGTTAATACATAATTTATTTTCCCTAATTAACCGCGGGTAATACCGCGGGGCACACCTTGTAGTTATATAATACGAGCCCCTGGCTGAAGCACTTCGTACACATCAAACCTACGGCAACGGACTCCTAGAGAAGAGTATAAACCGCTAGACCGACGCGGCATTCAAATAGAGCATCCAAATAGAGCATCCACTCTCAAATTCAACATAACGCGACAACGTTGTGTCGTTTCGGAACGCATTTTAATCCAATTTTCACTATAATGAAAACAGACGACAGTAAAAAGTTCCAGCCACAGACAGTGGCCAATTTTTCCCAACAGCATTTAAGTTGAGTACGTAATGCGACAGAAACGCGGGACCGGCCACATCTGGAGCCCCCGCAAAACTTAGCGAACATAGGAATGGGCCATGTTGCACGAGGAAGCCGTTTAAACTGTGGTTTAGTTTGTAATTTGGTCAAGTCGAGAACACCTATGCGTATTAAGTCATACATAATGATTCACAATGGTCAGTGGTCCATGGGAGTGGAGCGGTGGTCACAGCACGGTAAAACGTTTGTTTTGTAAGTTACGTATATTAGTGAAAATATAGAAGCAATAGAACTCGCGTGGGGAAACCTGAGGTGTTTACATATCTCAGCGCTTGAAACCGCTAATCCACGGTGGGCACGTGCGGTGATGAAACCCATACTATCTGTGTGCTGCTATTAAGGACTTAGTTCCTTGATCTTAGGTAGTCTCTTATGTAATTCCTGGTGTACATATAATAAAGAATATTTTATCTATCTATGTCTAAACGGCATGAATGCCGAAAACGCCCGGTTTAGGTAGGTCTTAAAAAGCAAAGCCTTATCAGGCTCTTCCGAAAAAAATCAGGTAAGTGATTCCGAGTGAGCTGAAGTGGCAGTAGGCTGGCCATATCTCGCGAAGAACCGACAACCGTTGGAGTAGGCGTGTTCTTGAGTGGAGACCGCGACTCGGCAAACGTAGTTTAGGACGCCCTCCGACCAGGTGGGATGGCGATCTGCGAAAAACTGCAGGCAGATGCTGGATGCGGCAAGCTGAAGACAGGGCGCTATGGCGCTCATTAGGGGAGGGCTATGTCCAGCTGTGGACTACATAATATAGCCTGAAGAAGAAGAAAAAGTGATTCCGGCATTAAGTCAAGAAGGTCTTCATTTTATTTCTTCAATGTGTTCTCTCAGGGAGAGACGACTTTAATTATCACGTATGCCCATCACCGATCGTCAATTTTAAGCGCTAAGGTATTAGTTTTGTTCAAAGTTATTTTCGTTTTAAATAAAATTTGTTAAGCGTTATCTTATTGTATATTTTGAAAATGGTGCAAGTCTGCCCGAGTCACGTTTGGTGAAACTGGGTTATTACATAAAAAGATAAAATGTAAGATCAGTTCTGGCTGCGAGCCCAATCTCAGCGCATTCTATTCTTATGTGCTTAGTTCCAATCGCTATGCGTTTTCCATTTCATAAAATCTACGATATGTATCCATTAGATGGTCTATGTACATTTCTTTCTAGCAGGTGATAATGTTGTTGTAGTCTAATTGTTATTGATTGATCAAAATCTGAGCATTGCAAATAGTTACATCTTTCCCATGCTATACGGAGCAAAGGCCTGGCCCAAGATTCTGTTCAATGAAAATTGCACGAACGTATTGCACGGAATTTAATTTCTTTGCTACTTTATGTCTAAGCCCGCACAAGTATCAAACCTCCAGGGCGCCAATGGTATAAAAAATCACGGCACGTGACCTATCCATTTATCTGTCGTTGTAGTGTAATGCACTTATAGAATTAAAGCCCAGGATACTACTCAGACTATGTCTAAACAGAAGCGTTTGACATGTAAGTGGACTGCCAATTGAAACTACTATAAATACATGTTCTGTAAAAAGTTAAAAAGTATACAAAACCGGCGTGCTTGCATTCAATGAATAATGATCGTTGATGAAGCGAAATCGATCTGTCAGCATCGTGGCTAGTGGCAAACTTTGCCTACCCCTTCGGGATACAGGCATGAGCCAGTACAGTGCATGTTTTGTAATAATTATGAAAAGTCTTCTGTGAAAAGATTAGGTTCGGTAAGCCTGTAACGGTGCAAACGTCTTTACACCATTCTTTTTCTCTTTGCTTTGCTTTACAAGCCTAAAAATAGATACAATATCTGTGACGTCAGGACCTGGTCGCTACTGTGCGTCACACCATTTCTAATTGAAAATAGATCCACATTGAAAAACAAACAGCAATGAATCTAAAAATACAATGCTGAAAGCGGCTTTGTTTTCCATCACGAATCAATGCAAGAACTAACTACAGACCAACACAGGCCAAAATTTTTGTATAATAAGAATAAGTACTTTTATTGTACAATAAAAGTACATATTATTTAAATATATACTTTTATTTTAAATAAAAAAATAAAACTTACAATGCGGTAGCCTTAGTGCCATAAGCATAACATTATTCAACAACTTTTTTTGGTATTAAATTATGAGCTACGTCGATTTGATAAACTTAACTCTGTCACCTCTGCTTACAATTTGAGGGTTTTAAACAGTCTCATTATCACACCACGAGTATCAATGTACTATTCACAAGTAAGTTTGTGCATTCTTAGTCAGTAAGGGACAGGAGTTAAATTATGGGTTTTATGATGATGACGATGTACTCCACACGATTCCGTTGACGGCGACACCTTGGCAATTATACATTTGGGCTATCATGGGTTATTATAGGATGGTTAGCACACACTATCTGAAGCGAATCAAGGGCCAACCCACCAGTGCCATAATTATTCATTAACTCCATAAACATGACAATCTATAATAGGAGCTAATCTGCCTGGGGACTTATTTACACAGGATAGGTTGACATGATATCATACCTTTGTATGTCCCTACTGCTAGTGCACGGATCTCTTCCTGCATCGCAGGAAGGTTAGGCCATACTCCACCACGGGGGCCTAGTCCGGGTTGGTGGAGGATTGTAAGACGGCGAGCCTTGCTGTCAAAAGTTATCAAGCCACAGAAGTTTTCAGAAAAAATGCCACTAGCGGGTTGGTCACTCATAAAGCATCTAACCGCGCCTGTTTTTGCTTAACCCTGATTGAGTCTAATCACTTGGTTCCACTAGGCCACTAGCGCCTCAAATCGGTTCCATTAAGCAACGTGTGCTTCGGTAAACATAACACAAACTCAAGCCTATATCCCGTAGGGATAGGCAGCGTTCTGCTTCTGCCACTTGTAACGATTCTGACAGATATCTTTCGCTTCATCACAGAGGAAAGCTTCATCAGCAGTTGTTTGTTTAGCTTCCTGAGCTAAAATAATTCGAATTTTCGCTTCCGAGAAAAAAGTTTTTTATATATGGACGGACGTACAGACAAACACATGTCGTAGGCATAGCGATATCGGCACCTTTTGACCACGGAAGCCTCTGGTTTGCGCAAGGCCTGTGGCCCACTGTACTCAAAAGATATATGAATAAAGCACGCGGACGGAAGGGTGGCGACTGGCGATGCAATAGGGTGTGCGTGGGAGGCACGGTGGCAAACACCCACCACTCCGACAACAGAGCTAAGGCTACAGGCATAAAGCTCAGGTTTCTTTGGCAGCGCATAAAAGTTAAATTGCTTGTCAGAGGTAGTTATAGGTTATTATAGAGAGGCTATATTTAGCTGGTACTGGAACCTGAATGACATTTTAGAGCTGAAGGTTCGAGTTTGAAATTGAATTCAGTACACTGCGCTGGATGTTTTACCAAGAAGTGGGCGACATCTGCGCTGAGATCTGAGGAAGATACAGAGCGATGTAAGTGCTATACAGGGTGTAATTAAATCCTCAGATCCGGTAATAGATATGATATAGATATATTTAATGAGTAACAGAAGAACAAGAGAGAAGCGCTCGTGGCCTAGTCGAACAGAGTGGTTGGAATCAATCACTCGAGTTAAGCAACAACAGGTGCGGTCAGGTGCTGGATGGGAGACCGTCCCGTTACAGCCGGCACTTTTCCGAGCGCTTCCGTGCTTCGCAAGGCACGTTAAGCCGTAGGTGCCGGCTGTCATGTAATGGCAGTCGTTAGGCCATGTCAGAGGCCTTATGGGCGGCCTGATAACTTCTGACAGTAAGGCCCGCCACTGTCTTACAATCCTCCACCAACCCGGACTTGGCCCCCGTGGTGGAGTATGGCCTAACCTTCCTGCAATGCAGGAAGAGACCCGTGCCCCAGCAGTGGGGACAAACAGGGTTGCAATCGATCGATTGACCAACAGACATCGGTATACGTGTAAAGTTATGCTAGTTTACAGGTTGACTTAGATATTAAGAATACGGAATTTTTTATCGCATTAGAAACCAAGCTAGGTAGATCCTGTGTTATGGTTTCTAACGCCCCCATTCGGTTATCATTAAGTCAAATTTAAATTTAAATACAGCAAATCTAGATAATAACTAATTTCTTTCCTTTTTTCATTGACAGTAATCTGCTCCCACATTACGCGTACCAAATGTAGAGCGATCCCAATCGTGTATTTGTCAAATCCCATATAAATTGCTATCATAATGCCATGGTTCTAACAGGATTCGGTGAGCGCAATTAGGTCGCAGATACTGTTTTAAAAAACCTATTTAGAGGCTAAAAATTCCACCTATGCCGTGACTCGAACCTCTTTACAATACTCTCTGTATTACGTACAGGCAGCAACATCTGGCTGAAGTAATTTGCATCACTTGCAGCAGATACTCTCCGAGTTTTATTTAATCGTTTGAAAGTGCGGGTAGAACAACATTTATAAGAATAGCAATCGATATCAACCCTTTATATGTCCCCACTGTTGGGGCACGGGTCTCTTCCTGTATGGTAGGAAGGTTAGGCCATACTCCACGGGGGCCAGGTCCGGGTTGGTGGAGGATTGTAAGACAGTGGCGGGCCTTACTGTCAGAAGTTATCAAGCCGCCCATAAGGCCTCTGACATGGCTTAACGACTGCCATTACATGACAGCCGGCACAAACGGCTTAACGTGCCTTGCGAAGCACGGAAGCGCTCTGAAAAAATGCCACTAGCGGTAGTCACGAGATGGTCACCCATCCAGTACCCGACCGCGCCTGTTGTTGCTTAACCCAAGTGATTGATTCCAATCACTCGGTTCCGCTAGGCCACGAGCGCTTCCACAATAGCAATAAACCAAAAGATTTCTACATCAATCAGCTCGGAGTGGTGGTTTCGCAGGCTTTTCAATCGAGAGGTCGTAAGCTCGAATCCCGGCGTATACCAAAGACTTTTCCGGCACTGGGATTGTGTATAAATCATACACGTGGATCTTGTTAGATAGATGCAAAGGTCAAAGTGACAACTTCGAAGTTGCGAGAAAATACCAGCTGTTTCATAATAAAGTTTCCAACGCGGCATTAAAATGTACGGAATATCTGTTATTTTCTCTGTGATTTCAAAGTGTTCCTATATTGACAAGTAAAACAGTACATCGACATCAACCCTTGTATGTCCCCACTGCTGGGGCACGGGTCTCTTCCAGCATCGCAGCAAGGTTAGGTCATAGTGCACCGCCTAGTGCACCGCCGGGGCCAAGTCTGGGTTGGTGGAGGTTTGTAAGACAGTGGCGGGTCTTACTGTCTACTGTAAGAAGTTATAAGGCCTCAAATATGGCTTAGCGACTGCCATTACATGACAGCTGGTTGCGAAGCACGGAAGCGCTCGGAAAAATTCCACTAGCGGTAGTCACGGACGGTTACCCATCGGTTGTTGCTTAACTAAAGTGATTGAAAACAAGTACATAAAATATACTTAGTTACACAACTTTGATAATATAATAGTTACACAACTTTGATATAAATTTGAAATGCAGCAACGTATTTAAAGTCCGTGCCACTTGAACATTACTTTATTTATTTAAAAAAAAAATTGCACTATGTAATGTAAAAGGGTGTGCTTAATGCAAGAAGCTATCTGTTTAGCATACCTTTGGTAGTGAAGAGACCGGAAAAGGGTTGTGCAAGAATAAAAAGGTGAAATGCAATAAAAAAAATTGATTTAAAAGAAGTCCTATCGGTTTGGATGAGTCAATTTAAATTAATCAACACGTATTCGCTGCTGAAAAGCAGAGCCAATTTTTGTCGCGAAAATCAATTATATTTTACAGAAATGGTCGTATAATTTAATTAAGACGCTTATATGTTTACATTTTCACGTTTAAAAAGGTGGTCGTAGCGGAAAAACCTGTTATGGCGCAAAAAGCCGTAGTTGCGGAAAAAGCCGTAGTTGCGAAAAAAGCCGTAGGTGCGGAAAAAGCCGTGGTAGCGTAAAATCCGGTAGCGGAAAAGGGGTAATAGCGAAAACAGCGGTTGTAGCGGAAAAAAATAGTGGTAACGCAAATAGCGGTGGTAGCGGAAAAAGCAGTGGTAGCGAAGTGCTAGAACGTCAAAACGTCGGCTTCTCATTCGGGAGATCGTGGGTTCTAATCCCGGCCGATTGACTTAAGACTTTGTTCTAAGTTACGTACCTACTCTTAGTATCTAAAGTGTTAAAGCTCGCTGCGTACAATGCCCCAACTATGAGTCTAAGTGCGGAAATCGCAGATCTGATTATTATTTAAATATATGTACATTATATCGTAGGTAACTATAAATAACTATATTCTCGCACTCCCTTGCTGTTTGTTATCAATATATTTTCGATTTAATTATTTATGTACATGCACCACGTACCGACTATATTCTTCATGCAATCCACTCCATCCAAAGGTTGTCTGGAAGAGATCGCTCTTAGTGATAAGACCGCCAATTGTATAACCTTACTTAGATTTAAGAATCATGGTTGTAATATTTTTCTGTTTGTGCAATAAAGTGTTCTCTATCTATCTATCTATCTATCTATCTATCTATCTATCTATCTATCTATCTATCTATCTATCTATCTATCTATCTATCTATCTATCTATCTATCTATCTATCTATCTATCTATCTATCTATCTATCTATCTATCTATCTATCTATCTATCTATCTATCTATCTATCTATCTATCTATCTATCTATCTATCTATCTATCTATCTATCTATCTATCTATCTATCTATCTATCTATCTATCTATCTATCTATCTATCTATCTATCTATCTATCTATCTATCTATCTATCTATCTATCTATCTATCTATCTATCTATCTATCTATCTATCTATCTATCTATCTATCTATCTATCTATCTATCTATCTATCTATCTATCTATCTATCTATCTATCTATCTATCTATCTATCTATCTATCTATCTATCTATCTATCTATCTATCTATCTATCTATCTATCTATCTATCTATCTATCTATCTATCTATCTATCTATCTATCTATCTATCTATCTATCTATCTATCTATCTATCTATCTATCTATCTATCTATCTATCTATCTATCTATCTATCTATCTATCTATCTATCTATCTATCTATCTATCTATCTATCTATCTATCTATCTATCTATCTATCTATCTATCTATCTATCTATCTATCTATCTATCTATCTATCTATCTATCTATCTATCTATCTATCTATCTATCTATCTATCTATCTATCTATCTATCTATCTATCTATCTATCTATCTATCTATCTATCTATCTATCTATCTATCTATCTATCTATCTATCTATCTATCTATCTATCTATCTATCTATCTATCTATCTATCTATCTATCTATCTATCTATCTATCTATCTATCTATCTATCTATCTATCTATCTATCTATCTATCTATCTATCTATCTATCTATCTATCTATCTATCTATCTATCTATCTATCTATCTATCTATCTATCTATCTATCTATCTATCTATCTATCTATCTATCTATCTATCTATCTATCTATCTATCTATCTATCTATCTATCTATCTATCTATCTATCTATCTATCTATCTATCTATCTATCTATCTATCTATCTATCTATCTATCTATCTATCTATCTATCTATCTATCTATCTATCTATCTATCTATCTATCTATCTATCTATCTATCTATCTATCTATCTATCTATCTATCTATCTATCTATCTATCTATCTATCTATCTATCTATCTATCTATCTATCTATCTATCTATCTATCTATCTATCTATCTATCTATCTACCTATCTATCTATCTATCTATCTATCTATCTATCTATCTATCTATCTATCTATCTATCTATCTATCTATCTATCTATCTATCTATCTGACTTAACCCGGTTTTTAAGATTCAGAATTTATTGTTTATATATAAGGTAAATGTGACTGGTATATACTTTACTTCTGTTCATAGCGGAGTGTCTGGTGTTCTCAATCGCAGTTGCAGTTTCTTACGTCAATAGAACTTTACGTCAAACGCAATTTACTATTTAGCTAGTCTTCCTTGACTGAAACTTTACCTTAAACTCTCGAGATTTCTTGGATTCAGATTCTTGGTTAGTCAGTATTTTAGCGATTGCCTGGTAGGTAAATTTGCACGTTTGTATTGCACGGAATTTAATTTCTTTGCTACTTTATGTCTAAGCCCGCACAAGTATCAAACCTCCAGGGCGCCAATGGTATAAAAAATCACGGCACGTGACCTATCCATTTATCTGTCGTTGTAGTGTAATGCACTTATAGAATTAAAGCCCAGGATACTACTCAGACTATGTCTAAACAGAAGCGTTTGACATGTAAGTGGACTGCCAATTGAAACTACTATAAATACATGTTCTGTAAAAAGTTAAAAAGTATACAAAACCGGCGTGCTTGCATTCAATGAATAATGATCGTTGATGAAGCGAAATCGATCTGTCAGCAGCGTGGCTAGTGGCAAACTTTGCCTACCCCTTCGGGATACAGGCATGAGCCAGTACAGTGCATGTTTTGTAATAATTATGAAAAGTCTTCTGTGAAAAGATTAGGTTTGGTAAGCCTGTAACGGTGCAAACGTCTTTACACCATTCTTTTTCTCTTTGCTTTGCTTTACAAGCCTAAAAATAGATACAATATCTGTGACGTCAGGACCTGGTCGCTACTGTGCGTCACACCATTTCTAATTGAAAATAGATCCACATTGAAAAACAAACAGCAATGAATCTAAAAATACAATGCTGAAAGCGGCTTTGTTTTCCATCACGAATCAATGCAAGAACTAACTACAGACCAACACAGGCCAAAATTTTTGTATAATATGTACTTTTATTGTACAATAAAAGTACATATTATTTAAATATATACTTTTATTTTAAATAAAAAAATAAAACTTACAATGCGGTAGCCTAAGTGCCATAAGCATAACATTATTCAACAACTTTTTTTGGTATTAAATTATAAACTACGTCGATTTGATAAACTTAACTCTGTCACCTCTGCTTACAATTTGAGGGTTTTAAACAGTCTCATTATCACACCACGAGTATCAATGTACTATTCACAAGTAAGTTTGTGCATTCTTAGTCAGTAAGGGACAGGAGTTAAATTATGGGTTTTATGATGATGACGATGTACTCCACACGATTCCGTTGACGGCGACACCTTGGCAATTATACATTTGGGCTATCATGGGTTATTATAGGATGGTTAGCACACACTATCTGAAGCGAATCAAGGGCCAACCCACCAGTGCCATAATTATTCATTAACTCCATAAACATGACAATCTATAATAGGAGCTAATCTGCCTGGGGACTTATTTACACAGGATAGGTTGACATGATATCATACCTTTGTATGTCCCTACTGCTAGTGCACGGATCTTTTCCTGCATTGCAGGAAGGTTAGGCCATACTCCACCACGGGGGCCTAGTCCGGATTGGTGGAGGATTGTAAGACGGCGAGCCTTGCTGTCAAAAGTTATCAAGCCACAGAAGTTTTCAGAAAAAATGCCACTAGCGGGTTGGTCACTCATAAAGCATCTAACCGCGCCTGTTTTTGCTTAACCCTGATTGAGTCTAATCACTTGGTTCCACTAGGCCACTAGCGCCTCAAATCGGTTCCATTAAGCCACGTGTGCTTCGGTAAACATAACACAAACTCAAGCCTATATCCCGTAGGGATAGGCAGCGTTCTGCTTCTGCCACTTGTAACGATTCTGACAGATATCTTTCGCTTCATCACAGAGGAAAGCTTCATCAGCAGTTGTTTGTTTAGCTTCCTGAGCTAAAATAATTCGAATTTTCGCTTCCGAGAAAAAAAGTTTTTTATATATGGACGGACGTACAGACAAACACATGTCGTAGGCATAGCGATATCGGCACCTTGTGGCCACGGAAGCCTCTGGTTTGCGCAAGGCCTGTGGCCCACTGTACTCAAAAGATATATGAATAAAGCATGCGGACGGAAGGGTGGCGACTGGCGATGCAATAGGGTGTGCGTGGGAGGCACGGTGGCAAACCCCCATCACTCCGATAACAGAGCTAAGGCTACAGGCATAAAGCTCAGGTTTCTTTGGCAGCGCATAAAAGTTAAATTGCTTGTCAGAGGTAGTTATAGGTTGTTATAGAGAGGCTATATTTAGCTGGTACTGGAACCTGAATGACATTTTAGAGCTGAAGGTTCGAGTTTGAAATTGAATTCAGTACACTGCGCTGGATGTTTTACCAAGAAGTGGGCGACATCTGCGCTGAGATCTGAAGAAGATACAGAGCGATGTAAGTGCTATACAGGGTGTAATTAAATCCTCAGATCCGGTAATAGATAAGATATAGATATATTTACTGAGTAACAGAAGAACAAGAGAGAAGCGCTCGTGGCCTAGTCGAACAGAGTGGTTGGAATCAATCACTCGAGTTAAGCAACAACAGGTGCGGTCAGGTGCTGGATGGGAGACCGTCCCGTTACAGCCGGCACTTTTCCGAGCGCTTCCGTGCTTCGCAAGGCACGTTAAGCCGTGGTTAGGCCATGTCAGAGGCCTTATGGGCGGCCTGATAACTTCTGACAGTAAGGCCCGCCACTGTCTTACAATCCTCCACCAACCCGGACTTGGCCCCCGTGGTGGAGTATAGCCTAACCTTCCTGCAATGCAGGAAGAGACCCGTGCCCCAGCAGTGGGGACATACAGGGTTGCAATCGATCGATTGACCAACAGACATCGGTATACGTGTAAAGTTATGCTAGTTTACAGGTTGACTTAGATATTAAGAATACGGAATTTTTTATCGCATTAGAAACCAAGCTAGGTAGATCCTGTGTTATGGTTTCTAACGCCCCCATTCGGTTATCATTAAGTCAAATTTAAATTTAAATACAGCAAATCTAGATAAAAACTAATTTCTTTCCTTTTTAGGGTTCCGTACCTCAAAAGGAAAAAACGGAACCCTTATAGGATCACTTTGTTGTCCGTCTGTCCGTCCGTCCGTCTGTCAAGACCCTTTTTCTCAGGAACGCGTGGAGGTATGAAGCTGAAATTTATATCAATTACTCAGGTCTACTGTCCCTTGAAGCTGTGAAAAAATCAAACTTCTAAGCCAACGCAATCAAAAGATACAGCCGTTTATGCCGCAAATTTTCGACACTTGCAAGGGAATCAAAACCTACAGGGTGCTTCCCGTGAACTCAGAATCTTGAAATTTGGTACGAAGCAACGTCTTATAGCATAGATAAAGGAAAAATTACGAAAACCATAAATTTTTAGTTACATCACATAATATATTTTTTTTAATAATTTTAAACTTACTACCCATTTCCTCAAAAACGCGTAGAGGTATTAAATTGAAATTCATACCAAATACTCAGGTCTATAATACAGGTTTGTACGGAACCCTCGGTGCGCGAGTCTGACTCTCACTTGGCCGGTTTTTTCATTTACAGTAATCTGCTCCCACATTACGCGTACCAAATGTAGAGCGATCCCAATCGTGTATTTGTCAAATCCCATATAAATTGCTATCATAATGCCATGGTTCTAACAGGATTCGGTGAGCGCAATTAGGTCACAGACACTGTTTTAAAAAACCTATTTAGAGGCTAAAAATTCCACCCATGCCGTGACTCGAACCCGCGACCTCTGGCTAACCGTATTACGTATTTACTCTCTGTATTACGTACAGGCAGCAACATCTGGCTGAAGTAATTTGCATCACTTGCAGCAGATACTATCCGAGTTTTATTTAAATCGTTTGAAATTGCGGGTAGAACAACATTTACAACAATAACAATCGATATCAACCCTTTATATGTCCCCACTGTTGGGGCATCGGGTTGGTGGAGGATTGTAAGACAGTGGCGGGCCTTACTGTCAGAAGTTATCAAGCCGCCCATAAGGCCTCTGACATGGCTTAACGACTGCCATTACATGACAGCCGGCACCAACGGCTTAACGTGCCTTGCGAAGCACGGAAGCGCTCCGAAAAAATGCCACTAGCCGTAGTCACGAGATGGTCACCCATCCAGTACCCGACCGCGCCTGTTGTTGCTTAGTGCAGTGAGTGGTGGTTTCGCAGGCTTTTCAATCGGGAGGTCGTAAGCTCGAATCCCGGCGTATACCAAAGACTTTTCTGGCACTGGGATTGTGTATAAATCATACACGTGGATCTTGTTAGATAGATGCAAAGGTCAAAGTGACAACTTCGAAGTTGCGAGAAAATACCAGCTGTTTCATAATAAAGTTTCCAACGCGGCAATAAAATGTACGGAATATCTGTTATTTTCTCTGTGATTTCAAAGTTTTCCTATATTGACAAGTAAAACAGTACATCGACATCAACCCTTGTATGTCCCCACTGCTGGGGCACGGGTCTCTTCCAGCATCGCAGCAAAGTTAGGTCATAGTGCACCGCCGGGGCCAAGTCTGGGTTGGTGGAGGTTTGTAAGACAGTGGCGGGTCTTGTTTTCAATCACTTTAGTTAGGCAACAACAGTCGCGGTCAGGTGCAGGATGGGTACGGTTACCCATCCTGCACCGTGTCCTAGTCCGTGACTACCGCTAGTGGAATTTTTCCGAGCGCTTCCGTGCTTCGCAAACAGCTTTCATGTAATGGCAGTCGCTAAGCCATATCTGAGGCCTATGTATTAAATTATGTTGTTTTCGTGTTGTAAAGTTGATTTATTTTTTAACTGTGTCTTTTGTTTTTTTTTTCTTTGTAATTATTTTTTTATTTTTGTAATTGGTTTGAGTGTTTTTTTGTTTTGTTTTGAGTATTGTGTCGTCAAATAAATACACTTTCTTTCTTTCTTTCAATCCACTCCATCCAAAGGTTGTCTGGAAGAGATCGCTCTTAGCGATAAGACCGCCAATTGTATAACATTACTTAGATTTAAGAATCATGGTTGTAATATTTTTCTGGTTCTATCTATCTATCTATCTATCTATCTATCTATCTATCTATCTATCTATCTATCTATCTATCTATCTATCTATCTATCTATCTATCTATCTATCTATCTATCTATCTATCTATCTATCTATCTATCTATCTATCTATCTATCTATCTATCTATCTATCTATCTATCTATCTATCTATCTATCTATCTATCTATCTATCTATCTATCTATCTATCTATCTATCTATCTATCTATCTATCTATCTATCTATCTATCTATCTATCTATCTATCTATCTATCTATCTATCTATCTATCTATCTATCTATCTATCTATCTATCTATCTATCTATCTATCTATCTATCTATCTATCTATCTATCTATCTATCTATCTATCTATCTATCTATCTATCTATCTATCTATCTATCTATCTATCTATCTATCTATCTATCTATCTATCTATCTATCTATCTATCTATCTATCTATCTATCTATCTATCTATCTATCTATCTATCTATCTATCTATCTATCTATCTATCTATCTATCTATCTATCTATCTATCTATCTATCTATCTATCTATCTATCTATCTATCTATCTATCTATCTATCTATCTATCTATCTATCTATCTATCTATCTATCTATCTATCTATCTATCTATCTATCTATCTATCTATCTATCTATCTATCTATCTATCTATCTATCTATCTATCTATCTATCTATCTATCTATCTATCTATCTATCTATCTATCTATCTATCTATCTATCTATCTATCTATCTATCTATCTATCTATCTATCTATCTATCTATCTATCTATCTATCTATCTATCTATCTATCTATCTATCTATCTATCTATCTATCTATCTATCTATCTATCTATCTATCTATCTATCTATCTATCTATCTATCTATCTATCTATCTATCTATCTATCTATCTATCTATCTATCTATCTATCTATCTATCTATCTATCTATCTATCTATCTATCTATCTATCTATCTATCTATCTATCTATCTATCTATCTATCTATCTATCTATCTATCTATCTATCTATCTATCTATCTATCTATCTATCTATCTATCTATCTATCTATCTATCTATCTATCTATCTATCTATCTATCTATCTATCTATCTATCTATCTATCTATCTATCTATCTATCTATCTATCTATCTATCTATCTATCTATCTATCTATCTATCTATCTATCTATCTATCTATCTATCTATCTATCTATCTATCTATCTATCTATCTATCTATCTATCTATCTATCTATCTATCTATCTATCTATCTATCTATCTATCTATCTATCTATCTATCTATCTATCTATCTATCTATCTATCTATCTATCTATCTATCTATCTATCTATCTATCTATCTATCTATCTATCTATCTATCTATCTATCTATCTATCTATCTATCTATCTATCTATCTATCTATCTATCTATCTATCTATCTATCTATCTATCTATCTATCTATCTATCTATCTATCTATCTATCTATCTATCTATCTATCTATCTATCTATCTATCTATCTATCTATCTATCTATCTATCTATCTATCTATCTATCTATCTATCTATCTATCTATCTATCTATCTATCTATCTATCTATCTATCTATCTATCTATCTATCTATCTATCTATCAATCTATCTGACTTAACCCGGTTTTAAAGATTCAGAATTTATTGTTTATATATAAGGTAAATGTGACTGGTATAAACTTTACTTCTGTTCATAGCGGAGTGTCTGGTGTTCTCAATCGCAGTTGCAGTTTCTTACGTCAATAGAACTTTACGTCAAACGCAATTTACTATTTAGCTAGTCTTCCTTGACTGAAACTTTACCTTAAACTCTCGAGATTTCTTGGATTCAGATTCTTGGTTAGCCAGTATTTTAGCGATTGCCTGGTAGGTAAATTGTAGATAGCTCTAACAGCCCTTTTTAGGAGAACGAAAACAGTTTTCCCATAGTAAAATCCCATATGACATAATACTGTGGAACTAACTGAAATAGACTAGTCTCGCAGTTGACACATCTGTTAGTTGCCTAATTTTTCTAACTGCATATGCTGCTGATCTCAAACTACCCGCTAGACGCCATTGCAGTTTAGAATTTACTGTAATGCATAAAACACCGTGAACTCTAAGTCTAGTCCGTCATCAGCTATTATTAAACTCGTGTTCACTTTTTTTAGGGTCCCCTACGGCAAATCGAAAAACAATACATCGATTGCCAACTGATCGACCACTTTAGATTGACCATTCATAACATCGAAAGCTTTATAAATCAACCGTTTAAAAGATCGCTGTATCAATGTATCGAATACTTAAAACATCGACTAATCATTTATTCATACGTTCATTAGATCGAAAAGTCCAACGTCAGAAAGTGCATACTTACTTTTATTTGGACTTTTTTCATTAAACTTGACTTAACTACTGTCGATCAATTGACAATCGATGCATTGTTAGTTGACTTGGCATATGGGACCCCTTTTTTACACTGGGAAACTTTTCTTACATTGAGCAGATTTTTTTACATTGGGCATTTCAACAGCTCAGCTTGTATCTTTTGCTGTTTAGAAATTGTTTACATCGATTTTATAACTACTTGTATTTAAGCATCGAGCCTTTCTGTCTTGCCAGTTACTAATGAAAATATACAGGGTGATCAAAAAAATGTATTGCTCTAAATATTGTCTTATAATTACTGCCCTCGGTAATCTCAGCCAAGGTTTACTCAAGTTCACTAGTTCAGGTTCAGTTCAGGATCAGGTTTACTCCTTCACCGCTAGGTATCGCTTATATACAAATAATCCTTATTTATCTCAGGTCAGCTTACGCGGCATGTAAGGTATATTCAGTGATCGTTTAGCTGTTTGCAGAGCTATCCAAGGATAAATTCCACAGAACACTGTTTTGTGGACCACCGTGTGAATGGCCAATCCGCGGTGGGCACTCGTGGCAATTAAGCCCATACTAAAGCCTGTTTCCTGCAGTGAGACGTGTGTCGATACCGATGTTTTCTGGGTCATAGTACGTGATAGGCGTACGCAATGTACCAGCCTATTTTCACAATATTTTCAATTATTTAAAAGAGCCTTTAGCCTCTATTGAGCAATAGATACCGCTGAACCAACAAGGCCATCAAATGGCAGCATCACGCACCTTTCGAGCTGGCGATTTGCGAGCAATTGGAAAGCTATTCACTTAGCGAAAAACTCAATTCAGAAACTGGCCCTAAAACCCAACTCAAAAAAACCCAGGTCTTGGATGTTCATGTTTGTGATGTCGCTGTTTCTAGTTCCCACGACACAGGGTATCCTAGTGTGAGGCCAGAAGCAATGTATGTGCCAGTATGTAAATGTTATGTTATGTTAGATTGTATACAATGAACTAGTTTACTCCGGATAGGTGCATGGCGCCGCCGTCCCCACAGGTTGCGTAACCCGATGACAGTTCGCAAATCGAAGCGCAGCCGCCGGCGGGGCGCCGCGGGGCCGTCGAACCCGTTCGTTCGCGATGCATTTCGGCAAGGGGGTCGGGTGGACCCCCCGCGTCTTGCGATTAGGGCTGCCAACCCTACGGGTTCCGGGTTCAACCGGGGCATAGAGTCTAATAAACGCATAAATGTTCGGATATTAATTAATTGATGTTATTTCGTAGTCTGCTAAGCAATTTCAATACGATGTCATAGCATTATTTATTAGCTGTTACTGTGTGATTGAGTAAGAAACATTACTTGGAATAATTGGTCCGATATTAATCAATTGATTTTATTTCGTAGAGTGCTAAGCAATTGCAATACGATCTCATAGCATTATTTATTAGCTGTTACAGTGTAATTGAGTAAGAAACATTAGTTTCACATTTAAAATATTAGTATATACTCAATTCTCAATCATCAACCCATTATGTCCCCACTGAGGGGCACGGGTCTCTTCCCTGAGGCAGGTATCGGCCATACTCCACCACGGGTACCGAGTTCGGATAATTGGGCAGGGCCTGGTGTAACGGACCAAGGTCCATACAAGTGCTCACGATCGTTGATATAAATTTGAATTGTGTTCTGTGCGAGTTTCGTTCGAGATAGGTTACTTAGTAAAATCGCGGTAACACAATTTAACGAGATTGATTAGGTAGGTAGGCACTTTAGTCGTTGGAAGGTCCTTAACATTAAAGTTAGGCATTACAATAAATCTATAAATACAACAAATAAGTTTCGTAGCGGGGCCGCTTTCTGGGGATTTGTTGAGGTTTGGTTGTGTACTAATCGACATTTCCGTTATTAGTCATAAAAAGAAAAGAAAAACATTCCGCTTGCTGGGTGAGGCTGGGTTCGATCCCGCGGCCTTCCGGTGGAGATCGGCGTCTGTCGCCGCTGGGCCAATTTGCATTTAAACAAAACAAAATTATGCAATAGGATTCCTTATGTAGTAGTCTATTCGAGGACTGAAATACAGCTAGACATTATTTTGTTTTCTAACAGGGTTTGTTATACCTAGATTAAATTGTGCAACAAGAATTTAGGGATGACTAAATAAATAGTGGAATAAAATAATAAGTTACAACGACATCTGCAGTGGACGAACGCACAACTAATAGACTATCAATTAGAAAAACTCGTCCGCTACCTATCACTTGTATACTTGTAGGCATTTCATCCTAACAGATAGATGGCGCTATCGGCGGCTGGGAAGTAGATTCCCTTCAACGGCTTTCAAATCAAATGTTAATTGCTATCACTATTAAAATAGTAGATTATAAGTACAAATTTCAATATCTTTATTCTTTTTGCACGCGCTTGTATATTTTAAAAGCATTTATTTACCTAGTAGTTAAGTAGGTAAAATTCCGTGTTGAGGTAATGTTATGGTTATCAAAGTATACTGAGTTATTCACAGCGATTTTATGTTAGTGATTTGAAGACAGAAAACCATACAAAAAGATATAGATAAGAATAATCTCTAAAACATTTAATTTAGCCCCTACCTAGGAGAGAATAGAATCACTAAACGATAATTATTGTTACGTTTAAACTCTGTAGTATGTCGATAATACATATTGTTATGAAGGGAAACTAATTTATAACACCCCGATGTAACATCAGAGACTTGGTAAAAGTATTATATTCACTTAAACAATAAAAATTACTAAAACTTATAATCAATCAAATAACTACTAACTCCATCTAGGTGAGAATAGGTTCACTAAACTTTCTTTAATCCTACTTTCAATTTCTTTAAAAAGCTTTTAATATGTCTTGTCATGAAAGAAAACTAATGTATAACGCACCGATGTAATATTAGAGACTTTGTAAAAGTAATATATTCACTTAAACAATTAATTTAATAAAACTCAATAAATCAAAATAACTACTAGCTCCATCTAGCCGAGACTGAGATCACTAAATGTTCTTTACGGCTGCTTTCAGAGGTTATTAATGTGTCTTGTCGTGAAAGGAAACTAATCACATCGATGTAATATTGTCTCTGTAAAAAAATGGTCTATTCACAAAAACAAAATAAAAAAAACATCTAGTTTCATTTGAGAATGGATATTAAACTATCTAGGCTAGTGTTGGGGTTGAATGATTTAAACAAAAGAAAAAGAACTCGAATGATTCCCTTCATATCCCTTTTTATATCTAGATCACCTATACGTAATCTCGTATGATAATCAATCATAAACTTAATGTCTATAAAAGAAACCACATGGTCTCATTCCGTTCCGCGTTAGTAACCGGCGGCGCCGACTGCCGAGACACGTACCTACAGTTAGGCGAGTGACGCACGTATAAGGTAGGTATTAATCGGACGGTACGCGGGTTCGATTCCGTTCAACTTTTTTAAAACAACCATGCACGTCGCTTGGGACAGTATGGGACTAATGTTGTAATGTATGTTTCTGTTGTATAACAGTTATTATTCTTAATATAATTTGTCCAAGGTAGTAATTTCTATTTTGATTGTTTATTGATTTTCTTTCATAGTTATATGCCTTCGATAGTCTTGTCACGTTATTTATTTCAATAAAATCAAAATTTCAAAGTATAGTAACTTAATACCATAATATTTGCGAATGGTGTAATTATTTATTATTGTTGCTAGAGGGATAGCTAAAGTTGTTACTTGTAAATTGGAATGAAACATGACATGTAATATATTAAGTCACGAACTGCTAAAGAGCTATTTTTTTCAATGTTCGGGAAAGGAATTGAATCATTCATCACTTTTGAAATGTAGCATTTAGGGCATCCCTAATAATTAAATATTATTGAACGCAGCTTCTTCTCGTATTCTTACAGGGTTGCGTGTGTGAGTTTAGAGTATTGCTGTATTGGTGGGTTGTAGTTCTCCGATTAGCCGATTCCGGTTTTGGCGCCACTGGTTGCCGCGGCGCCTACTAAAATGATTATAACGTTTCAATTCGCAATTGTAGCCTAAGTAGAGTATTTCTAGGTAAATCTGTACTAAATTGAAAGGATGTTTTAACACAAACATTACGATAAACCTTTATATTAACAGAAGTTAGTTAGTTGTCCGTAAGCATTGTGCCGCAGGTCAGTGGTGTGTTGGAATAAATTGTTAAGAAGAAATTATTGTAGACAAATCAATTAAACAGGAAATATCGAGATAAATAAATAGAAAATAAATAATGTATTACATTAAGACACAGGAAATTAATTTACAAAATATCAAAACATTAAAGTTCTGAAACGAGATGGAGGTGGATTTCGGCTGGCCAATCGGGTGTCATTAGGTTTCATGATGAGTTAGACAAAGCGGAATTGGGAGCGGAGCCATTTTGGACGCGCGGGGTTGTTTCGCGAGGCTATAAAAAGGCCGAGGCGCCAACGGCGCGCACGCATTCTGGACCAGGAAATTCAATAGTACGTACACCTATTCCGCTCGTAGGAAAATTCGCCATTTTGTGTGAATTTATTAGAACTGGGGAGTTTCGATTGCATTTAAATTCGGTGATAGGAAAGTGGCTTTGGATTTGTGACCTAGCATCATCTGTGGGCATTGCGTTCTAGTGTATCAGCCCTGGTGTGAAGTCTCAGGTTTAGAGGTACTTTCGGAGCTAGGGAATTAGATTTGAAAGTAAAAAGTGTAAATGTTAGGAACGGTTTTGGTGAGTATTCCGTACAATTAGCTAGAAGGTTTCCGCGTAAAAATATGGTTTTCAGCATTTGTGATTAGTGTAGCTTCCGCGAAATAAATTGTGAACTAACCCTTTTTCTCCACAGTACAACGTTTTTGGGGAAATAAATGTGTGCAAAACAAAACTCTCGGTGGCAAGGGCATGTTAGGGATAGGCCGTGTGGCTAGCCTTTGTCGAATACCTACTCGACTCGATGTAGGCACACGAGGTTATCAATGACATGTCTGCGCCATAGCTTTCAGAGGTTTGCATCATATTTAATTCCGCATACAAACGTGTGAATTTAGAGCGAATTCACTTGGTAGCCTTATACAGTTGATTTGACAGACTAAATGAGGAATTCCAATATCTAGCTCTGCTTACTATGCTACGGCTGAATCTGAGTCTGCTTTGGTTGAAAGGTTTAAAGAATCCCTTCACCGGAGGTGTGCCCAATTTAATTTATTTGTAAAACAATTTTCCTATATAATTACATGTCATAATTAATTACTTAATTGAGATAATTTCATATTAATTATCTAGCTTGAAAATTGGGTTAAAATGCTTCTTGTGAATGTGGTGTTAGATCTCCTTCCACTAGCATTTGTGGTATAGCAATTTTCCCCCTGCTATTTCCCTGCGTGACAGACGATTCCAGCCCTCTGGCACTTTGCACCCATAACATATCTGTGTATTATATTCCGTATATTCTTACCCTGTAAGTGGTACCGATCCCATAAACCACTTACGCATACACACCCTAGGCTACACACTCTGGCCGGCCAGAAAGTCTGAAAGCTAACTGCGTCAAGTCAGTCCTTAGCACGTGTTAGTGCATTAAAAAGAATTTAATGACTTGAAACAGTTAGGTTTTCCGGAGTTAGGGAGGATAGCGATAGGTAATAGCTGTGACTAGGGAAACACCATAGGCACTCACACATACACACGATTAAATATAAATGGGGTTTGCTTTGCTGAAACAATTTGTTGGTGGTTAAATTCTTTAGCTTACTGGGTTGGGAATGTTAGGTAGGCTCCCCTTTTTCTTCCAGGGTATCCAGAGTTGTATGATGAGAGTAAGTATTTCCCCAGCTCCCCACAAATGCGGTCATTATTCGTCTGTTAGGATCATTTTAAATTGTCAAATAAGTGAATTGGTGTCTCCTCAATGTTTCCTATTGAAGCTATTAAATCAAGTAGATAAAAGCGTTACGTTTAATGTCTCGATTCAATTAGGGTAGGGTGGGTAAATCTGTCCAAACCCGTTAGAAAATTATAGCATTTTAATTCTGATGTGGTTCCTACTAAACGTATTGTTTACAACTTCTGTCAATATTTAATATCAATGATTGTTAGATAACACTAGGTGTGAGGTTCTGTGCATATTAACCTAACAGTGACATTTCCATCGAACTAAGGAATAGGTTTAGAGCGATGCGGTACCTTTATAATAGCTGTCTAACTCGTGACCTTCGGGTCATTCAACTCTTGCGTTTATGTAGGTAGGTGCGTACTTTTCTCGACCGAAGTTATGTAGGTATGTTACGTTTGTAATAGATCATATAGGTACTTACTATTGAATGGGAACACATAGGCGGCATATACGCAATATAGGGTGTCCAGTATATAGGGTGGTAAATTACGGTTTATATTATGTTACGTTTGTTAGTAGATTATAATTATACTATATAGGAACGCATAGTCCGAGTATAGTCGCGATATAGGGTGTCCAATATATAGGGTTATCAAATTACGGATTATGATAGGCAATGAAAGGACGTTATGGGACGTTAGTGAGTAGTTAGAAGCCACTATAGGCTTTTTAATAGTAAGGCTTATTTTTGTAGTAGGTATATTGGCTTAATTCTTGGCATTATTTCATGGTTGCGTGGGTTCGGCTGAGATGTTTCAGTTTGGTCAGCTTCGATGAAGTTGTTCCAAAGTACTTGGTGCATTGGTCTACCTACCTCTCTCACACTCTTCTGTCAATGCATTGTACTACTGAACATCCCTTTGCCGTTTCTTACGTTAATTGTGTGTAATGACCTGGGTCTTAAGACTTTATACCTAATTATGCTTATTGTGCGTTTATTATATTTATTTCCTTCTGATGACTTGTGCTTTAGTATCATTCATAGTTGCGTTGGTTTGGCCAGATTGTTTCAGTGTTGGTAGGCTTCGATGAAGTCTTTTCCAACGTACTTTGTGCATTTGGTTACCTACCTCTCTCTCTCACTCTTCTGCCAATGCATTGTACTGCTGGACGTCTCTTTGCCAATTCCTGCGTTAATTGTGTGTGATACTTATGGCATATACGTAGTTAGGTTATTATATTTATTTTGGGAATATGTACAGATTTTATCGTTAGTATTTTCTTTAGTTGATTGATTTTTCCTATAGTGGCATTACATGGTTGCGTGAGTTTGGCCAGATTGTTTCAGTGTTGGTAAGCTTCGGTGAAGTCTTTTCCAACGTACTTTGTGCATTTGGTTACCTACCTACCTCTCTCATTTTCGTCGACTGCCAATGCATTGTACTGCTGAACGTCGCTTTGCCAATTCTCGCGTAATTATGTATGTCTACTTGAGGAATAGACTCGGGATAATGAATCACTGTACCTATTCTTATTTCTAGTCTGTCATAGTTTATTATTTATAAGTATATATTAACAGTATAACGTAGTGGTGGCCATACCCCATCCAGGGCGGATATAATTAGCACTATCGACTAGTAGATAACCGAGTATTGTACTCATCTCATATTAATCCATTCTTATCTACATAGTCGGCTAATAATGTCTGTCTTAACCGGCCTTTTTGGTAGGGGACGTTATACTATAACACTCACGTGTTTGCTGTATGACATTTGGTTTATTTGGTACTTTTATATTTTATTTATTTAGAAGTAGTTTTGTAAGAGTTACATATTTCATCCTAGTTTTATTTTTTTCAATTTAATTTCAGCTTAACCTATTATCTATTTAATTTATTCTAAATCATATCTTGCTTTCGCTTATTTCATTCGCTTGATTGCTGTTTTCATTTATATTTATTTGCTTTAAGCTAAACTTTGGTTTCGGTTCATTCCTTTTAATTCTGCTTTTGTATTTGAACGGATCTCTAACACACTCTCGTTACTCAATCTCATATCCTAAAAGAGCTTAGGTTACTAATACGTTCACAACGAAGGGTTCTCATTAGACTAGACGATCACAGTTGGCCATTAGAGTGTTTTGCATCATAGCTTCTTTTAGTAGGTTAATTATTATTGTACGTATTTTCTTTTTAAATGGGTTAAAGTTTTTTTACGCGGGGTGGGGTGTTACACTGGGACAAACAATAAATAATTAACACCATAGTATAAGGCTAAGCGCGCAAGGGTTACTTTTGTCACCGTGACTGTTTCGTATTTGGCCTAAGAACTAAATGGTGATATCATTTACACATGACACACAACGTCATTATACGTAAATTTCAGTACATTAATAGGTAATAAATATTTTAGATAAAAGTATACAATTGCGGCATAAATAATTTCGATATAATCTCCAAAAAGGTTTTCGTTTCTTTCAACCTTTTTTTGTAAAAATAAAAGAACAGCGGAATGGGCAGTTACCATAAAATATAATAAAAAAAAAATACCAGGCTTGATTTTTTAAAGGTGGCAGCCCTACTTGCTATCCGGACGAGCGCGGTAAACATCTCGGCTAGGACTCTCGATATCTCGACCGCGGATAGCTCGGCTTGTCTACAGGAGTTGCCAATCCACGTCATGCTCGCCGGAAGACTGTTATGACCTGAGGTTATGACTAAGCACGCGCTGAATGAAGGCAAGTGCTTGTGAAACGGACCTATAACTGAAATGTATTTGTTCAGAACCGATATAATAAAACCACTAAGTAGGAGATTTTTTTTCTGTGCAGATGAAATTATATGTATTTGTGAATTTATAGTAGTACCACTCGCCAACGGTGAACGAAAACATTGCGAGGAAACCAACCCTCGTATTTAAAGTGTTAACCTCAGCGCTTGTTGACGTTACGTATAATGTTCCAACTATTGCTCTAAGCAATAAGGCCACCAATTATCATGTATCTTTATAATTGTTTTATGTTTGTTTTTTCCTGGTGTACAAGAAAGAATATTCTTATCTTATCTTAATGTCCCAAGTTTGTAACGTCCCTGCGTGTCCAGTCCTGAATGTGAGTAATTATTTTACTAAATGTACTACTATTTTAACAAAGTATACATACTTTTATCTTTATATAAGTCCTTGCGATAGATTAAACATGTTTATTCTTTGATTTTTATGTTAAAAGTTTTAAAAGGCAATAATTTTGGGCTGAAAACGTAATCTAAGATAAGATACCTCTTCCTAGAATTAAGAAACGCTAGGTTGTGGTCATTCTCTGTATTACGTACAGGCAGCGACATCAAATGTTAAGTCAGATGTCGCTGCATGTACGTAATACAGAGAATAGTGTAAAGAGGTTCGAAATTTCACTGATGCCGTGAGTCGCCCATTGGCTCAATTGGTAGAGCGCTGGCACGGATAGCCAGAGGTTGCGGGTTCGAATCCCGGCATGGGTGAAATTTTTAGCCTCTAAATAGGTTTTTAAATTTCAGAGGTACACCACAAATGCATTACATAACATTACGAATATACTCGTAGTTTCCTTATCTGCGAAATGCAACTTCAACGATGAAACAATACATAACAGTCGCTGAAAACATTAGCCGGAGCTGCTGCAAATAGCCTTGCCACGGACAATGATCCAACTGTGACACTCATCGGAAATTTCACGTCGACCTAACCAGTTCAGTAGCCCTTTCAATATTGGTGGAGCTCAATATTGGTAGTGCCCTTTTAATCCTGTTAAGGCAGCCGAAATTGCCAATAACCTAGCTGGGACAATAACCAATTATCTAGAGCTTTTCCGACATAAGTCTAGTTGGCCATATATCGGCGCAGGGCTCCTAGTAAACTAAATTAATTAAAGAGACAATTGGGTTTGACAAAACAACTAAAGTCCGCGCGGACGGAGTCGCGGGCAAAAGCTAGTATTTATACATAGGTGGTACTTTTTATCAAAACGAACTCCTTGTGCTATGGTAACTAGTCAACAACTAAAGGGTGTCAGTATTTGCCTACAAAAATTATATCAACTGTTCCATACTAAAATTACCGCAAGTATATTAAAACGATAAACAAAACATTTTTTTTGTTATATTGCAAGTTATTTTGAAGTCTGGCAAAGAATAATGAAAATCAGCAGAGCTGTGATGGTTTCAGAAAAAAATAATTTTAAACTATCAAACAACATGGAGATTTTTTTTCCTCCTCAATTATATATTTTTAAATTTTTTTGTAATTTTCTTCATTTTCTCCCAGTTCTTTGTTTTCTTTGAACGTTTGCCAATTTTTCCTCCACCTCCTGCGGTTGACTGTGAGAAAATGGTTAAAGCATTAAGTCCACTCTATTGCGCAGTTGTTGCAATAAAAGTATTAATAATAATGATAAATTTTTCAGCAGGCTTCAATGTATTGAACGAGACTTCGTTCAATACATTGGAGTTTTATAAAAAAATTTTCTTGCAGATGCATTTTTAGAACGTTTTGTAGAGATCGATGCGACGTGGTTAACTCTACGACCTAGCCGCCTTAAAAAGTTAATTTCTTTTTCTTCCGCTTCATAAACAATTCACCGCTCAGCCTTACCCTCCAGGTAGTTTCCGGTCCTAGGCCATCCGCATATTGATCTACGGCCTGGAATATCCCGGCCTGCAACCGGAATGTAGGTCGTGAACCTTGCCGGCGACCGGGATCGCCTCTGGGCAAAACACCTTTTGCCTGGTCGGGCTTGAATCGCTTTGCGCTTAGCTGGTGTGTTTAACTGAGTTTTCTATCCGAGCGGGCTTTCAGCACGGAGACTGTGTTAGAGCACTGTGTAAGGGCGCTACGCGGTTCTAACTATCGCCACGGATGGAATAAAAATCATAACTTGTTTTATAAAACCTTTTTTTCAAAACAACTGATTTTAGAACCTACAGTCTAGAACCTAGGATCTAAGAACCTAAGACACAAATCAATCTCCGCTAAAAACGGTTTTGGCCAAAACTACTACGTTCTTGGATCTAGATTCTTTTCTGTAGGTTTTGAAAATAGGTACCATATTTTATTAAGATTTATGTCGTTCTTCCGTACTTCGCAAGGCACGTTAAGCCGTGGGTGCCGGCTGTCATGTAATGGCAGTCGTTAAGCCATGTCAGAGGCCTTATGGGCGGCTTGATAAGTTCTGACAGTAAGGCCCGCCACTGCCTTACAAACCTCCACCAACCCGGACTTGGACCCCTTGGTGGAGTATGGCCCAACCTTCCTGCAATGCGGGAAGAGGCCCTTGCCCCAGCAGTGGAGACATACAGGGTTGCAATCGCAATCGCATGTCGTTCACTTTTTCCAAAGATATGATATTTTTCTACTGGTAGCGTTAGCACCACGTAGGGTATCAAGGTGGAAACACTATCGACAATTTGGAGCAGAGTAACGTGGAGAGTTAAAAAAAAATCTACTCTCGGAAATTACTCAGGTTGGATTTAGAGCTGCGGAGCTGCGGCGTACGTTCAATTGTAAAGAAAAGAGTGTTATAGGTAATGTCCTTCAAAGGAATAGCTCTTCTTAGAGTAGTTCATAGTTCGCGTTTAATTCGCGAATGGCAATGAATCGACTTAAAATCAACGTAAAGAATTTACATTCTGTTCGCTGAATGTCAATGTACAATGCATAATGTAAGCTGCTGCCTTGGGGTCGTATTGTAGTGGAGGAAAAGGCAGCGGAAAAGAAACTAGAAGACTGAATGGATGGATGAGTTGTTAATAAATAATTTGAGAACTCATCTTTCCATGACAATGAATGAGGTGGTACATTAATGACTAACTTATATATTAATGGAAAGATATTTAACGCAGGAAAAGAAGTCACAATAGTTGAAGGTTCATAATGCTATGGATTTAAGGATCGTCATACGTGACATAACTATAAAGGGCTAGGAAGGTATAAATGAATGAATTAACAAATTAATAGTTGAAAAACTAACGAACGAACGTATGAATGAATGAACGAACGAACGAATGAATAAATTAAATAATAAAAAATAAATTAATGAATGAATGGAGTTATGAACGAATTGTTTTAGGAAGGATAGTCCTTCATTTGAAGCATTCGTTCACAAACTACACACTTGTAGCTGCATTTCAACAGTGTGCTTACGTCTTTAAGGATGCGTTCACCTACAGCTGTTTACTCGACCTGCCGCGCATCCGCTCCACCGTTTAGCTGCCATATGATTATGGAATTTAGGTCGAGAACCTTCCCGGTGCCGAGGACCGCTTCTGGGCAAAACAGTTTGTTTTTGCCTGGACGGAGCGCTGGGCGCTTAGCTGGCGCATGTAATTGAGTTTCCTATCCGGGTATCAGCGCCGAGGCTGAATCAGTCCGTAATCGTCCATTGCTGGAGTGGCTTCCCAAGGCACGCCACTTTCTTATTACTATTTTTTTTGCCTATACCCGTCCCACTTCAGAGTTTCCTTCTCCATGAGAGAGAGAGAGGTTATGGGCTTAATTACCACGTGAGCCCACCGCGGATTGGCGGAAGCACTGAGGTATTTAAGCAGCTCAGACACGCAGGTTTCCTCATGATGTTTTCCATCGAGGTTAGGTTAAGTTAGGAGTGGCATTGCTGATAACTTGACCTATGTACGAAACTTAGAAAACAAATTCGTTGGTAGATGCCCGTAGGAATCGAACCTGGATCTCTCGCTTCCGGGTCCATTGATCAACCGACTGGGCTATCGCCGCTTTTCATTAAGCCATCATCATCATTAATAATTTGACGCCCACTGCAGGGCACAGGCCTCCATTTTGAAATTAAACAACTAAGATTGATGTTGGCGTCTATACCGCAGGTAAAAATGTCACGTTGGTACCACTTTCAGCATAAACACTTTTGTGGAAAATTTTGGCGAATTTCGCAAGAGGCTTGCCACGTGACGTGAAGGCTTAAAAGTGTTCACAAAAATAAACTAGTTAACTCCTTTCACAACTGTAGAACTTACAAAAACAATCAAGGTTTTTTTCCAGGTGATTTACGCAACACAGCTGTTTGCCTAACGCGACACTACAAAGCTATAAGACCATTTCCATGATGATTTAGAAACATGAATCTGTGTGTTTTGTGTGTTATAAATAAACAGTTTCTATTCTATTCTAATTGTTCGGGTAAGATTTTGGTTCCTTTTTAGGGTTCGGTACGTGAAAACGAAAATCTAAACCCTTATATTCTTTTTTTAATGCACTATAACCCGTGCTTACGACAATTTTAAAAAACCTATTTAGAGGCTAAAAATTCGACCCATGCCGGGACTGGAACCTACTCTCTGTATTACGTACAGGCAACACCATCTGGCTGAAGTAATTTGCATCACTTGCAGCCCCGAGTACCTACTTTGGAGTAAGGTTTCACATCGGAATGATATCGCTGTACCCACATAATTACATTCTCTAAACCCTTACCCTTATAGGATCACTTTGTTGTCGGTCCTTCCGTAGGTCCGTCTGTCTGTCAAGACCGTTTCGGAAACGTGTGGAAGTATCAAGCTCAACTTAAAACCGTGAAATTACAGTCAGTTGAAGTTGTGATAGTACCAAACTTCTAAGTTAACGCAAAAAGAAATTTACGAACGTCTATGCAGAAACAACGTATCTTCTTCTTCAGGCTACACTAGTCCACGCTGGACACAGCCCTCCCCCAACGAGCGCCACAGCGCAAGGTTGCGCCATCATTGGGGGGGTAATGCCCATAATCCCCACGCTGGGCATGCGGGTTGGGGATCGCAGATTGGCGGGATTGTTCTGCAGGGGGCGCTGCTGCCCACGCCCCGGTTTGTGTCCCTTAGTCGCCTTTTACGACACCCGCGGGAAGAATTAGGGTGAATTTGGGGAAAAAACGTATATCAACACTCAAGGGAATCAAAATGCATAGGGTACTTGCCCTAGACCTAAAGCTACGAAATTTGGCAAGTAATACGGTCTTATACTATAAATATAGGAAAAAATATGAAACTATACATTCGAACCGCTTTTTATCTTTGAAGTTCAGAAAATCTGGGAAAAAAACTGCGGGACTTGTATCCTAAACTAAAAGAGCGCTTTATCTACCTCAGTGAATCCAACAGCCGGGCACTTCGGTCTGACCAGAATCTGATGCAGTCTGATGCTGAAGATTCCGAGTCATTCGACGAGGTTCTTAAGCAACTCATTTGCTGTTAGGGCCGCCCGGCTGTGCAATGATCTACCGATTTCAATAAGGCGCTCTTCTTACCCAGCTATCTTTACAAACAAGGTTCATGATTTGTATCTATCCATCTAATTATTGATTATTTGATTTTGTTATTGTTTTCCTTAATGTAGACCGTATGTCTTTCTTTTATCCTCTTGTAGAATTGTGTATACTATTTTTATTTTTAATGCACTAACCCGTGCTAAGGACAATTTTTAAAAACCTATTTAGAGGCTAAAAATTCCACCCATGCCGGGATTCGAACCCGCGACCTCTGGCTATCCGTGCCAGCGCTCTATCCAACTGAGCTAATGGGCGACTCACCGGCATCAGTGGAGAAATGCCCCAAAGCAACCAATTGAAGACCTCCGCGCGCTGTCACTGTCACCCAATTTTGACGCTTTTGACGGATGTTGTTCCACTCCACGCTTATTGCTGTTGTCGGAGACTTCGCCGGGTGCGTGTGAGGTGCCGATGCCGGCTCCCGTTGTGTTGTGAATGGTGCGGCTGGTGTCGATGTCCCGGGGCGGTATTTATGATTAATTTAGTTTTTTTTTATTGTTTATCGTGCTAGTTTTTATGACGAAGCATTGTGCGAATTTTCAGATTGTGTAATGCCTCTTAGTAATTAATGAATAAAGTCGATTTTCTTTAGAAGAAAGTAGTTGTTGATGTTCAGGTCTTCATGACGTTTATTAGGAACGGTGCACCGTTACATTTTCAAAGACGTGTCTTGTTATTGAGAGGCAGAAGCCAAGTGTTTGGCGCTGACAACAAGACCCGTGAGCTCGACTGTGCGCGGTGCACAGTCAGCAATACGGCGACCTATAAAAGTGTACGGTGCTAACCAGTACAATATGTCAAAAAGTAAAAAAAAAATGTCGCAACAAATGATATTTCGGTTTTTTTAAGTATATGTGTAACGGTGCTAACCTCTTTACATCTTTTTTTTATATTCCTTTAATTCTGTCTATAATTTAAAAACCTATTTAGAGGCTAAAAATTTCACCCATGCCGGGATTCGAACCCGCAACCTCTGGCTATCCGTACCAGCGCTCTACCAATTGAGCGCTGGTACGGATAGCCAGAGGTTGCGGGTTCGAATCCCGGCATGGGTGAAAATTTTTAGCCTCTAAATAGGTTTTTAAATTTGTTCCTTAGCACGGGTTAGTGCATTAAAAATAAAAATAGTGTAATTCTGTCTATAATTTTCAAAAGTTTGAAATTACGTCACCCATTTTTGAGATTTCCCTCCTTTTTAGCGTTACTACTTTTTACATCTTGACTAAACTTGACTTTTTTTTACCTGCTTATTCCGGTTTTATCCAGTTTTCTATTTTTATTATACATACAATAAATAAAACATAGTAGGTATAAATAAACCACAAGGTTGAAGTCGTTCCAGTTTTAATATTTATTAAAAGGTATACAAGATTACATATAACATAACACTAACATCACATTTACATAAAAGCACATACGTTGATTCCGGCCCCACACTAGGATACCCTGTGTCGTGGGAACCAGAAACAACGACATCACAAACATGTAAACATCGAAAACCTGGGCTTTTTTTGTCCTCAGCCGAACCGTATATGTAACCGAATATCAATATCTCAGTTGCCATCTCTTACCTACTTCACCACCAACTTTCAGGTTTTACTTCGAATTTATTATTCATCAAGCAAAAATATCCACCTGTGGACAACCGAACCTGACCCTCGGGTTTTTTAAATATCTAAATAGCCTTAATTAAATTTTATTCAAATTAGCCTACGAATTGAGTCTTAATGAACGTGCCAAGTTAAACAGAGCTACCCATTTCAAGATCTAGCGACAATGAAGAAAAAAAAATGTCTTCAAAAGTCCTTAATTAACAGTGATTATTTAAAATTCTTATTTTAAAACTCAGAATGTACGTAATGAACTAGTTTTCATTCCAAGCATCTCTTTCGTTTAAATAATTACGGCCAAACACGAATCTACTAAAACACATTAGGGCTGGTTTCTGAATTGAGAATTTCATGCAGTGAATTCTTAAGTAACGTTCTGCCACGCTCTTTGCTGAGAAATTCGGTGAGACAGCACTAGAGTTGAGTATTAATTTACTGAAATTATCAATTTCCATCGAAACTTTCCATCGTAAGTTTGTATGGAAGAAATTGCTTTTACCAATAAGGCCGCCAATTGTACTATGTATATTTGCAATTGTTTTTTATTTGTTGTTTTTCCAGTGAATAAAGAATATTCTTATCTTATCTTTATTTGTGGCCCAAATAGTTAACTGTAGTGCTGTCTCTTCGAATTTCTCAGCAAAGAGCGTGACAGAACGTTACTTAAGAATTTACTTAGTGAAATTCTCAATTCATAAATTGACCCTTAGCACGGTGGTACCGTAGTAGGTCATAGGACTCGGATGGCAATGACTGAGCTAAGCCATGATATCTGGCTCAGTTACCCACTAATTGTCATACTACCTGAGGGTATAAAAGGTTTCGCAATCTATTGTTCCCAACATTCCTTTTTCGGCATCCGAAGTGAACACAAGTAATTAGTCATCAACCTGTTATCACCAAGTGCTTTAATTAGCCCAAGACGCGACGCGTGTGTTTAAGTTCCAACTTGTCTGTGACCTGCTATTTTACAATGGAATTTGAAGTCACAGGTATGTATTATTAATTTACTTTACTATTTTGCCTTTTCCTTCTACATTTTTTTTTTAAATAGAGTGCTACGCCAACGTGGCATTTTTTATGTATTTATGTCTGTATATTTTTTACGTTGAAGCTTTTACTTATGTTTGTACCTACTTGTACCATTCAATTTGGTATAGAAATATGGGTTACAATGTCTACTACTAGGCCTCTCCAAATTTAGCTGCGTCATGCTGCGTCTGTAAGGTGCAGCCAGGTGCTACGCCGCGCGCCTGAACGCGTAGCAGGCGCGTAGCACTTGCTACGAAACATGTATCTATTTTGATCCGCTTTTAACGTATTTTTATTTTGTTTTAGGTACTAGTATTAAGTGTTCTTTCAAAAGAATGCTTGTACTAGATACTTGGCTGTCTATTAAAGACAGCAAATCTGAACTGGAGCGTTGGCATCGAGTTTTTCGAGACCTAATACAATTGCTGCCTGATGTTGAGAATTACATTGCTGATGACTTGGAAAAAAGAGTTACTAAAGTTTGTACAAGATTGGTAGCAATTTGGAAGCAAGTCACGCGCAACCATTCTCGCATGGTCTCTAAGTACGGAGACTGGCTGAACGAAATTGAAGTTTGCGTTCTGCCAACTTGTGCAACAGTAGGGAGCCACAACACCCAACGGCCAGCAGCAGAAGCTTCGACAAGCACCCAACAGCACCAGCACAGGAAGGACTTTGAGGAATGTAGCAAGAGATCAAAACGCCGCAGGCTTGCAGAGTTAAGTAAAGTAGACAGTTCTGCGATAAATTCTTTGTTGGACGATTCTAGTCTATCTAACGCCGCTGCATCTTTAAATTTCAGCACTGACGAAGTCTTGTCTCTTATAAATGAGACAAAACTGACTAAACATCAGTATCTTTTGGTGAAAGACTTCGTTAATGCAAAATCACCTAATGCATTACCATCTTATCAAAAAGTGTTAGAAGCTAAGAAGCGGTGCTATCCATCGCAAGAGTTTATCACGGAATCATCTGCTGAAGTAGAATTACAATCATTGTTAGATCATACTGCTTGCCGGATACTAGAATCCCAAAAACCCGTTTTGAATAATATTGACCCTAATAAAGAATTTGTTTTGATTGGAAAATGGGGTTTCGATGGGAGTACGGGGCACAGCGAATATAAACAGATTTTTGGAGATTCTGGTATCGATGATGATGGCAGTATGTTTGTTACTTCATATTGTCCTCTTCAATTGGTTTGTAAGTCCAATACCTCCGACCCAGATCAAATAGTTTGGAAAAATCCGCGCCCTTCTTCCACCAGGTATTGTAGGCCTATTCGATTCCAATTTGCCAAAGAATCCAAAGACCTTTCTGTGCAAGAAGAAGCTTATTTCAAGACTAAAATTGATAGTTTACAACCGACTTCTTTCACTCACGGTGAATATGAAATAAAAGTGCAGCATTCTTTACAATTAACCATGGTTGATGGTAAAGTGTGCAGTGCTCTGAGCGATACATCTTGTAGTAGATGTTATATTTGTGGTTCAACTCCAAAAGAGATGAATGACATTGATAAATCGCTGAGCAAAACTGCAGATAGTGGTACCTATCAATTTGGACTATCTCCTCTTCACTCGTATATCCGATTCTTCGAATATTTAATTCACGTTTCTTATAGATTAGACATAAAGAAATGGCAGGTACGTTCTTCAGACGAAAAAGCTCTTCTTGCACAAAAAAAACAACATGTGCAGCAACAGTTTAGGCAGAAACTTGGTCTAATAGTCGACAAACCGCGAAGTGGAGGAAGTGGCACATCTAACGACGGAAACACTGCCAGAAAGTTTTTTTCTAACTCAGCGGTTTCAGCGGAAATTACTGGATTAGATAAAATCCTTATTGACAGATGTCATAATCTGCTGCAGTGTCTTTCGTCGGGATACAAAATTAATAACGCCACTTTTAAAGAGTATTCTCTAGAAACAGCACGTAAACTTGTTGCTACCTATCCATGGTACAACTTGCCATCGTCTGTACATAAGGTCCTCATTCATGGGTCGGAAGTAATTGAACACGCATTATTGTCAATAGGTGAGCTTTCGGAAGAGGCCGCCGAATCTTGCAATAAATTAATCAAACTCTTCAGGCGTGACAACACGAGGAAAATGTCTCGGGTTGTCACAAACACCGACTTGATACATAGACTTCTCCTTAATTCGGATCCTTATATTTCTAGTTTAAGAAGGTTACCACAGAAGAAGAAGTCTATTCTATCAAAAGAAGTATTAAATTTGTTGTCGGTTTAGGAAAAAATGTAAAAAATAAGATAGGTATTTATGTTATTTTTTACATAACTCCTATTATGTAAATATAATATTTTTTGTCCAATTGTGTGTTTGTACTTAGATGTTAGTTAAGTATTTACTTTATTTGTAATATAAAATGTAAATAGTAAGGTTTAATAGTTATTAAGTTGCAAACCTTCTTTTAAGTGTAATAAAAATGCATAATTTTGTAAATAAAATAAGCTTTTTAAGATTATTTTGTTTTTTTTTTATTGTGTTATGGCTTAAAGTATTACAAAACACCATAATAATAATAATCAGCTATGACAACGACAGTCATTATTATCGCGAAACCCTATGACCGCTACTCTTAGGGCGTGGAACCAGTGTGCTTAGGGCCAATTTCTGAATTGAGAATTTCGCTAAGTAAATAGTTAACTGTATATAGCACAGTTTTTTTATGAAGCCTGTATACTGTGCGACTTTCCGTGAGTCACTGTCACCAGGCCCTTGCTGAAAATCAGTGCTGTGGGCAAAAAACCTGCAGCAAGTACCTGAGGCCGTTTTACCGCCGCATGGACATGGCCCGTATCCGCTTGCTGTGTTTTGTCGTATTTGTTTGTTTTTATCACTTTATTTTATATTTTGTCTCTATTCTACGATTTGTATATGTCTGTGTGGCGATAAATAAATGTATTTCTTCCAATGCCGGGCACAGGCCTCCTCTCAGAGACAGCGTATGGGCGTAATTACCACGCATGCCCACCGTATATTGGCAATTTCAAGCGCTGAGGCATTTAGGTACCACAGCAGCCGTTAGCGAGTGGTATTACTACCAAACTACCATAAGTTGACAAACTTACTTCTACTTCTTCTTCAGGCTATATTATGTAGTTCACTGCTGGACATAGCCCTCCCCTAATGAGCGCCATAGCGCCCTGTCTTCAGCTTGCCGCATCCAGCATCTGCCTGCAGTTTTTCGCAGATCGTCATCCCACCTGGTCGGAGGGCGTCCTACTCTACATACGTTTGCCGAGTAGCGGTCTTCACTCAAGAACGCGTTAACTCCAACGGTTGTCGGTTCTTCGCGAGATATGGCCAGCCCACTGCCACTTCAACTCGCTAATTCTCTGAGCTATGTCGATAACTTTGGTTCTTTGTGAGATGCATTCGTTACGAATCCTATCCTTCA
Organism: Yponomeuta sedellus; assembly: GCA_934045075.1. Classification (NCBI taxonomy): domain Eukaryota; kingdom Metazoa; phylum Arthropoda; class Insecta; order Lepidoptera; family Yponomeutidae; genus Yponomeuta; species Yponomeuta sedellus. Next base: position 22,825,343 of record OW203724.1, read on the forward strand.
GAGAAACTCCGAGCATAGCTCCCTCCATAGCTCGCTGAGCGACAAATGTACATAAGTGAGAAAAAGAAGTTATTAATAAGTTTTTAATAGCCCGCACTGGAAAGTTAACCAGGTTAACATCCACCGCATCCGAGTCTATTGCTGGCATCCGAGTTTATTGTTGTAGCCAACGGGTTAACGCCGCCGCAGGTTTTTAAATTTAAAATTTTACAAGACTAACATCTATAGGGCAGGCATACCTGAAAATAATATTGCAACTGAAGTTGAAAATTAATTTCGGAAAAAAAAAATTATGCACCTACAGTCCATTCTAGACTGTACATTCTAAACATAGTAAGTGATAACTTATATGAGGATTTTTTATTTTTACTTTTCGAAAAGACGTTGTTGAAGACTCCTTGGAATAGTTTTATAACTCTAACCATTTTTTCCTTTCATTGGCTTGTCTCACTCGTGTCACTCATTCTGTAATATTGTTACTTTCGCAATTTCATTGCTCATTTTCTTGTGATATTTTCATATTATACTTCGTTTTAGCCGTTTTCCATTACTTTTCTTGTCTATACAGTCAATTCCGTAACAGACGTACCTATTTTAAAACAAGTTATGATTTTTATTCCATCGTGGGCGCTTGTTAGCACCCCAAAACGCCTTAAGCCCACCGAGGCTATATGATTTAGCTCGCAACTGACAATTCCTAGGTTCTATTTTAGGCTCATGAGACGTGCCAAGACTACCGAACGAAGAAAATGTGTTTTCTGAAGGATCTGGAGGGATTCCATTATGTACATACACAGGACATTTCTCCTACATAATGTAATTTTTTTTAATGATCAATAGGCGCGACGACAGTATCAAACAAAGATTTGACGATATTAGGGAAAGTACATATTTAAAGGATATTATATGTAAATCTTTTCAGTATTTATGCTGTATATATAGATATAGGAATATTTATTATTTTATTTAGTTTACTATCTGTGTAATATGTCCATGAATATTTATTATTTTTTTAAAACACTAATAATCACACAATCACTTCACCTGGTCCCAAACTAGGATACCCTGTACTATCACTATCCTAATAGTATACAACCAGGCAAGGACGTCACAAACATGAAGATATACCCAGACTGAGGCCATTTAATTTTGTACAAATATACGGCAGCCCCTAGTCAATCAAATCAAATTATTTCAACGTAAAGAATTGAGATTCTGTTTGCTGAATGTCAATGAACAATGTAAAATGTATGCCGCTGCCTTAGGGCCGTGTTGTAGTGGAGAAAAAGGCAGCAGAAAAAAACTCTACTCTGACCATCTTTTCTCAAGTCATCTTAAACTAAATACATCAGTTGCGTATGCGTATACCTGATAAGACTTCATGATTGCCATTAACAACCCTAAATGCCAAAGCGTTGGTCAAATGTCTCACAATAGTAGGGAAAACATAAGTGCTGCGGCCAGACACACGAACAGCACTCGTTCACGAGCATAACGCGGTGAAAATCGAACCCACAACCACTGTCTTGGTACCCAAGTGCCTTAACGTCTAGACCAACACTGATTTAGTTTTATAAAAAAAAGAGATTACCAATTTTTCAATAAAATAAAAGCTTTCAGCCATTTCGAATTGCTTGCTAACGTGCTTCGTTGTGACTGCTGGTGATTATGCCGTTTGTTTACCTGGGCGTGACGTCAGATTCGACGCCATGACACTGCGAGCTATTTTCCCACAGATTTAAAATAATTAGTAATTTAAGTTTAAAAAATAATTTCAAACTTTAAACTTTGGTTTATTGCTGAAATATAAGTTTTTTTATAAATAAAAAATGTGTCCCCACATTAAGAGGATTTAAAAATCTTTCGTCATGCCTATGGCTGATGAGTTCAAATAGAGTAAAATGTACCTTTTGTAAGAGTACTTTTTTTAGATTCTTGATCTAATCATGTTCCCGCAAGAACCTGATTAGATCAATAACCTGATAAGATTCCCGGTTGCACTTAGTGTCAATCGCCGATTTATGTAGGTAAATTTCAGTTTTTGAGATAAGCAGCCTTCCTACTTACAGCAGTACTACACTTTAACTGAATATAATATAATATATGTGTGAAGAGGATGAAGGAAGAAAGATTGACGAAACAATATATGAAGAGCTGGTAAGGCACGTCCCAGGTGGACATACATCGACCAAATAGGGGATGTATTAGCAAAGGGGAAGATAAAAAGTACCCGGAACCGGCGTGCGTGCATGCAACGACTTATGGACGTTGATGAAGCGAAGGTGATCTGTCAAGATCGTGGCAAGTGGCAATCCCTGGTCTCTGCCTGCCCCTCTAGGATACAGGCGTGAGGTTATGTATGTCTTACTTTATATGTTTTCACTTTTTCACTTCTTTATTTAAGGTTTGCCATTTGCAACTAAGTAAACCTGTCGTTATCGCGTAACTTTGTTTTTAGTAATGATGTAAACAAATAAAACTATCTTGGCTTTGGAACTTTAGTTCTGGGACAAAAATATTTGTTATACTTAATTTCTTTTTTAAATCACACAATTATTTGGTTATTCGCCTTTGAAGGACTGCGATCTGAGACGTATTCACTATTGAAGGAAACTATCTATGTAGGTGGAATGGTTACTTATAAATTGGTCACTACAGTCAGTCACATCCCTCATAAGAAAAGCCATTAAGAAAACACTAAAAGTTGTTGTGAAGTACAGTCTAAACTCAAAACGTTTCAGATTTGCGTACCTATTTTTGAAATAACCTCATATGATAAATATTACAAGTAGCCGCTCTGTAATATTTCATGTCATGCATCCTAGTTACACCTGAAATTTTCCGCACAAAGCTTCATAGTTGAGCCGTAGTACGTAGCAAGCGCTGAGGTATGTTAACACTTCAGACACTAGGGTTTCGTTAAGATGATTTCCTTCAAGATTAAGGAGTGTTATTGCCACTTATAACTTCACCAATGTACATAACTTAGAAAACAAAGTCCTTGGCATATGTCGTGATTCGAACCCACGACGAACCAACGGTGTTCTTCCGCACCGCTATCACTACCGTTAACGCATCTGTTCCTGCATTATGCGCAAAATATCCTAAACAGCTGTCAAAATCCATAATAATTGCTATCGCAAACGTTGGGATTCCGACATCTGTTCGACATTCGTGCGCATGAATAGGTATCTGATATTTATAACGTTCATAATAGATAGATAAAATAAGACTAGACGTTATTAAAAAGACCAGCGCTACGAAAATAACAGCATGTTATTACTAACGTGTATTTTCCATGACGGTAGCCGTTATACGTCCCACTCCAGGGCACATGCCGTCTCTCAGAGAAAGATAATAGGGGCTTAATTCTGTTCATGTCACGGGACATGTTTTTATACCATTGGCGCTTAGAAGGTTTGATACGTGTGCGGGCTTAGACTTAAATCAGCAATGAAATGTGATCGCCACGTTCGTGCATTTGTCATTGTACTGCTCTACATGGGTGGAATTTTTAGCCTCTAAATAGGTTTTTAAGATATTTCTTAACCTAAGAGTACAGACGGCAGCCTTATCACTAACCCCGTACGTTTAGTAGCGCTACCATGTCTGAGTTTGAGAATTAATGTACTGGATAGATAGATAAAAAATACTTTATTGTACATAGAAATGAAAATTACACAGATATTTCTTAATATAAGAGTACAGATGGCGGCCTTTCACTAAACCCGCCTGTTTATTGGCGTTGCCATGTCTAAATTTGACAATTAATGTACTGGGTAGATAGATTGACAGATAGACAGATAGATAGGTAGAAAGATAGACACATAGATAGTTAGATAGAGAACACTTTATTGTACAAAGATATTTCTTAACCTAAGAGTACAGACGGCGGCCCTATCCCTAAAAGTGATCTCCTCCAGACAACCTTAAATGTCGCGACTTTATATTTTAGTCACAAGTTTTTTTAAATGCGTGACAAGCGTCGTTGTGCTTTGCTGCTGTCGTCTACCTACTTGGACAAATAAAAGCACCAATCAAGAAGATTCGCGTACTTTACCCCACAATAAGTAGGTAGGTACTTAGTAACTAAATATACACGTAATAAAGTAGCTCGCGCTCGCTTAAACTAAGGTTTCGCAATTCTCAAGTAAATCACACTGAAATCATATTCACAGTAATGACCCAGCGCTATAAAAGAGCTAAGAATAGCCTGAAACCAGTAAATAAACAAATTTTGTGGAACAGAAATATCGACCGGCCATAACTTTTGAACCTTAAAATAAAGGTGTCAATAAACTAGAGGAAAGTCACGACCCTTGTGTGTATTTAAAGCCTTCACTCAAATTGTACACTTCTACAGGGTGAAATCAAATTCTAGGGACAGATTTTTAGAGAATAATATTTTCATTAATCATTATAAAAGACAGTAATGTTAACATAACATAACATTTTCATACAGGCACATACTCGTACATTGCCTCTGGCCCCACTAGTGTGGGATAACCTGGATAACCTGTCACTACGATAACCTGTCTTGTGGGAATGAGAAACAGCGACATCACAAACATGTAAACATCCAAGACCTGGGGTTTTTTCACCCTAGCCGAGGTTCGAACCCGCGACCTCTCGCATGGTAGGCATGGTATCTTGTTTATGATTCTTCAATGGTTCTTCACGTCACAGGCTTAGCATAGTGTGCGGACCCCTGGAATTTCTCCTAATATAAGACCTGGCATGCACCTTCAGCGCTGCGATGTAGGAAGAGACCATCAGTGCCCTAGCAGTGGGGACATGCCAGGGGTTGGTATCGAATGCATGTGTAAACGTCATCAGTAAAGAAGTAGGAGCTGATAGTATTTGCATGCATTAGCATAGAGGAAATATTGCTTAAAACTACACAAACACTAATTTTGGAGTTTATTTGTCCACTTTTTCTCGAAAATGAACTAGATTTTGAAATGGATGATTGAAATGGTTTTACTTGTAACTTTGAATAAGTCACAATTTCTGTCTTTTTCCAATAAAATACTTTGATTCCATTTCAACAAGAACAATGATTTATAGGAGATTGTGGCAATCGTAAAGCCCAAAGCCCGAACCTTAATATTTCGAAAAATTTAAACCTGAGAAAAAAATTATGGAACAAAAGTTGTTGACAAAAACTGTACAAAGTCGCTTTCTTATCATATTAATTACAAATTAATATAAAGTAATACTAAATTAATAACTAAAATAAAAACTAATTAACATAAACTGATAAAAATAAATACCTATAAGTTTTTGTATAACGCGAACTTTAATTGGGTTGTTTTAATAATTGCGCATTTTACAGGTATCACAGGACATTTTTAGATAAATAAGGCATGCCCGGACGACGCAGCGTGGGCAGTCCCTCCACCAGATTATTTGTGCATTACAGTACCATGGCAGATACATGTTCGAGTCACGTGGGGTGTTTTTCCTACCATTAACGCCTAAAGGTTCGATTGATGTGCGCGAGTAGACTTGAAGCACCAACGAAATTAAATCGCCATGTTCATGCAATTGTCATTGCCACAATGCGTACGCAGAATCTAGGCCAAGGTTACGGTGGCGGGGAGTTACTACATGCGGCAGGAATAAGACCGAGAAGCTTGGAAAACCGTCAGGGAGAACTATGTCCTAGTGAGCGTAGAATAGTGATAACGATGGTGAGGCTTGCTCACAGCTCAGCAACCATAAACGTAATGCGAAGAGCGGGTGAACGTGGTCTCCCACTATAAAGAGAAATTTTCCACCAGATGGATCATATGCCTCGGGACGGCCGATCCAACTTTTGCTTGTAGGACGATATATTCACGTGAAACACTGCTTGCGCGATGCAGGTATGACGGTGTACGTAGTGCGCGCAGAGTTGTAATGCGCTCGCCACAAACGAATAATAATCATTATCCTGTCTCCCAGCTTCGTAGGCCTGCATGGCTTGTATAAAACGGCACGATTCACACGATTTGAGCCACTGAAGTGTCAAAATTTTACTATTACATACATACATACATACATACATACATACATACATACATACATACATACATACATACATACATACATACATACATACATACATACATACATACATACATACATACATACATACATACATACATACATACATACATACATACATACATACATACATACATACATACATACATACATACATACATACATACATACATACATACATACATACATACATACATACATACATACATACATACATACATACATACATACATACATACATACATACATACATACGTACATACGTACATACGTACATACGTACATACGTACATACGTACATACGTACATACGTACATACGTACATACGTACATACGTACATACGTACATACGTACATACATACATACATACATACATACATACATACATACATACATACATACATACATACATACATACATACATACATACATACATACATACATACATACATACATACATACATACATACATACATACATACATACATACGTACATACGTACATACGTACATACGTACATACGTACATACGTACATACGTACATACGTACATACGTACATACGTACATACGTACATACGTACATACGTACATACGTACATACGTACATACGTACATACGTACATACGTACATACGTACATACGTACATACGTACATACGTACATACGTACATACGTACATACGTACATACGTACATACGTACATACGTACATACGTACATACGTACATACGTACATACGTACATACGTACATACGTACATACGTACATACGTACATACGTACATACGTACATACGTACATACGTACATACGTACATACGTACATACGTACATACATACATACATACATACATACATACATACATACATACATACATACATACATACATACATACATACATACATACATACATACATACATACATACATACATACATACATACATACATACATACATACATACATACATACATACATACATACATACATACATACATACATACATACATACATACATACATACATACATACATACATACATACATACATACATACATACATACATACATACATACATACATACATACATACATACATACATACATACATACATACATACATACATACATACATACATACATACATACATACATACATACATACATACATACATACATACATACATACATACATACATACATACATACATACATACATACATACATACATACATACATACATACATACATACATACATACATACATACATACATGCATACATAGCCTCATGAATGTATCCCAGAGGGTAGGCAGAGACCAGGGACTGCCACTTGCCACCTATTTGCTAATACATGCCCAATTTGGTCGATGTATGTCCGCCTGGAACGTCCCTTACCAGCCCTTACGCAAACATTTGTTTCTTTACACATTTGTTTCTTTATACATTTGTTTTCTTACCTATTTGTTTCGTCAATCTTTCTTCCTTCATCCTCTCCACATGTCCAAAACAACGCAACATTCCTTTCTCAATTTTAGTCACGACATCAGCTTTCAATCCACAACGTTTAGACTATTGCGTATACTGTCATTTTATTACAATTATGTTCTTCTTTATAAAACATAATTCCTTAAAACACTCCATAGCCGCCATATAAATCGTTTTTTGTAGAGTCTTCACAAGGGAACTACTTTACCACAGACTAGTTAGGTATAACGCGTTTATGTAGTGTCTTAAGGGAATCATGTTTTTATACATAACACCGTCCTTATACTGAAATGTAGCGACTTTTGACATTTAAAACGCGCGACTAGCGTCGTTGTACAGTCGACAGCACATGGATATGTACATAGACGTACTCTACTCAGTTACGTTAAGGGTGAAATAACATGAAATTAAACGAAAAGGTTTTATTCAAAATAGCGCAGAAACTGCAGCTT